>CM035424.1:19873756-20363756 GCA_020310875.1 Ceratopteris richardii | reverse complement strand
GTCAAGCCATTAGTGATTTGTGAAGTCCCTACACTTGTGTTTCAAGAAAAGTCCTGTGAACTGTCAGCCTTTTTGAACCCTGTTTTAGCCCTAGAACCTTGAACTGGCATAACTTTCTCATATGAAATCCGTTCGGGGGGTGATCTTAGGCTTGTTGGAAAGCTCGTGGGGAGTACAACCAAAACTTCCACCGGTTACGGTAAATTTAATATAAGGATTATTAGATAGGGTATCTTGAAGTTGTGGAGAAATTTCACTCCAATACACGCAGCGGAAGTTAGAGAACCTCTTCTAGAATCTTCCTTGTAAGACACATGCTTACTAAAACCTGATTCAGTCACAACTTAGAGATCCAATGGCTCTGAAAGTTTGTCCACACACAGTAGACTCTCTTAGCTTTCTAACAAGCTAAAGAACACTCCATTTGGAGTTCACTTGACTAGGCAACCAACTGCACAAAGTTAGACTACCTGTCAACTCAGGTTAAGCAAAAAACTAAGGTTCACAAGAAATGCTCCCAATAACTACTAGAGAATGATATGACAGAGATATTTGCGATACAGAGAGTATGAGAGATAAGATTTCCAACAAGATATCATATGCATTAATTGGATAAGTATATAGAGAGATATGACCTTCACAAGGTGACTATGTAGAGAAAAGGTATGTGGTTGGAATACCTTTGTGCCTTCTAGCATCCAAATGAGGTACCTTCTGATATCCATTGGTGAGAGAATGAGCAGCATATGCTTCCACATCATCTCCTTGTCATCTCCACAAAATTTCATGTTCAAATGAGCTCCTTATATAGAGCTATAGGCATAAGACTTTTCACCTACCCTTGCATCTTCTCTCACCTCTTGACTTTCCACTTCTTGGCTTTTGTCCTTCCATTGCCATGGATGGCTTTTGATGCTCCATATCACTCCATATGGATACGTTCACGTATTTTGTGAGCATTCCATCTCTCTAAATATATTTTGGCTTTTACCTAAGCCATAAATACAAATGCTCTTTTTAATTCAACACTCTACATTAACGTTATGAGTGTGCCCTTTATATTTTTAGGGTCTTGCTTCATTTTGGGCTTACAACAAATACATAAATGATGAAGAGGTACATAATGAAGGGTGATATGTGCCACGCCTCACAATTGGATCTTGCACATGGACCATATTTTTCAACACTCCCCCTCAAGCTACAATTGGGAGTCCATGCTACTCTCCAATTCTTGTCCTCTTCTCCTTTGCTTCTTCTTTTGCCCTTGTATCTCTTCCTTTGATCGGTTGGTGATCTTCCTCCTTTGCTTCCAAGCTCCTTTGGCTTCTCTTCAACTTCATGCTTGCTTCTTTGGCTCTTTGCATGAGATTTTCTTCAATCCATGGCATAAACATGCTTCATACAAACTCATAGAATGAAATGAGATCACCTTTATTGTACTTATCTTTGTTGCTTCACTCTCTTCTTCTTTGTTGTCCTCTCTTTGAGCATCTCTCTTCTTCTTCACCTTCATGGCTTCATGTTCTCTAGGCTTGCATGCTTTTCTTTGATCCTCCTTTGTCTTTGGATCATCTTTGTCTTTGTCTATGATTGCAATTTCTTTTGCATCTCCTTTTGATGTCGTCATGATTTTCATACTTTCTTTTTGTTCATGCCTTCTTTTGTGCATCATGGCTGCTCCTTGCCTTCTTTAACACTCCTTCCATAGTGGTGGCTCCTCCTCATGCTTTCAATTTACCTTTGATGGATGCTCTTTCTCTTTCTTTGGCTTTTCCAAATGTGACATTTGGTTTGACTCCACTTTCTTCTTTTGACTTGTCTTGGATCTTGCAATCCTTGCAAGCTAACTCCCCCTTGCTTCATAATCTTTTCTTCATTCTTCATGGCTGATTTTAGACCTGCAAAATCATCAATGGACTGATCATATTTGAACTCTTTCATGAGTTCCTTTTATGTGAAACATTCATAGCTTCCATATTTTCCAAGCTTTCTTCATCACCTACAAAACAACACAAGAAATTGTGAATGTGATCAATAGTGCCTCTTGCACCTAACAAGGGTTGCCATTCCTCTTGGGATGGTCTTACTTTCCCTCACATAGGCTTGCAATTCCTCTTTGAATGGTCTTACTTGCCATAGGCTTGCCACTCCTCTTGTGTGGTCTTACTTGCCTTTACTTTGGCTTGCCACTCTCTTTTAATGGTCTTACTTGCCATAGGCTTGCCACTCCTCTTGGGTGGTCTTACTTGCCTTTACATATGGCTTGCCATTCCTCATTGAATGATCTTACTTGCCATAGGCTTGCCACTCTCTTTGGTGGTCTTACTTGCCTTTACATTTGGCTTGCCACTCTCTTTTGGTGGTCTTACTTGCCTCACACATTCACAATACATTCACTTAATTTATGCTTGGAACTTACCACCACACACAATGTGGATTTTTCACCAAAACCTTTACCTCAGCCCTTAGCATTGCAAATGGTCATCTTTACCTTCCTTTGGTTCAACCAACATGTCACACTTTGCATGAGTGACTCTTCTATCATAGCACTTGCTTGTGCTCAAACCATGGGGAGTGTCCTCAAGTCCTTGTTGAGTCTTCAACACTTCATGGTAGCCCTTCTTTGGATTCTTACACTCCTCCTTTGTTGGAAAGGTCAATCCTAGGCTTTACCCATTTCCACCTTCAGCTTGGGTTCAATCTTCAAGTGCACACACCATGTGTTTTCCAACCTTTGAGCTTGGGCTCCTTCCTTTACTTTGGCTCCAAGCTTTGCATCCTTCCTTGCATCATCCAAGCTTTACCCGCTTTTGCTTGTGCTAATAAGAGCATTTCATTCACTTGATGTATCTAAACTCAAAGATCAAATGCTTTTAGTTACCATAACATAAGCATACACATTTGCTTTTGGGAATTTTACTCAATGAGTTTTATCCACAACAAGATACATCCACAAATTTCATACATGGTAGCCTTGCATCTTACCAATCTTCATGGCATCCAAATACATGTACTTTCAGCTCATATATGGCTGAACATGACCAACCTTTAGTGCTTCAATATTGTTGGTGCAAACAAGCCTTAACACTTGGCTTTGATTTGTACCTTGAAGACCCAACATAAAGCTTGGACTATTGTACCCTTGAAAAGATAAAGTTTGAACCCATGAAGGATACATTTGAACCTTAGAAACAGATGCTTAATTGATTGTTACTTTTTACCCAATGTAAAAGTCAATATGACTTAATCAATTATGTAATCACACCTACTAGACTAGAGTCGTGGAAAAAGTAGATGATCTAGTTGAGGGAATATCTCCCTAAGTCTAGTGGAGAGAATCAAGGGAGCTTTAATTTGAATTCAAATTCAAATTCATTCAAAAACTCCTATAAAAGTCAATGTAAAAGTCGCGGGTCTTGTTACACTCTTCCCGAGGCTAATCCAAGCAAATTAGTGAGTGTGTGAGAGCTACTATTGAGCCTACACCTCTGAGTACCATTGGGCATTACTTTACATGCCAATGGGAATGTACATTTGATAGATTCAATACATATACTCATAGTCATTATCTCTATGTTTTCTCTGAGTGACTACCTCCAAGTCTGTCAACTTCAACAGTGCATATCTCAAGCTCTACTGAACCAAATTTGATGATCCAGGGCTCATTGGAACCAGCTCAAAGCATTCTACAACACTAAAAAATTTCAAGTCATTCTATTCAGCCAATTGGGAGAAATCGCTGTCGAAGTGATCACTGGTATATTTCTGTGTTGTTCCTAAAAAGTCGGGGGTGTCTCTGATTTTGTTAAAGATCATGCTCAGTGTATAGTTAGTCATTTGGAGTGATTTAACTTGCTAATGATAGCTTGTTAATTTAAATTAATACTCCCAGAAGGAATTAAGCCAATTGCAAGTGTGCTGATCACACTGAGCTTAGAACTGAGCAGGTATCAATACAGGAATAGAAAGTTTTTGGAGTTGTGAAGGTTCAAAATCATCTGTTTTGATTTGGTCATTACTCAATCATTTTGTAAAGCACATATATAGTTTCTTGGTGTCATTTGGAAGCTCAAGGAGTCTCCTAACCATATCTGAAGAGAAAAGAGGGCAGGTGTGAAGCAGGTCTAGCAGCACCAGCTTGATCTTCTGATTGTACCCAGCCATCACATCCAACAGTGGTATCAGAGCTTACAAGGTAATCATGGGTGATGGTTTCCCTTCCTTTATTGACAAATTGGATAGGAATAACTACCAGGCATGGTCATTAAGAATGAAGACCTATCTACAAGGGAGAAGCTTGTATGGATACATATCAGGAGATGAGGAGTTGCCCTCATTCAAAACCAGAGGCCTACCTACAAAGGATGAGCATAAGAGACTTAATCAATGGTGTGCTAAAGATGCTTTGGCAAGGTCATATCTTCTAAACTCTATCTCTGATTTCCTTCTACCTCATGTTAGGAACTGTAAGACTTCCCAAGAGACTTGGGAAACCTTGTCAACATACTTCTCATCAAGCACAAGAGCCAGAAAGAATCAACTATGGATTGAGTTTACAACTCTCAGGAAGCAATCAAAACAATGTGTCTCAGATTTTGTCACCAAAGTCAAAGACATTGCAGATCAACTTGCAAGTGTTGGAGAAGAAATTGAAGAAGAGCAAATAGTCAGACAAGTGATCAATGGACTCAAAGCAGATGACAAGTGGGAGAGCTTTACCACTGCAATGGACTTGTACATGGACATCCAAGCACCTGATCTAACCACTCTGATTGGACAACTCTTCACACATGAAGCAAAGATCACAAAGAATGGAGAGCAATCAAAAGGTAACAATCCCTCTGCCCTATATACAGATAAGAAGTCTAAAGACAAGGGTAAAAGTAAGAAAGTTGATGAAGAAGGATCCACCTCCCAAGCAAACTATGCAGGGAGAGGTAGATCATCTAGAGGTAGGGGCAGAGGAGGTAAGTCAGGTAGGGGGAGACCCTATAATCAATCTCCATGCAATATTTGTGGCTTGTCTAACCATACTACAGATGAATGCTACAAGAACTACAAGAATCAAAGAGGAAGAGGTCACCAATTAGGAGGATACTCTCAAGGTAGAGGAAGATTCAATCAATCTCAAGGCTACCATGGTTACAACAATAATTACAACAATAACTACAACAATAGCTACAATCACAATGGCAATTATCAAGGAGGATACAGAAACAGAAAGGATTACAACAATTATGCAGAGGATCAAGATGATTCCTTGTTGATTATGAACATGACATCTAAATCAGGTATCAATGATGATCATTTATTCTATATTGACTCAGGTTGTTCTAATCATGTAGCTGGGAATGTTGCCTTACTCTCTGATTTGGAAGAACCTAAAGGCAAGCACCAAGTGCAGACAGGTGATGACACTAAACACTCAGTGGTTAAAGTAGGTAATGTCAAAACAAGTGATGGTAATCAGAATTTGCTAAGCAGAGTATTGTATGTTCCAACAATCACCAAGAATCTGATGAGTGTAGGTCAGATTGTTGAAAAAGGTCTACAGGTCAGGTTCACTCAACATGTGCTTATGTGGAGGATCCAAGACATGGATTCAGAAGGATAGCCAAGGGAGAGAAATCAGGTAGACTATTTACCTTTGAACTTGAAGATACTAAGAACATTGCCTTGTACAACTATAAGGACCAAACCCTATCAGAATTGGAGATGTGGCACAAGAGATTGGGTCACATTGGAGAAAGGACAATAAAGCAAATGAGTAGAGATCAATGTGTGCTTGGGATACCTAATGTATCCAAGCAACACATGATATACAAATGTGGGGCTTGTCAATTTGGTAAGTCACACAGATTGCCATATACCAAAAAGGGTTTTATGCATGAAGACTACTTGGAATTGGTGCATACAGATGTGTGGGGACCAAGCAAGGAGCCATCCATATCTGGGTCAAGGTACTATGTATCTTTTATAGACGATTATAGCAGATGGACTGTCTTGTACTTCATGAAACATAAAGATGAAGTATTTAATTGTTTCAAAAGGTATCTTGCATTAGTAGAAAATCAAACAGGTAGACATTTGAAGAGATTAAGGTCTGATGGTGGTGGAGAATACTTCTCCAATGATTTTGAAGAATTCTTGCAGGAAAGAGGCATCAAGAGGGAGATTACCACAAGGTACTCACCTGAACAAAATGGGGTAGCTGAAAGAAGGAATAGACTCATTGTGGAGACAGCTAGGTCTATGCTTAATGAGAAGAAACTACCAAATTATCTTTGGGCAGAGAGTGTATCTACTGCCACATACTTAATCAACAGGTTGCCATCAAAGACACTTGATGGAATGACACCCTATGAGGCTTGGCATGGTAAGAGACCATCTCTGGATCATTGCAAGATCTTTGGGTGTGTTGCATATGTGCATATTCCCTCATAGGTAAGGGGAAAGCTAGACCCTAAGGCTGAAAAGTGTATCTTTATTGGTTATGATTTGAATCAGAAAGGATACAGGTTCTATAACCCCTCAAACAAAGGCTTCAAGGTAAGCAGAGATGTAATCTTTGATGAAAATGATTCATGGTATGATAATGAGTGCAGGAAAGTTAGCCTACCTTATGATATGGAAGAAGACTTTCCAAAGCTTGTCAGGCAAGAACCAACTCAGAATGAAGACACAAGCTCAGATGATGAAGACACCATCAACATTGAAGAATTCAAAGCTTGGAAATCCAAAGGGAAGATGAAGATGAAGCAACTTGAAGACAATCCAGAATCCTCAACTCAAGCTATGAGGAGATCTTCAAGGGAAAAGAAGAAACCGATTAGGTATGGGTATGATACTTCACTTGTAACCAAGCACTCTGTATATCTTGCAAAGGATATCTTAAGTGAAGAACCAGGTACATTTGAGGAAGCTATTACTAAACCAGAATGGAAGGAAGCAATGGATGAAGAAATGGAGGCTCTCAAGGAGAGTGATACTTGGGACTTAGTACCCAAGAAGGACTCCATGAAGGTGATAGGATCCAGATGGATCTACAAACTCAAAAGGAACTCAGATGGTACAATAAGCAGGTACAAAGCTAGGTTGGTAGCCAAGGGTTTTGCACAAACCCAAGGCATTGATTATGAGGAGACATTTTCTCCTGTCGCAAAGATGCCAACTATCAGAATTATGGTGAGTGTAGCTGCATCCAAGAATTGGAACATGTACCAATTGGATGTAAAGAATGCATTCTTGAATGGATGGATATCTGAAGAGGTCTACATGTCACAACCACCTGGCTATGAGGATCCCAATAAGGTAAACCATGTTTGCAAACTGAAGAAGGCTCTGTATGGATTGAAGCAGGCACCTAGAGCATGGAATTACAGGTTGACAACCTATCTCTTGGATCAAGGATTTGTGATGAGTAAAGCAGATACTTCATTGTTTATAAAGAAAAACAATTCAGAGGTAATATACTTGTGTGTCTATGTTGATGACATCATTATTACAGGAAATGATGTTCAAGGAATTAGACACATCAAAGGTCAAATGATGAAGGAATTCAAGATCAATGATCTTGGATTATTGAAGTACTTCCTAGGGCTTGAATTGGTCTACACAAACTCAGGTATATTCATTACTCAGAAGAAGTACATTCAGGACATGGTCAAGAAGTTTAATTTGCAGGAAGCTAAAGTCTCAAACATTCCTATGGAGGTCAATCACAAACTCAGTGCACATGAAGGAGAAGAACTCAAGGATATTACAGGTTACCAAAGTTTGGTAGGTAGTCTTAATTATGCTACCTTAACTAGGATTGATATATCATATGGTGTTAGTGTACTTAGCCAATTTATGCATAAGCCAAGAGTACCACATTTGGAGGCAGCCAAGAAGATAGTAAAGTACCTAAAGGGAACACAAAATCATGGTTTGTATTATCCATATTCATCAGACATTGACATCAAGGTATACTCACATGCAGATTGGGCAGGTTGTAAGGATGACAGGAGGAGTACATCTGGTTACATGTGCTTTGCAGGTGATAAACCAATTTCTTGGTCATCCAAGAAACAACCCACAGTAGCCCTATCATCTACTGAGGCAGAGTACAGAGGGCTAGCCAATGCTACTCAAGAAGCAATATGGTTGAAGCTACTCTATTCAGAATTGGGCCTATACACAAGGTCTCCTATCATATTTGGTGATAATACAAGTTCACTTCATCTAGCTGCTAATCCTGTGTATCATGCTAGGACAAAGCACATAGAGGTTCATTACCACTATGTGAGGGAGAAATTACTTAGCAAGGAAATCCAATTATCATATGTGTCCACTAATATTCAATGTGCAGATTTGCTTACAAAAGCCTTGGATGGGAGCAAGCTATGCAGGTTTAAATCCATGATTGGATTGCAGGATATCATTAAAGACTAAAGATGAAGACTCAAGCAAGTGTTTGGCTTGAGGGGGAGCTGTTGGTGCAAACAAGCCTTAACACTTGGCTTTGATTTGTACCTTGAAGACCCAACATAAAGCTTGGACTATTGTACCCTTGAAAAGATAAAGTTTGAACCCATGAAGGATACATTTGAACCTTAGAAACAGATGCTTAATTGATTGTTACTTTTTACCCAATGTAAAAGTCAATATGACTTAATCAATTATGTAATCACACCTACTAGACTAGAGTCGTGGAAAAAGTAGATGATCTAGTTGAGGGAATATCTCCCTAAGTCTAGTGGAGAGAATCAAGGGAGCTTTAATTTGAATTCAAATTCAAATTCATTCAAAAACTCCTATAAAAGTCAATGTAAAAGTCGCGGGTCTTGTTACACTCTTCCCGAGGCTAATCCAAGCAAATTAGTGAGTGTGTGAGAGAGCTACTATTGAGCCTACACCTCTGAGTACCATTGGGCATTACTTTACATGCCAATGGGAATGTACATTTGATAGATTCAATACATATACTCATAGTCATTATCTCTGTGTTTTCTCTAAGTGACTACCTCCAAGTCTGTCAACTTCAACAGTGCATATCTAAAGCTCTACTGAACCAAATTTGATGATCCAGGGCTCATTGGAACCAGCTCAAAGCATTCTACATCACTACAAAATTTCAAGTCATTCTATTCAGCCAATTGGGAGAAATCGCTGTCGAAGTGATCACTGGTATATTTCTGTGTTGTTCCTAAAAAGTCGGGGGTGTCTCTGATTTTGTTAAAGATCATGCTCAGTGTATAGTTAGTCATTTGGAGTGATTTAACTTGCTAATGATAGCTTGTTAAGTTAAATTAATACTCCCAGAAGGAATTAAGCCAATTGCAAGTGTGCTGATCACACTGAGCTTAGAACTGAGCAGGTATCAATACAGGAATAGAAAGTTTTTGGAGTTGTGAAGGTTCAAAATCATCTGTTTTGATTTGGTCATTACTCAATCATTTTGTAAAGCACATATATAGTTTCTTGGTGTCATTTGGAAGCTCAAGGAGTCTCCTAACCATATCTGAAGAGAAAAGAGGGCAGGTGTGAAGCAGGTCTAGCAGCACCAGCTTGATCTTCTGATTGTACCCAGCCATCACATCCAACAAATATCACACTAACAATTACATATAATCATGCATGCAAATCACCAATCTTTTGAGCATATATTCAGCTCACTTTATGCCAAATCATATGGCTACACAGACCTGAAAATTTTCAGCTTGTATAGGCTTTAAAAAATAGCCTATTACTCATCCACACAACATTCAACATGTGTATATAATTACCTTGACCACATGTGCATACATTCCTGCATTTTAGACATCAATCATCAACTCTAAATTCACTTTATATTCAGCCTACACATGGCTGTCCAAAATCATCATACATCTTGAGCATAACTTTGACAAGCATGCATACATAAGCATCTTCATTGCATAAGCATAAAATGCTACCATCAAGCTTACATAAAAGCTTAAACCTTCAGCCATGAACATAATCAAAACTTGAACTTCATTCACTTGAGTGCATCATCTCAAACATGCATACAATTATTCACATGCAACTATATGTAGTTGCTCATCCAAGATTCTTTGCTTGAATCTTAATCTCCTTCCATTGGCTGCTCATAAATCCTCATTCAAGTGATTAGTATCACTTATAGCATGCCTCAATGATCAACATATTTACTAGAGAGTAGGACAAGACAGTGTATCACTTCAAATAGCATAAAGCAACAAAATTTCTTACATACCAAAAGCTTCATCTCCATAGCTTTCCAATGAGCATGATAGCTCCAAGCTTGCCTTTGTCATCTCTGCATCTTCTTCAAGATCGCTTTGTACATCCATGGGCTCCACCCCCAATGCTCTGCAACCAAAGCTCTGATACCAAAAATGTGGAGAAATTTCACTCCAATACACTCCAATACACGTAGCGGAAGTTAGAGAACCTCTTCTAGAATCTGCCCTATAAGACACATGCTTAGTAAAACCTAATTCCGTCACAACTCAGAGATCCAATGGCTCTGAAACTTCTTCCACACATAGTAGACGCTGTCAGCTTTCTAACAAATCTAAAGAACACTCCATTTGGAGTTCACTTGACTAGGCAACCAACTGCACAAAGTTAGACTACCTGTCAACTCAGGTTAAGCAGAAAACTGAGGTTCACAAGAAATGCTCCCAATAACTACTGGAGAATGATATGATAGAGATATTTGCGATACAGAGATTATGAGAGATACTCTTTCCAACAAGATATCATATTCATTAATTGGATAAGTATATAGAGAGATATGACCTTCACAAGGTGACTATGTAGAGAAAAGGTATGCAGCTGGAATACCTTTGTGCCTTCTAGCATCCAAATGAGGAACCTTCTGATATCCATTGGTGAGAGAATGACGAGCATATGCTTCCACATCATCTCTTTTTCATCTCCACAAAATGTCACGTTCAAATGAGCTCCTTATATAGAGCTATAGGCATAGGACTTTTCACCTACCCTTGCATCTTCTCTCACCTCTTGACTTTCCACTTCTTGGCTTTTGTCCTTCCATTGCCATGGATGGCTTTTGATGCTTCATATCACTCCATATGGATAAGGTTACGTATTTTGTGAGCATTCCATCTCTCTAAATATATTTTGGCTTTTACCTAAGCCATAAATACAAATGCTCTTTTTAATTCAACACTCTACATTAAGGTTATGAGTGTGCCCTTTAAATTTTTAGGGTCTTGCTTCATTTTGGGCTTACAAAAAATACATTAATGATGAAGAGGTACATAATGAAGGGTGGTATGTGCGAAGCCTCACAATTGGAGCTTGCACATGTACCATATTTTTCAACAGAAGTTGACCATACCCCGGGGTAGGAAAACTGAAGGATCCTTGGGCTTGTTTTCCATAAAGGCAAAGGGAAATTTGGTTTGTGAATTGCATGCATGAAAGGGATATGTCCGTCATTTGAATTTAAGTCTTGAGCTAACCTTGAGACTCTTACAGGTCGATTGAGAGCTCTTGAAGGCATCCAAAGCAAGGGCTTTTTGCAAGCTTGAGAACCGGGTTCTTGAGCACCAAAGGACAAGGGATCAGTAAGCGAGGTTGGAATACTCTCAACCCCCTCTGTCAATTCATAGCTTAGGCTAAGTACGAATAGTGCTAGAAGTAAGTCAAGGCAACGATAGGCATGAGACAAGTCAAGACTATCTAAGAAATCAAGTTCAAGTCAAGAGATAACCTGTGTGTGACCGACAACTTTAAAGAAAAAGAACCTAACGTGAGACGGTCAACATTAAAGTGCGGAAATTAACTCAAGTATTCCTGACGACGTGATATCAGACAAGATCATAAACACGATAATCAACTTAAAAAAGAATCAAGTGACTAATACAAAAGAACTTAGCAACGAGGTTGTACCTTGGGTAAAAATTGGGATTGCTCAGCTAAGCATATGAACCTTAGATCAGGACGACACCTAGGGAGAGATAGACAAAGTCTTAGGTCTTCAGAGGCTAGTGTTAATCATACTGCTAGGTCTTGGGCCCAGTAGTTGAGCCATTTTTCACATTACCCTAGCTCTAAGACTAGTGAATCAGAGATGTGTCAAGGTATGAAGAGACCTACAGGAAGTTCAGAAGTGCCATATTTACATAGGGTAGAAGGCCCTTACAAGATGCAACTCAAATACCTTAGGACCAACCGATTAGGTACTAGCATATATGAGGAAGGCCTAGGAAGATCTGTGGTCGAGGTTAAAAACCCTGACCAATCCATTGGACTAGAACATCCAGCGGTCAAGTTTGAAAATGGAGCATACTTGGACAAAGAGGGAACAATATACGTAGTCACCAGTCATCCAGATAGGACATAGGTGACCTAGAGCAAGGAAACATGGGTGCAGAACCTAGAACCCCCCAAGGCAAATCTGTTCTCACTAGGATTATCACACCGGAGTGGATTCCCCAAGACAATAAGAGCATAGATCTGCTCCTGAACCAAGAGACTGATGAAGCCTTTTGGAGGTATAAATCTGAGCAGCCAAATGAGGTAGGAACAATCATGATATATGAGTTCAAAGATCCTGATAGCCCAGGCAAAGTGACCTACTTAGATCACGTTTCAGAGAGGATCTTTGTGGTTAGAGAACATGATAGGCATGCTTACACTTGGAAAGGTGAATTTATTTTCCCCCAACCAAGATCTAATGTGTCCTATGGTCACCCCGGAGCTGGAACATCCCAAGCTCATGGAGCTCAAAGAGAGAGACATAGAGATAGACCTGAGGTAAGCTTTGCCAACCCAGTGGGAAGAGAAAGAAGGAGAACGAAAACAAATAGAGCGGAACCTGAGGGATTTAGAGCCCCAAGGAACCAAAGGAATGCTGATGATTTCCCTCTGCCAAGGCCTAGGGAACACACCAGAACCTTGAGACCTACACAGCTGGTTAAGTCCATGAAGAACTACTTCGATGGCACAGGAGACCCATATGATCATGTGGCTGAGTTTAGGCAAGTCTTGAGAGCTGAACAAGTTGAGGACCTATTCACGCAATATAATGCCTTTGGTCTAACCCTTAGGAACACAGCCCTTACGTGGTTTCAACCACTAAATGAGAAACAGTTCAGGAGCATAGACCAACTCTTAGAGGCTTTCATCACTGGATTCTCTAAAAGTGGCATAAGGCATAATACTTCCTCATTGATACATAGCTTCAAGCAGACCCCTCAAGAGACCCTGAGACTTGCAAGAAGAAGATTTAGGCAATATCTTGAGAGATGCCCTGCTCCTGAGTTACCCACACGAGTCAAACAAGTGGCTTTATTCTTGGATGGATTGCTAAGTACCAAATTGAGGTCATATGTGTACTTGAAGGACCCTAGGACTATAGAAGAGTGTGTATGCATGTGCATCGACATCGAGAATACCCTAGGGGAGGAGTTAGAGCTTTCCAAAATCTACAAAGATTCAGATAGTGCCTTTAGCCTCTCTTCTTCGTGATCCACATCAATTGAGGAACTCGCTGAGAAAGTAGCTCAAAAACTAGGTGTCTCTAGCAAACAAATCCCAAAGGTTTGCCCCAGTAAAGAGGTGCTATACTTGCGGTGGTGACCATATGGCGAACGTATGTCCCATCATGGCTCAACCCCAAGTGAACCCTAGTAGCCAATATTGCACCATAGAACGGAGATACACAAACCACACAGCACAAGACTGCCCATACAATAAGCAAGCAGTTAGGCAAACCTACGCTCAGCCCTATCCACAACAGGGAAGATACCAGAACCAATACCCTCCACAGCAATATGGTAGACCACAGCAATCCTATCAATAACCCTACCAAAACCAACAAAGGCCTCAACCTATGTTAGCTCAACAACCTCCAACCCGAGCTAATGTGATTCGTGTAAAGTATGCAGCTGCTGAGGAAAATTTGAATAGAGCCATAGTCCCAGTGACTCCATTGCTTTCAGAAAGTGACCTGAGTGAGCATAGTTTTGATTCCACTCACATAGATAGTCCACATGCTTACTACATGCAGTCTCCTGAACATGGTGAGTCCTACTATAGTGAAGAACCGAGTGAACCTAGTTGGGAGCCAGATTACACAAATGCCATGTACGCAAACCCCAACGCTAGACCTCAAACTACGCAGGTAAGACCCCCATTCCCTAGAGGGCCATGCTACAGATGTCAGGGAGATCACCTCATTTTTTATTGCCCCATGCCTGCACCCACACTGTTGGTGTAATTCAAGCCTTAACACTTGGCTTGGATATCAACCTTGAAGACTCTACATAAAGCTTGGATCTTGGAAGCCTAGCTTGGGTTAATTCATGAGGATATCACTTGAAGAATGAACCATAGGAACCTAGCCTTATTGTTCTTACCATTTATCTCATGTAAAAGTCTATATGACTTTAACCACTCTTGTAAACTCACCTACTTGAGAAAGTCGTGGAAAATCTAATTGATTGAGTAGATGATTGATTGAGGGAATATCTCAATCAACTTTTAGGTGAAAGATTCTAGGAGAATAGTTTGAATTCAAAAAATCAAATGACCAATCAACTCTTATAAAAAGATGAGGAAAAAGTCGCGGGATGTGTGACACTCTTCCCGAGACATTTCTGTGTGAATTTCTGAGTGTGTGTGAGCTACACCATAGCCTACACCTCTGAG
Organism: Ceratopteris richardii; assembly: GCA_020310875.1. Taxonomy (NCBI): domain Eukaryota; kingdom Viridiplantae; phylum Streptophyta; class Polypodiopsida; order Polypodiales; family Pteridaceae; genus Ceratopteris; species Ceratopteris richardii. The sequence goes on along the minus strand of CM035424.1, from coordinate 20,349,092 downwards.
TACCATTGAGCATTACATTCTATGCCAATGGGAATGTACAATCATTAGATTTAATCAATATACTTACATTTTACAATTTCTGGTTTCTCTGAGTGACTACCTTCAACTCTGTCAACTTCCAAGAGGCATATCTCAAGATCTACTGAACCAAATTGGATGATTCAAAGTGCATTGGATTCAACTCAAAGTCTACTATACACCTATAAAGTTTCAAGGCCATTGGATCTACCATCACAGAGAAACCCCAACCGAGGTGCTCACTGGTCTGTGACTGTAAGTCTCCTAAAAAGTCGGGGGTACACCTTATTTTGCTAAAGTGATTTCGCTGAGTGTGTTTTATCATTTCTTTTCATTCCACTTGGAAATGGAAGCTTACTAAGCTAATAGAATATCTCTAGAAGGAATTTTGCTAATTGTAACTACACTGGTCACACTGAGCATAACACTGAGCAGGTATCTAGACCAAAATAGAAAGTTTTCAAGTCTTGTGATTTACAAAGTAGTCTGTTTTGATCAAGTCATTACTCAAACCTTTTCCAAAGTACATATAGCATATTTTGGTATCATTTGGAAGCTCAAGGAGTCTACTAAGCATATCTGGAGTTAAAGGAGGGCAGGTGTGAAGCAGGTTTTGCAGCACCAACTGATCTTCTGAGTGCATCCAACCATCATTCCCAATAGTGGTATCAGAGCAAATAAGGTAATCATGGGTGATGGTTTCCCTTCCTTCATTGACAAATTAGACAGGAACAACTACCAAGCTTGGTCTCTAAGGATGAAGACCTATCTACAAGGAAGGAGCTTATTTGGATACATATCAGGAGATGAGGAATTGCCCTCATTCAAGACTAGAGGCCTACCTACAAAGGATGAACATGAAAGGCTCAATCAATGGTGTGCAAAAGATGCTTTGGCAAGGTCATATCTTCTAAACTCTATTTCTCATTTCCTTTTACCACATATAAGGAATTGCAAAACTTCCCAAGAGACTTGGGAAACCTTGTCAACATATTTTTCATCAAGCACAAGGGCCAGAAAGAATCAGCTATGGATTGAGTTTACAACTCTTAGGAAGTAATCAAAACAATGTGTTTCAGATTTTGTCACCAAAGTCAAAGACATTGCAGATCAACTTGCAAGTGTTGGAGAAGAAATTGAGGAAGAGCAAATAGTCAGACAAGTGATCAATGGACTAAAGGCAGATGACAAGTAGGAGAGCTTTACCACAGCAATGGACTTGTACATGGACATCCAAGCACCTGATCTAACAACTCTGATTGGACAACTCTTTACACATGAAGCAAAGATCACAAAGAATGGAGAGCAATCAAAAGGTAACAATCCCTCTGCCCTTTATACTGATAAGAAGGTAAAAGACAAAGGTAAAAATAAGAAGGTTGATGAAGAACGCTCTACCTCCCAAGCAAACTATGCAGGGAGAGGTAGATCATCTAGAGGTAGGGGCAGAGGAGGTAAGTCAGGTAGGGGGAGACCCTACAACCAATCTCCATGCAATATTTGTGGCTTGTCTAATCATACCACAGATGAATGCTACAAAAACTACAAGAACCAAAGAGGAAGAGGTCACCAAAGAGGAGGATACTCTCAAGGCAGAGGCAGATTCAATCAATCTCAAGGCTACCATGGCTACAACAATAATTATAACAACAACTACAATCACAATGGCAACTATCAAGGTGGATACAGAAATAGAAAAGACTACAACAATTATGCAGAGGAGCAAGATGATTCCTTGTTGATCATGAACATGACATCTAAGTCAGGTATCAATGATGATCATTTGTTCTATATTGATTCAGGTTGCTCTAACCATGTAGCTGGAAATGTTGCCTTACTGTTTGATTTGGAAGAACCCAAAGGCAAGCACCAAGTGCAGACAGGTGATGACACTAAACATTCAGTTATTAAAGTAGGCAATGTCAAAACTAGTGATGGTAATCAGAATCTATTGAGCAGAGTGTTGTATGTTCCAACAATCACCAAGAATCTGATGAGTGTAGCTCAGATTGTGGAAAAAGGTCTACAGGTCAGGTTCACTCAACATGGTGCATATGTGGAGGATCCAAGACATGGATTCAGAAGGATAGCCAAGGGAGAAAAATCAGGTAGATTGTTTACATTTGAACTTGAAGACACTAAGAGTATTGCTTTGTACAACTATAAGGATCAAACCCTATCAGAATTGGAGATTTGGCACAAGAGATTAGGTCACATTGGAGAAAGGAACTTAAAGCAAATGAGTAGGGATCAATGTGTGCTTGGGATACCTAATGTATCCAAGCAACACATGATATACAAGTGTGGGGCTTGTCAATTTGGTAAGTCACACAGGTTGCCCTATACCAAGAAAGGTTTTATGCATGAAGATTATCTGGAATTGGTACATACAGATGTTTGGGGACCTAGCAAGGAACCATCCATATCTGGATCAAGGTACTATGTGTCCTTCATTGATGACTATAGCAGGTGGACTGTCTTATACTTCATGAAACATAAAGATGAAGTATTTAATTGTTTCAAAAGGTATCTTGCATTAGTTGAAAATCAAACAGGTAGACATTTGAAGAAGTTAAGGTCAGATGCTGGTGGAGAATACTTCTCCAATGACTTTGAAGATTTCTTGCAGGAAAGAGGCATCAAGAGGGAGATTACTACAAGGTACTCACCTGAACAAAATGGAGTAGCTGAAAGGAGGAATAGACTCATTGTAGAGAGAGCTAGGTCTATGCTAAATGAAAAAAAATTGCCAAATTATCTTTGGGCAGAGAGTGTATCTACTGCCACATATTTAATTAACAGGTTGCCATCAAAGACACTTGATGGAATGACACCCTATGAGGCTTGGCATGGTAAGAGACCATCTCTGGATCATTGCAAAATTTTTGGATGTGTTGCATATGTGCATATTCCCTCACAGGTAAGGGGAAAGCTAGACCCTAAGGCTGAAAAATGTATCTTCATTGGTTATGATTTGAATCAGAAAGGATACAGATTTTACAACCCCTCAAACAAAGGCTTCAAGGTAAGCAGAGATGTCATCTTTGATGAAAATGATTCATGGTATGAAAATGAGTGCAGGAAAGTTAGCCTACCTTATGACATGGAAGAAGACTTTCCCAAGCTTATCAGGCAAGAACCTATTCAGAAAGAGGACACAAGCTCAGATGATGAAGACACCATCAACATTGAAGAGTTCAAGGCTTGGAAATCCAAAGGGAAGATGAAGATGAAGCAACTAGAAGATAATCCAGAATCCTCAACTCAAGCTATGAGGAGATCTCAGAGAGAAAAGAAAAAACCTATTAGGTATGGGTATGATACTTCACTTGTAACCAAGCACTCTGTATATCTTGCAAAGGATCTCTTGAATGAAGAACCAGGTACATTTGAAGAAGCAATCACTAAACCAGAATGGAAGGAAGCAATGGATGAAGAAATGGAGGCTCTCAAGGAAAGTGATACTTGGGACTTGGTACCCAAGAAGGACTCCATGAAGGTGATAGGATCAAGATGGATCTACAAACTCAAGAGGAACTCAGATGGTACAATAAACAGGTATAAAGCTAGGTTGGTAGCCAAGGGTTTTGCACAAACCCAAGGCATTGATTATGAGGAGACATTTTCTCCTGTGGCCAAGATGCCAACTATCAGAGTTATGGTGAGTGTAGCTGCATCCAAGAATTGGAACATGTACCAATTGGATGTGAAGAATGCATTCTTGAATGGATGGATATCTGAAGAGGTCTACATGTCACAACCACCTGGCTATGAGGATCCTAATAAGGTAAATCATGTTTGTAAATTGAAGAAGGCTCTGTATGGATTGAAGCAGGCACCTAGAGCATGGAATTACAGGTTGACAACCTATCTCCTAGATCAAGGATTTGTGATGAGTAAAGCAGATACTTCATTGTTTATAAAGAGGAACAATTCAGAGGTAATATACTTGTGTGTCTATGTTGATGACATCATTATTACAGGAAATGATGTTCAGGGAATAAGACACATCAAAGGACAGATGATGAAGGAATTCAAGATCAATGATCTTGGATTATTGAAGTACTTCCTAGGACTTGAATTGGTCTACACAAATTCAGGTATCTTTATTACTCAGAAGAAGTACATTCAGGACATGGTCAAGAAGTTTAATTTGCAAGAAGCTAAAGTCTCAACCATTCCTATGGAGATCAACCACAAACTCAGTGCACATGAAGGAGAAGAACTCAAAGATATTACAGGTTACCAAAGTTTGGTAGGTAGTCTTAATTATGCTACCTTAACCAGGATTGATATATCATATGGTGTTAGTGTACTTAGCCAATTTATGCATAAACCAAGAGTACCTCATTTGGAGGCAGCAAAGAAGATAGTAAAGTACCTAAAGGGAACACAAAATCATGGTTTGTACTTTCCATATTCATCAGACATTGATATTAAGGTATACTTAGATGCAGATTGGGCAGGTTGCAAGGATGACAGGAGAAGTACATCTGGTTACATATGTTTTGCAGGTGATAAACCAATTTCTTGGTCATCCAAGAAACAACCCAGAGTGGCTCTATCATCTACTGAGGCAGAGTACAGAGGACTAGCCAATGCCACTCAAGAAGCTATATGGTTGAAGCTTTTATATTCAGAATTGGGCCTATACACAAGGCCACCAATCATCTTTGGGGATAACACAAGTTCTCTTCACCTTGCAGCTAATCCAATTTATCATGCTAGGACAAAACACATAGAGGTTCGTTACCACTATGTGAGGGAGAAATTACTTAGCAAAGATATTCAATTGTCATATGTATCTACTAATATACAATGTGCAGATTTGCTTACTAAAGCTCTGGATGGAAGCAAGCTATGCAGATTTAAATCCATGATTGGATTGCAGGAAGTAATTGAAGACTAGAGATTAAGACGTGAGCCAAAGTGTTTGGCTTGAGGGGGAGCTGTTGGTGTAATTCAAGCCTTAACACTTGGCTTGGATATCAACCTTGAAGACTCTACATAAAGCTTGGATCTTGGAAGCCTAGCTTGGGTTAATTCATGAGGATATCACTTGAAGAATGAACCATAGGAACCTAGCCTTATTGTTCTTACCATTTATCTCATGTAAAAGTCTATATGACTTTAACCACTCTTGTAAACTCACCTACTTGAGAAAGTCGTGGAAAATCTAATTGATTGAGTAGATGATTGATTGAGGGAATATCTCAATCAACTTTTAGGTGAAAGATTCTAGGAGAATAGTTTGAATTCAAAAAATCAAATGACCAATCAACTCTTATAAAAAGATGAGGAAAAAGTCGCGGGATGTGTGACACTCTTCCCGAGACATTTCTGTGTGAATTTCTGAGTGTGTGTGAGCTACACCATAGCCTACACCTCTGAGTACCATTGAGCATTACATTCTATGCCAATGGGAATGTACAATCATTAGATTTAATCAATATACTTACATTTTACAATTTCTGGTTTCTCTGAGTGACTACCTTCAACTCTATCAACTTCCAAGAGGCATATCTCAAGATCTACTGAACCAAATTGGATGATTCAAAGTGCATTGGACTCAGCTCAAAGTCTACTATACACTTATAAAGTTTCAAGGCCATTGGATCTACCATCACAGAGAAACCCCAACCGAGGTGCTCACTGGTCTGTGACTGTAAGTCTCCTAAAAATTCGGGGGTACACCTTATTTTGCTAAAGTGATTTCTCTGAGTGTGGTTTATCATTTCTTTTCATTCCACTTGGAAATGGAAGCTTACTAAGCTAATAGAATATCTCTAGAAGGAATTTTGCTAATTGTAACTACACTGGTCACACTGAGCATAACACTGAGCATAACACTGAGCAGGTATCTAGACCAAAATAGAAAGTTTTCAAGTCTTGTGATTTACAAAGTAGTTTGTTTTGATCAAGTCATTACTCAAACCTTTTCCAAAGTACATATAGCATATTTTGGTATCATTTGGAAGCTCAAGGAGTCTACTAAGCATATCTGGAGTTAAAGGAGGGCAGGTGTGAAGCAGGTTTTGCAGCACCAACTGATCTTCTGAGTGCATCCAACCATCATTCCCAACACACACAACCCCAATCAGTAACAATACAAGGCTTTTGTCAAGATTGCGGCAAAGAGCATCTCATACAAGATTGCCAAAAGAATCCCAATAATATGCCAAAAATCACTCCCATCAACGTGGTTGGGTTAGTAGTAGACTCTACAGGAAGTGTGACTTCCACTACACCATTACAGGTAGTCACTAGAGCTCAAGCCTTGCAGCAGAACCAAAGTGTAGGCCACGAAAAAAGTGCTGAAGTTAGTGAAACTGAGAGCATAACCAAGAAGAGGACTAGAGACTAGAGAGATAGTAGAGAGAGAATGAAGAGGCAATGGGCTAAGAAGATGAGTGAACTCGAGGAAAGCCTAAGAGAAACCAAAGCCAGGATAGTTGAACTCACATCTCAAACTCCCTCTCACACTAAGCCACCACCACCATTCCCATCTCCATCCGATCCAACCCCTTCCAACCCGCCTCATACGACCCCACCACCCCCTAGAGTAGGATCAGTATTAGTAGATCCCATCCCCGAGGACCTAAATATGATGCTTAAGGCATATCATGCCAGAATCCAAGAAGGGCCAAATGTGACAGATCATGAAAAGTGTTACCCGAGAGCGGAACTAGAGCTTGAACGAACTAAGATTTGTGCTAAGATGGTGGAATTGGCTCAAACCATGTTTGAAGCCAGTCGCCTCTTTAACATCTCTAGTTCAGCTAAGACGCAGTTGCACTTTGATGGACTGCTAGAAAGATTGGAAAGATTGATTGCACAATCAGAAAAGGAACCCACCCCTCCAAGTAAGGGCAAGGCAAGTAAGAGAGTAAGCCTTCCTGCCCAAGAAGCTTATGTGCCCAAATCCACAGAGCTAGACACATCTTCTTCTATGAATCGGTTCACACCAGAATTCCTACGAGAGATTCAAGAAGAAAAATGGGCTAAAGAGAGTGAAGTCCCTCCTCCCATTGAACTTGTGGATGATGCACATGACCAATTCCCACAAGACATCCCATCCATTTATGAAGAGCAGGAGAGCACTCAATCTCAAGAGAGATTAGACTTTGAGTCTAATTCTTTACAAGGACTACCCCATTTCACAGGCCCATGGGAGGCAAAGTCCACGTGTATAAGAGCACCCACTGTCATGGTAAGAAATGAAGACTCAGTCATACCTAGGAATACTGAGGTAGTAAAGAACACTAAAGTGCACTGCAACCTCACTTTAGAAGAGCTACTCACAGTTAGGCCAGACTTATGGAAACATGTAGCTAACCAAGTGCCAGAAGTAGCAAAACCTCGTTCCCAGGTAGGATCTCATCGCACACTGCCAGAGATACCTTTGGACAAGATAGGAGACATGAGCGAAGGAGAAGAAGGAAACACCTATCTTCCCATCACACATCAAGGATACACAACCAAGGAAATTCTCGACTCGGGTGCAGGAGTTGCAATTGCTACCACTTCCCTATGGAAGCGATGGGGCAAGCCAGCACTCAGGCCCACGAGGATGAAATTGCAGATGGCTGATGGTCACATAGAAAGACCCTTAGGCTTGATAGAAGGAATAACTCTCACTACATGCGGTGTTGAGTTTGAGCACACTTTCGCCATATGTGACTTTAGCAAGAACCAGGCCTATGAGATGATTTTGTGCGAGAGTTGCAAGTGGTACAAGATTGGGGAACCAATTCCTTGTATCTGCAACACTTAGGTGTTACGACTAAAGTCAATCTCAAGGATTAATCTCATAGAGATGTCCCTCCTATCCAGTGGAACCCGATCCATAAAGCTAAAGATGATACGGAGTCAGTGCATTCCATAGGATCAGGATCCTCATGGATGCATGAAGACACCCATTTATGGATGTGTAAAGTAGCAGTAGAAGAAGAGAGGAGAGAAAAAGCCAGAGAGGTAGGTGCGAAGGAAACACATAGATCGATTCAAGACCCAACCTATGCACCTGTAGTATTTCCTGATGAAGAATTTGAGCCTCATGGTTGGGCAGAAATTTTAGCAACAATGGATGTAGCCATCAATGAAGAACAATTGACACCCCACTGCGATGAGGATGGCTACGACATTTTAGTCTTTTCCATAGAGCCAATCATGGGAGATGCAGTTTTAGAAGAGTGCGAACCTAGCCCTGATGCATTTGAGGATGCAAGTGACTCCGATCTAGAGTCCATCATTATGGACCCACCTTCTGCATCAGATGAAGAATACTTCTATGAAGTAGAATTTCAACCTCAGAGACATGGAGAGCTTACAAATGACGTAAGGTTAACCACACAAGTGACCCCTAAGGATGAAGGAAAGAAAAGAATGAAGAGAGAAGTCACATCAGAAGAGGAGGAATCGTTGTTTGAGGTCCCGGAAAATTTTAAAAAGTATGAGATAGACGACAAGAGAGTCATGATGAGAATGCCTAAACGCGAGGCACAATCAGGAGAGGCCTATGATAACAAAGAAACCACCTAGAAAATAGTGGTAGCCCTAGAAGAAGGAGAGGAGAGATGCACGTACATAGGCCATGACCTAACGGAGGAAGAAGAGCATGCGTTAATAGCCTTGCTAAGAGAATACAGAGATGTATTCGCTTGGAGTTACAAGGATTTGAAAGGTGTAGATTCGGACATATGCTCACACACTATCCCCATGACCTCAGATGCTAAACCTTCTAAGCAAAAGCCATACACATACAAAAAGAAGAGATAGATTGTCTGGTAGAAGCTGGATTTATCTATGAAATTGAGCACACCGAGTGGGTATCCCCCATTGTAGTTGTGCCCAAGAAGAATGGAAAGCTACGCGTGTGCATTAACTTGAAGAAGGTTAATGCAGCCACTATTCGAGACAACTATCCGCTTCCTATCACTGAGCATCTGCTAGAAAGAGTAGCAGGCAAGGAAGTGTACAGCTTCCTTGATGGATTTTCGGGCTACAATCAGGTAGCCATTGCTTCGGAAGACCATCATAAGACAACTTTTGCCACAGAATGGGGCATATTCGCCTTTAGGGTAATGCCATTTGGGCTTACCAATGCTCCTGCAACCTTCCAAAGATTGATGTGTCACGTGTTTAAAGAGTTCTTGAGGAAGAATTTAGAGATCTATGTTGATGATCTCTGTGCTCATTCCAACATTAGACAGACACATATACCAGAACTCAGGCAAATGTAGAGAATATCAAGTCTGCCTGAACCCAGAAAAGTGTGTTTTCATGGTCAGGCAAGGCAAGATTCTAAGACACATAGTGTCAAAGAATGGCATATCCACGGATGAGGAGAAAGTGAGAGCCATAGCAGAGCTACCTAGGCCAAAGAATGTCAAGGAAGTACAACCTTTCATGGGGCATTGTGGTTATTATTGACGCTTTATACACATGTATGCCATCATTGCCAAGCCTCTGTACCGACTTTTGACTAACTTTGAGTGGACTGATGAATGTGAAAACTCTTTCAATGAGCTCAAAAGACGATTTTGTTCAGCACCAATCTTGACCACACCAGACTGGAATAAGTCCTTTCATGTTCATGTAGATGCATGCAATTATGCTATTGGATGTGTGCTTGCACAACCTACGGGTGAAGGTAACATGGATCTTCCAATTGCTTATGCTAGTAGACAATTGAATGCAGCTGAACGAAATTATACCACCACTGAACGAGAGGGATTAGGCATGGTGTATGCAGTCAAAAAGTTTAGACATTACTTGCTTGCAAATAAGTTTAAATTTTTTACTGATCATCAAGCACTATTATACTTGGTAAACAAGCCATGCAATACAGGTAGATTAGTAAGATGGTTTCTCTTACTAATGGAATACGACTTTGAAGTTGTGGTGAGGAAAGGGAAAACACATTTGAGAGCCGACCACCTCTCAAGACTCACATCCGGAGAAGCACCGCAAGGAGTATCAGATGACCTTCCTGATGCTTACTTGTTTAATTTGGAAGTGGTACCTCACTGGGCTAAGCCATTAGTGCTAGTATTGACATACGGGCCTAACCATCCAATTATAAACACCCAAGATAGAGAGATAGTAAAAGCCCAAAAATACCTGATCATGGCAGGAAGTATGTACAAGCATACAAATCAAGGGATCCTAGTTTGTTGTGTGGAAGAGGATGAGTACGCTAAATGGTTGCAATTAGCACATGTAGGTGCATTAGAGCAACACTACTCCAAGCAAAGAACTTTACAGACACTTAGGAGATTAGGAGTGCATTGGCCTACTATGGAAGCTAATGTCCATAAGTGGTGCAAGGAATGCCCGATGTGCTGCACTATACCACCTGTGGAACATGCCACTCTCTATCAAGTGTCCATAGTGCCGGATTGGAGTGAACCACTAGTAGCCTTCCTTAGGATGAAAACATTCCCACAAGATATGACATTGGCCAGACAAAGAAGTCTAGAACAAGAAGCTCTAGATTACTCACTCATTGGGGATAATCTATACAAGCGTGGTAAAGATGGTTATCTCAGACTATGTGTCCATGAGAGCGAGTATCTTAAGATCTTGGAAACTGCTCACCAAGGTATAGCAGGAGGACATTTTAGACCAGATCGGGTGATTAAAGCAATCCTTTTTGCAGGCTTGTGGTGGCCGACCCTTCACATGGATGCACATACCTATGTGAAGAGGTGTGATGTTTGTCAGCGAACTCAGTGTCCTATATGCAAAGATGAGATGCCACTGAAACCTATGATGGGTGGACGTGCATTCTCTAAGTGGGGAATAGACTTTGTTGGTCCGATCAATCCCCCAGCTAAGGGTTCCCATGCTGAATATATCATTGTAGCCAGAGACTATCTAACCAAGTGGGTAGGGGTAAAAGCTACGACAAAGAATGATGCTCAGATGACCGCTAAGTTCCTATTTGAGAATGTGTTCACTAGATACGGGCTACCCATAGAGCTAGTAAGTGATAGAGGCACCCACTTCTTGAATGAAGTCATGGAAAATATTCTCCAAGAATTCTTGGTAGTACACAAGAAGTTATCTCATAGGATTGGGAGGTGTGGAAACCCCTTGCATGGGCGAGGTGGATCTCCCCCTCTACATTCAAGATGCTCTTATGACAGTTAAAGTACTAGTGTGTCAAGATGAGGACCTCACTGAGCCTCTTGTCTTGGGTCAAGACTGGATCTATGATCATGCAGTGAACCTAAACCTAAGAAGTGGACTTCTTCAGGTATGGGTAAATCAGAGTCGAATTACAGTTGAGTTAGATAATGGAGCACTCAAGGAACTAGGAAAGGCACACACTCCTGGTCCTTCCAGGGGTACACATGAAGCTGACAATGCTATTCTTGTCCAAAACTATGTGATGTAGAAGGATGATTGTCTCAACAAAGAAGTTAAGGGTACAACGGAACTCCCTTCTTTTCCAAAAGTCACAAGGATGCAGCAACCATAGGCGGATCAAACGCAGAAGAAGCAGTCGACTTATGCTCAAGGCACAAAGAAAATACGATGCACGGTGTCTCAACCACCAAAACAAGTGTGGGTACGGAAAGGCGAGCATCTTATTGCGGTCAAGCCACCACAACTGGCTCAACTTCCTATTAGTGATTGACAACACGACACTAATAAGAAGTCGTCCAAAAATTCTTCTGTGAAAGTGAGGTTTATCTAGGTACCCAAGAATTCGATGAAGGCTAGCCCACAATCATGACAAATTTGGGTGCCTAAGGCTTGCTTGCGGGCTCAAATAGCTACATCCAGACCACACCCTGTACAACATGGTTCACTCACTCGAACATCTGATACCCATTCTTATACATCACGCACGAACACATATTCTCCCATGAGCACACATAGAATCACTTGTGATTGGGTCCCTAAAAAGCCTCATTTCCAAGCAGACACTCTTATAAAGCCCTCCACAGTCTCCACAAAATCAAGACCAACAACCATTTTGTTTGTTTGGCAGCCCAAAGCGTGTAACAAACTCCCCAACCCCATTTGTAAATTCACTAACTGCATCATTCTCACACTGCATCTCTCCATTTAGCTCTTAGGACAATCCATCCACTAACCACACCCACAATCACCAAGCACTCACTGACTAACTAACATATCACTAAAACTTCTTGTTAATATTGTAACGGGGACACGTGACCACTTGGTGTCCATTTGCAATGTTAACATTCATTTGTATATTCTCACGGAATCGGTGACCAATCCCTTCAATATGGCCGAGGCTACAGGAACTAGCTCCCAGGCAGGCACCAGCCCTTAGATTGTGGACATTGAAAGTCTTCCCATTGAGGAGGAATGAAAGGAACATCCAGTGGCATTGAGAGCATTACATGCCATATCGGTGTAGAATCCTCCACAGGAGCACACAATGCCAGTCAGCAAAAACTCACATTGGTTCAGTGATGTGGCAGGACCTCTGGGAGAAGGCACCTACCTGTGGGAGGCAGATATAGAGTTCAACGGGCGCTGGGGCAGGTATCACTTCTTCACCAGGGAATTTGAGAGACTTCAAAATAATGAAGGGCTGAAACTGATATGGAAGAAGGCGGGACTATACGATTACTTCAAAGCCCAATTGCCAAAGCCAGACTTTCTGAGGTGCTCGTATTTGATTAGCACCCTCACTCCGAGCAAAGAGAAAAAGGGATACAACACCTTTGTTCTTCCATCTCTCACAAGGGGCAATGAGCTGAAGCAGTTCAAATTGACGAACAACTTGGTGAGGGAAGCTCTCCACATGAAAGGTATGCTCCCACTGAGAAAGAGACTATGGTCCTCGACAACATGAAGAACTGGAATCTGACGAAACTAAAGGACATGGTGGCAATGACACCTACTATCGCCGTTCATCTTCGGATGTGCATGCAGCATTTCGCATTCCCCGCACAATAGAGGTTCACAATGCCACCAAAGAAGATATGGTTCAGTCTATATTTAGCAGATGCCTTCGATTTGACAATCAACATGCCTCATTGGATTATTGACCAAATCCACTTGGCTCATCAACGGTGGTATAAGAAGCAAACGTCAGTACTATATGGATGTTGTGCTCTCACAAGGATTGTTTACAGATGCTTGGCATATGATGTGGCAGTTCAAAGGGCAGGTATTTGGACCAGGATGCAAGAATTCCAACGTAGACTATCCACCGTAGGACCTCCATCCAAGAAAATGAGAGGTGCAGTTCAGATGCCCTGTGCACAGGCGCGCGGTGTGACACTGACACCAGAGACAAATCCACGGCTTCCAAGGCGTGTGCAACCCTTCACTATCAGATTACCAAGACATAGCACAGACGGACCAAATCTGGTGTTTCCACCTATACCAACCGACTTAGAGTTTCCTCATGGCTTTACATTGGAAGATCTAACTGATGAAGAGGTAGCCATAATAATCAATGCTATGAATTTAGAAGTGGAGGAAGAGCAGGCAAGCGGGCAGCACACAGTCACAGACCAACCCCACCCAGTCCAAACAGACGTAGTCGAAGTGGAGGATGATGAAGAAGAGGAGCAAGAGGAGGATCGAGAAGGATTGTCCGAGGAAGAAGAGCAGGAATATGAGCAAGAAGTTCTACAGGAACTTGAGGGTGCCCCGGCTTATACGAAGCAATGATGAAGACGTAGTCAAAGTGGAGGATGATGAAGAAGACGAGCAAGAGGAGGATCGAGAAGGATTGTCCGAGGAAGAAGAGCAGGAATATGAGCAAGAAGTTCTACAGGAACTTGAGGGTGCCCCGGCTTATACGAAGCAATTGAAAAAGTTGTATGATACAACACAAACTATCCCTAGCAGCAGGAAAAGCCCTCATGAACCAAATCCTTGAGGAGGAAGGCGTGGACGAGCAATACCGAGCAACCCTTGACATGATATCTGATGCATTGGGGGTACCTGAGACGGTGCATACCGCTCTTGCATATTCATGACGATCGGAACGACGATACGGCAGGCGCCCCCCTCCATCAGGAAAACAAATGAATGTATTAGTATCAAAACCATAATGCACCACATCCACAACCACGGGCACAGCTCATACCATTCATGACACTGAGGAAGCCCATACATCTAGTGCACCCCCGTCACCCCCCTTACCCCCTCTCCCTCCAACTCCGCCACTTTCACCTCCCACTACCAGTGAAACCACTAATGTCATCGCCTGAGGGTCCACTTCCCATATTGAAGGACAGACCGTTAGTCAACCTACACAACCGATCACCACCTCTCTTGTTTACACTACTACTGGCTCTGTAATTCTAACTGTAGCCACGAAAAACCCTGTTCCCCCGATCACACTTCCTGGCGGCTCATATTCACAACTACACACACCACTTTACACCTTCACCACCATCACCGCACCCACAATTCCCATGTTCACAATCACTCCCACGACTGCATCCACTTTTGATCTCATGGAAATATCACCCACCTGCGCACCTCTCCCTCCCCCCATACGTCCACAATCTCCCATTCCCCCACCACCAACTTCACCCTTTTCAAGCACAGCATACACGCTCCCATTCCCTTTTCCCTTCCCTTCTGCATTCAACACCTTTCCCGCATCCACTCCCATTAATAATGTATTTAATAATATGTACCAGTGTCTGTCTCAACTGCAACAGCATTACCAGCACCTAGACGCACAACATACGAGCCTCTTCAGAAACCATGAACATCTCCAAGCAAGATTCATTGATTTAGAGAGGGAGAAGCGGCTATTACAACAGCAGTATACTACATTGCAAGCACAACATGATCAATTAGTTGCCAATCCACCCCAGTCAGATACTGAAGAAAAACAACAACTCGATGACAAGTTACATGCTCAGATCACAGACAATCTCAAGCTTCGATGCAATCTCGCCTTATTATGGAAGCACATGTCCGCAGCACTCGAAGAGAATAAGAGACTGTAGAAACAGAACGAAGAAAACCTAGAAGCAGCAATGGAGGGTTCACCACAAGAAATCCACCCAGAGAAATTCAAGGCTATCCCATCTGGAAATATGCAAATCCTCTTGGAAACCCATGCCGACCTCTTGGAAGCCCACGTAGCATTAGAAAGAGAAAGAGATGATCTACTAAAGCAACTGGCAACTCAGCAAGAGTCACCAAGCAAAGTCACAACAGCAGCCGACACTTCAGAAGAAGTCGCAGAACTCAGAGCAGAACTAGAAGGACTACGAAGTAAAGTTCTTCAATACGAGCGTCAACCCTCTCCCCTGGTGGAACCGGAACTTGAAGACTTAGTGTCAAGTCAAGTGGAGGAGATCTTTGAAGACCCATATGTTCCCATGCGAGTACCCGGAGGCAAGCAAACAGAAGAAGGAATGGACACAATTGAGATCGAGGCTCCTGAATGGATGCAAAGGTTAGAGAAGGTTGCTCCAACCCATGACGAGAGAGTTGCAGTTCAGATAGCGTCTATGTCACGATTAGAGGAAGTCCTCATAAAATCGGATTACTTCAAAAACCTCTCCCATCATAGGTGGATTGGCACATCCGATGATTTGTATGTTCCATTCTGTGTATTAATGGCAGATTACAATGCTGAAATCAAGCAACACACATCAAAAGAACCAACCTCGGTGACACAGTTTGCACCGGATGACATCCTTGCAAGTGCCAAGCAGGGGAATATACATCAACCTACTTGGAGGATCCGTCTACTTGAAACCTATCCTGAGATGGTACGCACATGGAATAACATGCCATTATATATCAAGTATAATCCCTGCTACTGCCCTGTATTTCGAAGAAGGTCTTGGCCGGAGTACACGTAAACAGTGCTGACAGTCAAAGGATATGAAAAATGGCTCAATTATGTCTACTTAGCCCCACCTAGAGGCCAACCCACAGTTAACTACATGATCTCAACCATCCGACACTGGGCAGTCAGATTTAAGAATATACCAGATATCGTGGCACAAATTTGCCTCAAAATTTTTGAGCTTGTGCTGGTTACATTCAGGACATTTAAGAATATCAAAGAACCTCATCTTTCGGCTCTCGGATTTAATGAAGGGAATCAGGACCTTTACGATATGAGCACCACACCATCCATTACTGTCGTATATGCATGGCATGCTTGTATAAAGTATCTACCTACCTGCTTCAAATAGACGTTTGAAGAAATGTTTATTACAGGGTTCTGGGAATATCATTAAGAGATATTCATTCCCAGACCATCTCACGTATTACAGTTATTTGCGGTGGAACAAGATCTAGATTCAGAAAAGCTATGTATGCCACATCCAGAAGTTCCAAGGCCAATAGACTAGGATGCCCTACTCACTGATTTGGCCAAAGGGTTGAGAATAGCAGAACATGATTTAGCCACAGACGTTGTGGAGTACTACATCCAACGACCCACTCAACAAGGGTCTATCAGAGACGACCGACGCAAGAGAGGGGGGGGGGGTGTTGGTAGCAGTCAAGGAACTAAAGGACTCACAAGACAAGGAAGCCAACGAAGGGAGTCGGGGCGAAGAGAAGGCACAAGCAGACAGCGTAGTCAAAGAAGATCTGGCAAGTAGGCCATCTAAATTTTTCATGCATCAAAGGGATGGGCACACAAGAAGAAGGAGCAAGTAGGGAGCTCCAGGAAATGTATGTCAAACTGTTGGAAGAAATCCCTACAAAAATAGTGATTTTCATCACTAAAAACCATTGTAAATATCATTTCATATTTTTATAGATCCATTTTGTGCAAGCCAAGGTGTCCTTGAGCTTGAGGAGCTTTAGAAGTACCTACCTATCAGTTTTCACATTTTTTAGACTCCGTTTGAACCTCCAAATAGGCCAGAGAACCTAATTTTTAACTAGGCCGGACACTAGGTATGGATAGGGCCAAACACTAGTCAAAAACTATAAATAGAGTTAGAGAGCTCATTTTTGAGGTTAGCTTGTAATAGAATTGAACTTGTATGAGAATTTTGGGAGTAATCTAAAAGAACTCCATTGTCTTCCTCTCTGTTCTGGCTGTGTGTGCGCATGTGTGTGTATGTGTGTGCATGTTTGTGTGCTTCTCACTCACGTACTTGTGCCTTCACTTGCTCGAGGTCATCATACCATCCTCACATCTTCCCGGATCGACATTAAAGGAGGTGCTACTCATCCCTGAGCTACAACATGCAATTGTCTAATTCTAATGTAATACATTGTTCATGTGCCGAAACTTGAAGGATTTGACTTCTTAGGTTCAAGTTGACTGCATGGTCGTAAATCCAATCTTGACCCAGGGCAAGTGGCTCTATAATGTCCTCATCATGACATACTAGCATTTTGACTTTCATTGGAACATCTTGAAGGTAGATGGGAAGTTCCACCTCGCCCAAACAAGGGGTTTCCACACCTCCCAAACCTATGAGATAGGCTTCTATGGGCTTTATGTTCAATTATTGCAAGTCTTGGCAGTAGGATAGTCTAACTGCACTAGTTGATGCACCTGAGTCAATCAATGCTCTCACAGTCCTTGCATTCTTCCCTTGTCCTATCGCTATGGTCACAAAAGGACGTCGATCAATTATTTGAGAAGCAATTGCACTTGATGTTTGACACATGGCCATGTGGTATCTTGAGGCCTCTCGATTGAATTCTAGGCCTAGGCGTCTTAACTTATTTCTCCTAATGCGTTCTCTAGCCTCTGCGTGTGCTTCTTCTCTAACCCTTAACTCTTCTTCTTTTCGCTTTTTAGCAGTGTTGAGTCTCTGTAGCATATCCTCTATAAGAGGTTCTTGATATAGCTTGACTCGATAACCACTGATATAGTTGGGCAAGATATCACCTTCTAGTGTGGCCAATTGAACTGCACCGCTAGTGGAAATTCTATTAATGATCATGGGGCCATATCCTCTTTTTTCCAATTTACGGGCATGTTGCTTTAATGTATAAACCAACTCTAGGTCTCCCTCTTTCAAGCCTTTATCTTGATGTGTGCATCGAAGTATGCCTTTTGCCGTTTCTTTGCAACATAGATGCCTGCCGCTACTCGTAGCCTTGTCTCACCTAAGCGTTCTAAATCAAAGATCCTTGAGGATAACTCATGTCCATTCTAGTCATGTGCTTGTGCTACTTTTAAAGTTGGGATAAGGAAGTCCAACGGTAGCACATCATTTTGCCCGAAGACCATCTGAAATGGGGTGGCATTGAGTACCATTTTATAGGCAACTCGGTAGGCCCAAACAACATGATGAAGTTGTTTGTCCCAATCAGAGTGTTTGTTGTTTACTAGTTTTGTCAATACATTAGATAGGATCTTGTTTGTGCTCTCAGCTTGCCCGTTAGCTTGCGGATGATAGGGGGCAGACTTCTTATGTATCACCAAGAATTCTTGACTAGATTTTTGATTACTTCATTCAAGAAATGTGTGCCTCTATCACTTACTAACTCCATTGGTAATCCGTATCTCGTGAACACATTCTCAAATAAGAACCTTGCCGTTGTTTGAGCATCATTCTTTGTTGTGGCTTTGACTTCTACCCACTTTGTAAGGTAGTCTGTGGCTACAATAATGTATTCTGCATGGGAGTTTCTAGCCGGGGGTTCATAGGACCTACAAAGTCTATGCCCCACTTCGAGAATGCACGTCCTCCCATCATTGGCCTCAAAGGCATCTCATCTTTTCTAATTGGGCACTGGGCATGTTGGCATGTGTCACATTTCTTCACATAGGTATGTGCATCCATATGAAGAGTGGGCCACCAAAGTCCTGAGAATAGAATAGTCTTAATTACTCGATCAGGACCAAAATGTCCGCCTGCGACACTGCTATGGGCAGTTTCTAAGACTTTCAAGTAGTCTGATTCGTGAATGCACAATCTTAAGTAACCATCTTTTCCTCTCCTATATAGGTTGTCTCCTACGAAGGCGTAGTCTTTAGCCTCTTGCTCCATGCTTCGTTTCCTTGCTAGACTAGCCTCCTTGGGTAAGGTTCCCGATCTCATGAATTCTACCAATGGAGCACTCCAGTCTGGAATTAATGACACGTGATAAAGGGTGGCATGCTCCACGGGGGGTCTCTCTTTGCACATTGGACAATTCTTAATTCACTCATGAATTTCTTTGTCCACACTAGGCCAATACACTCCTAAGCATTTCAGATTCTGGAATGTTCGTTGTTTAGAATAATGACTTCCTAGCAACCCTTCATGGGCTTTTTGCAACCAACTACTATGTTCATCATCCTCGACGCAACAAGCTACTAAACCCTTTGTATCTTGTTTGTACATACTGCCTGCCAATATTTGATAAATTTTTGTGATTTTACAATCTCATCTTTGTTTGCTTTTACATTCTTATTTGCGGGTCCAAAGGTTAGGACTGGTACCAACTTATTTGCCCATTTAGGAACAACTTCTAGATTAAAGAGATAAGCATCGGGCAATTCATCTGACACTCCTTGCAGTGACTCTCTTGAAGTGATGCGAGAAAGATGATCTACCCTAAGGTGGGTCTTACCTTTCCTGACAACCACTTCAAAGTCATATTCCATTAGTAAGAGGAACCATCTTACTAGACGTCCTGTATTGCAAGGTTTATTGTCCAAGTATAATAAAGCTTGATGATCAGTGAAAAATTTGAACTTGTTGGCCAACAGATAGTGTCTAAACTTCTTCACAGCAAATACCATGCCTAAACCTTCTCTTTCGGTTGTGGTGTAGTTTTGTTCAACAGCATTCAATTGCCTGCTAGCATATGCTATAGGCAAATCTAAATTCCCTTCACTAGTTGGTTGTGACAGCACACATCCTAGCGCATTCATCGTTCCACTCAAAATTTGTCAACAAGGCATAAAGAGGTTTAGCTATGATTGCATACATGTGAATGAACCTACGGTAATATCCACAATGGCCCATGAAGGCTTGTACCTCTTTAACATTCCTTGGCCTCGGCAACTCCGCTATGGCTTTTACCTTGTCCTTATCTGTTGATATTCCGTTCTTAGAGACAATGTGACCTAAGATTTTACCTTGACATACCATGAATACACACTTCTCTGGGTTCAAACACACTCGATATTCTCTACACTTGTTGAAGATCTCTCTGAGCTCAGGGATGTGGTATCTTTGCTCTTGGGAATAAGCACATAAATCATCCACATATACTTCTAAGCTCTTTCGCAAGAACTCTTTGAAGACATGGCAGATGAGCCATTGAAAGGTTGCAGGTGCATTGGTGAGGCCAAATGCAAAAGCTGTTTTATGTTGATCTTCTAGGGCAATGGCCACTTGATTGTAACGTAAAAATCCATCAAGGAAGCTATAAACTTCCTTGCGTGCAACATGCTCCAATAAATGTTCAGTGATTGGAAGTGGATAACTATCTCTTATCGTGGCGGCATTAACTTTTTTAAGGTTAATACACACACATAACTTTCAATTCTTCTTGGGCACCACTACAATGGGGGACACCCATTCAGTATACTCAATCTCATAGATGAATCCAGCTTCAATCAATTTATCAATTTCTTCTTTTATTTTGGCTCCATAAGTGTCATTATATGTGTAGGGCTTATGTTTGGTGGGCTTGGTATCTGCTATCATGGGGATCGTATGAGAACAAATTTTCAGATCTACTCCCTTCAAGTCTCTATAGTGCCATGCAAACACGTCCCTATATTCCCTTAACAAGGCTACCAACTCTGCTTCCTCTTCTTTACTTAGGTCATCTCCTATGTACGTACATCTCTCTTCATTCTCTTCGATGGTGACTACAATTTTTTTGGTCTTTTCTTTGTTATCATATGCTTCTCCTATAATTGCCTCTCTCTTAGGCATTCGTACCAAAATTTTTCGGTCCTCAACGTCATATTTCTTGAAATTCTATGGTACTTCAAACAATGGTTCCTCCTCTTCGTGTTTCACTAATTGCCTTTTTGTTTTCTTTTTACCTCTGTCACTTCCATTCTTTGAATTCACAGTTTTAATGCTTGTGACAGGTTCTTCTTCTTTTTGTGTAAATACTCCTATGTCTTCTAGATAGTGCTCCTCTGAAATAAAGCAACTATCCATCACAATGGACTCTAGATCATCATCGTTCTCTTCTTCTTCTATGAAGTCGTTAGAGTCACATTCTTCTAGCAAAGGCTGACACATGAACACTGAAATATCATAACCCTCTTCATTACAATGAGGTGTCCATTGTTCTTCATTGACAGCAATGTCCATGGTAGCTAAGATTTCTGCCCAACCATGAGGCTCAAATTCCTCATCTGGAAATATCATCAGCGTATAGGCTGGGTCTTGAACTGGTCTATCTCCTTGAGAAGTTCCTTTTTCTCTTGTCTTTAAGCATTTTTCCTCTTCCTTTGCGACCTTGCACATCCACAAATGAGTATCTTCATGCATCCAGGATATATCTAATGAACTTTTAGAATGCAGAGAGACTGAATCTTCTTGCTCCTTGTGGATAGGATTCCACTGTAGGGGTGGTATATCTCTGAAGGAGTAATCCTTCAAATTGACCTTGGTTGTGACCCCTAAGCATTGCAAGTATAAGGAGTTGGTTCCCCAATCCTGTACAAATTGCAGTTGTCGTAGGAAGGGTCTTCCTAGGATCATCTCGTAGACATTATTTTTTTCAAAGTTACATATAGCAAAGGTGTGCTCAAACTCTACACCACAAGTGGTTAGAGTTATCCCTTAGAGCAATCCTAGAGGATTTTCCACATGGCCGTCAGCCATTTGAAGCTTCATTCTAGTTGGTCTTAATGTGGGCTTGCCCCATCGCTTCCACAAGGAGGTGGTTGCAATAGCAGCACCAGCACCTGAATCTATGATTGCTTTGGTTGTGTAACCTTGGTAGGTGATTCGAAGATAAGTATTACCTTTGTCACCCTCACACATGTCCCCTATTTTGTCTAGAGGTACATCTCTAACTTTTTGCTTAGAGCCTGCTTCTGGCATATCGAAATCAAGTTCTGGAACCTGATTTGCCACATGTTTCCATAACTAAGGTTTTACTTTGAGCGGCTCTCCTAAAGTGAGATGACACTGAACCTTAGTGTTTTTCCCGACTTCAGTGTTTCTTGGAACCATCGAGTCTTCATTTCTCATCAATATTGTGGGAGCTCTGATTTGGAGAGATTCAGATTCCCATGGACGCGTGAATTGTGGCAACTCATGTAAAGAATTAGATTCAAAATCTAATCTTTCATCTTCTTGTTGCTCTATTTGGTCTCCATAGATAGAAGGGATGTCTTGGGGAAATTGGTCATGAAGATCATCAATCTGAAGAATAGGAAGAGGATTATCCTTCTCCTTGGGCCATTTCTCTTCTTGTATTTCCCGCAAGAACTTTTGAGAGTGTTGTTGAATTGAAAGAGGCTCTCCATCATCTATGGAGTCAGGAACATAGACTTTCTTTGGTAATGAGTTTTCTCTTTCAATAGTTAGTTGAGCCTCTGGAGGTAAAGAAACTTGCGGTTTATTTACCAACTGCTCTAATCTGTCTAGTAAGCCCTGAAAGTGCAAACCTGGTGTAATAGCATTCATCTGATTGAATGATTGATTGGCCTCGAACATAGCTTGAGCTAGTTCCACCATTTTAATGCACATTTTTGTCCGTTCAATCTCTAAATCTGCTCTAGGGTAGCTCTTGTCTAGGTTTGCAGGTGTTGGCCCTTCTAGAATTCGAGCCTCGTATGCCTTGAACATCATGTCCAAGTCTTCTGGGGTTGGATCTGCAAGAATAGACCCCGGTTGTGGAGGTCCATTTACAGTGTTTGATGGGTGGGGATGAGGTGGTGTGGATGAAGTTTTGACATGCGAGGGGTTTTGAGAGGCAATATCTTCTATTTTTGTTTTTGCATCTCTCAAGCTTTCTTCTAGTTCGGATAACTTTTTGGTCCACTTACAATTGGCCTTTTCTCTAGTATCCTTCCATGTTCTTGTTCTTCTCTTACTAGGCTCTCCTGATTGACTTGGCTCTGGTTGCTTAGCTGGTTTAGTTTGTTGTAAGGCTTGTGCCCTAGTAACTGTGTGTATAGGAGCCACATTATCACTACTGGAACTTGAATCCCCCACTAAGCCAACTACATTAACGGGTGTAACCTTTGGTGCACTACAGGGATGTCCGGGACAATCTCTCAGGAGCTATTCTTTGCCACACTCAAGACAAACAACTTGTATTGTGAGGTTCTGCCCTTGTATCGGAGCTAGTGTGTGGGTTGGTTGTTGTCCTAGTATAGGTTGAGGTTGGCCATACCTCCATGTTCAAACAGTCTAGATGCTCCTCGTGATCCTGGACATGGGTTATACCAAGGAACTTCTCTGCCTTGTTCTATAGGAGGGTACTCATATGGTCTATAGTGGGGTGGTATAAACGGTTGTGGATGTCTATTCATTGGATAGTTTTTGGTGTTGTAGTTGATGTACTTCTGCTCACTATAGGAGTACATGTTAGGCGCTTGAGTTGGTTGTCTATCGTAAGGGTAAGGTTGTGATAACCCTAATGCTTCCCTGGTGCAGACATGAGATGGATGATCCCCACCGCAAAGTGTGCAACTTCCTAACATTCGCACTCTCAAGGAAGAGTTCTCGTAGTTCCTTTGTCCTTGTATCCATAATTTTTTGACCACTAACTCTGCCACTTCCTCCACATAACTCAAACTAGAAGTTTCATTGTTCCTTGTATCCTCTGATTTGGTAGGATCTTGTGTGGTTCTAAGATCCTCATCTATGTTTTCTTCCAAATCTATGCACTCTTGAAGACACTCACTTAGGGTTTGTAGTCATTTTTAATGGAGAGTTTTAATCTCCAAAAGAACAAGTTACTCTTGTATTTAGAGCACCTCTATAACAAGAATAACTCAGATCTTCACCAATTTTAGAAGATCAATACTCAATTGTCAAATTTTCTGAACAAACTGTGAAGAAGGAGATTACACAGAACGCTTGTTGCACATAATTCACTCATTGCTTTATCAAATATGTAAAGTTTTTTATAAAACTTTGTATGAAGTGTTGCCTATAGATTGCACACCTTCTCCAAGTTGAATCACTCTAAAAGATTCAGTAAATCTTGAGAAATGATCTCAACAACTCACCTATGTCTAAAACTGTTCTTCTAAGAAGTCGATTTAGACACCTATGACTTTAAACCTTTGATTCTCTCAATCTAGAACGCGTTTCTACAAGTGCTTTTAGCCACACGTAGCTTACCTTCGAACTTAAAGTTTGAGTGCTTGCTTGCTCAAAACTTTAAACTATGGAAGGAGAATTGATCAAAACATTCGTATCGAATTTTGAGCCTCCTGTAACTTCACTTCTTCTCATTCACATATGCAAATGTTCCTACACTTAATTCTCTCATCCTGATCACAATTGGAAGCTAAAAGTCTGTACAAAGGTCGATCACCTATAGACTTAGACTTGTACAAAAGCATTTCACAAAAGATCTAACACAGAAGGAGAAAACGCAGAAATATCGGGTGCAATATTTTCTTCATTTCTGAGAAAAATTACAACTAAGTGATGAGAGAGTCTTAACTCACTTCTAAGATGTCTAATGACACATACAACTCCTGATTACTCTATTCTCATGCTCTCTCATGCTTGCCCCAACATTTTCATAGTATATATATACAAAAATTTACAACCTTATGACTTCTCAAAGATATAAGTGAACTATCTGTACATATGTGTACACATCTTCCTCTTCTGAATGTATTCTTCTTCCATGCTTCACAACTTGAATCTTTTCTTCAAACCTTGACTTCAACTCTTCATCAAAACATCAATTGTTGATTGTCCTGCACCAACAGCTCGCCCTCAATCATCAATTGAGGTTTTCTCTATCTTCTTTATGCCTGCCATGTCTTTGAATCTCTATAGCTTTGGTCCATCCAAGCTTTTGGTAAGCATATCAGCTATCTGATCTTTTGTTGAAGTATGTATGACTTCAATCTCTTTATCCATCACCTTCTCTCTCAGAAAGTGATACTGAATCTCAATGTGTTTAGTCCTTGCATGAAATACAGGATTAGCAGCTAAATACATGAACTCATGTTATCTCCAAAAATGATAGGTGTACTCTGTATGGTGTCAAAATTCTTCATGAGAGTCTTAAGCCATATCACTTCCTTTGCAGCTTCAACCATACCTTTATACTTAGCCTCTGTAGATAACAAAGCAACTGTATGTTGCTTCTTTGAACACCAAGAGATTAACTTATCTCCCACATAACACAAGTATCCATATGTTGATCTTCTATCATCAGGATTACCTGCCCAATCTGCATCACTAAATATTTTGATGTTTATATCTGATGTAAAACCATAATACAAACCCTCTTTGAATGTACCCTTAATGTACCTCAACACTCTTTGACCTCCAATCCAATGTTCCTTCCTAGGACAATGCATGAATTGAGACAAAACTCCAACTACATATGATAAGTCAGGCCGAGTTAATGTAGCATAGATAAGACTACCAACCAAACTCTGATATAGCTTCATATCCTTGAATTCCTCTCCACAATATCTGCTCAATTTGTGGTTTACCTCCATTGGAGTAGGTGCTACCTTGCAATCATTCATTTTAAACTTGATTAACAAGTTTCTCAAATACCTTTCTTGACTTACATACACTCCATGTTGAGTGTATGAAATCTCCATGCCCAAGAAATATGACAAGTCTCCCAAGTCACTGATTTTGAACTCTTTCTCCATTTGCTTCTTTAGGCTTTGAATTCCTTTCTCATATGTACATGTAAGAATTATATCATCAACATATATGCACATATAAATGAACCCATCATCACTTTCTTTAACAAGCAAGCTACTATCTGCCTTAGATACTAGAAATCCAAGTTCTTTCAAGAACTTCACAAGTCTATAATTCCATGCCCTTGGGGCCTCCTTCAAACCATACAAAGCTCTCTTGAGCTTACGTACATGATCTGGATACCTTCCATCTCTAAATCCTTGAGGTTGCTCCATGAAAACATCATCTGAAATGTAACCATTTAAAAAAGCATTCTTCACATCTAATTGACATAATTTCCAACCTTTACATGCAGCAATGGCTATGAGTGTCCTGATGGTTGTCATCTTTGCCACAGGACTATAGGTCCATCATAATCAATACCATATGTTTGAGCAAACCCTTTCACAACAAGTCTAGCTTTATTCCTAGACACACTTCCATCTGCAAACCTCTTTGTCTTATAGACCCATTTGCATCCAATGATCTTCTGACTATTTGGTTTAGGAACCAAATCCCATGTCTGATTCTCCATTAATGCATCATATTCTTGTTGCATAGATTTCTCCCAATTTTCCTTACCTTTTGCCTCTTCATATGTGGAAGGGTCTTCATCTGCCTTTATCATGTAAGCATAGTCTTTGGTAGCCAAAAAAGAAGTATCATAGCTATACCTTGTAGGTTGCCACTTGTTTCTTGATGACCTTCTGAGTTCTCCACTCCTTGAGGTTTCTGGCTCTTCACACTCAGGATCAAATCTTGGCATTTCTTCAACTTCAACCTGCACTTCATTATTCTCCTCTTCATCAAATATTTGAACCTTTGATTTACCTTTCTTTTGACTCACAACTTCTTCATCACCTGTATTAATATTGATTGTACCTGCATACCAAGTACCTTGCTCATCAAATGTAACATCCTTTGATACAAGGAATTGTTTTGTGGATGGACTCCACAACCTATATCCCATCTACTTATCATCATAACCAATGAATACATATTTTTCAGCTTTAGCTTCCAATTTGTGTCTTAATTGTGATGGCACATATGCATATGCCAAACATCCAAATACTTTGCAATGATCCAAGGTAGGTCTCTTACCCCACCATGCCTCATATGGTGTCATACCCTGCGCAGCTTTACATGGTAGCCTATTGACCAAATAAGTAGCTGTATTTACAGCCTCAGCCCACAAATAATTTGGGCAATCTTTCTCCTTCATCATTGACCTTGCAAACTCAACAAGAGTTCTATTTCTTCTCTCTGCTACACCATTTTGTTGAGGAGAGTACCTACAAGTGATTTCCCTTTTTATACCTGCATTCCACAAGTAATCATTGAACTCATTAGAGAAATACTCTCCCCCTCCATCTGACCTTAATCTCTTTAATTTATGACCTGTAATTCTTTCTGCATACACATGATAATATTTGAATGTATTGAATACCTCTGACTTATGTTTGATCACATAGATAGTGATCCATCAGGTAGCATCATCAACATAAATCACATAGTACCTTGAACCATTGATACTGAAATCCTTTGATGGTCCCCACACATCTGTGTGTACCAACTCAAGGTTCTCTGAATACATAAAACCATGCTTGGAATAAGATTGCTTATGAGGCTTACATAATTGACATGCCTCACATCTATATGTCATATGTTGACCTGCAACATTAGGCAATCCAAGCACTAAACCATTGTTAATCATATCTTTGATACCTCTTTCATTGAAGTGTCCAAGCCTCTTGTGCCAAAGATCTAACTCAGAGATCTTATGTCCTCCATAAGTGAACAAGGCATGACCAAGATTACCTTGAATCTTCAATGTGAACAACCTTCCTTCTTTCTTCCCTGAAACAATTTGTTTATACCCATTTCTAGGGTCTTCCACAAACACTCCTTCATTAGTGAATCTCACTTCATAACCCTTTTCAACAATTTGTCCTACACTTATTAGATTCTTAGGGATTGTAGGAACATACAAGACCTTACTCAAGAGGGTGCTACCATCCTTGGCCTTCACTGATCCAATTGACTTCACATTGTGCTTTGTATTGTCACCTATTTGAACAACATGATTAGATACCTTATTCTCCAAATCAGTCATCAATGCTATTTTACCACTTAGGTGATTGCTACACCCTGAGTCAATGTAGAAGACTCTTTGGTCTTCACTTTGCCTTTCACAAGTTGCATTCATTATCAATGTTGAATCCTCCTTCTGATCTGAAGCATAATTGTAGTAGGTATTATTGGATTGTTGACTTTGGAATCCACTACCTGCATTTCTTCCAAAGTAACCCCTACTACCTCTTCCTCTGAAGTTACCTGTTTGATTTCTGCCACCTCTTCCTCTTGAATTAAAGTTCTGATTATATCCACCATTACTCTGAGTATTATGCCAACAATCATTAGCTAAGTGATTTGTCTTACCACAAATCCAGCAAGCTTTGACTCCATCTTTATTATTCCTGCCTCTTCCTCTACCTTTGCCACCTCCTCTTCCTCTTAGGAAGTTGGCTTGACTAGTTGTGCCTTCATCTTCATTTGCTTGTTGCTTCCCTTTGCTATTTTTCTTCTTATCCTTTGAGTACATTGCATGACCTGTACTCTTGTCACCTTCACCTTTGACATCCTGCTCAAAGGTTAACATATGTCCTAGCAACTGATTTAAGTCAGGAGTAAAATGATCAAGTGATAATTCAGTAGACAAATGAATGGCTTCCATTTGTCATCACCTCTCAAACCTGTGAGGATTTGCCTTACCAATTTATCCTCCTCAATGTCTTCATCAACAGCTCCTAATGCATCTGCAATGTCCTTCATTCTGGTTACATAATCTGAGATGGATTGATAGGCCTTCTTCTTGAATGTGGTAAATTCTACCCACATGGATGCCTTCCTAGACTTTTTGGTATTTGGGAAATGCTCCTCCAAAGCATTCCATATATCACTTGCACTTTCAAGACCTCTAATGTGAGGTAGCAAGTAGTCATTGACTGCCATATAGATAATGCTCCTAGCTTGAGCATCTCTCTTCATCCAATTCTTCAAATCTGATAATTCCTCCCTAGTTCGAACACTAGGATCTCTGAATTGAGGCTTTTCTTCTTCACCTATAATGTAGGCTATCAATTCTTTGCTCATTAGATGAGCTTCCATCCTCATTGACCATGCTGGATAGTTCTCTCTATCCAATTTCTCTATTTGAAGAGAATCTCCCATCCTTTCTTCTCCTGTGTATTGAATTCTTTAAACTTTATGAGTAATAGATGTACCTTTACTTCAAATACTACTCCTTCTGACTTCCTTGATGTCGTATGACCTTCTTCTCAAGCTTTATCCTCAAGCTTTCACCTTTTGAACCTTCAGATGTTGAATTCTTTGCACCTGCAGTAGTCGAGGTCCTCCTACCTTCAATTTTGATGCTTCCTGCTCTGATACCACTAATGGAGAGTGTTAATCTCCAAAAGAACAAGTTACTCTTGTATTTAGAGCACCTCTATAACAAGAATAACTTAGATCTTCACCAATTTTAGAAGATCAATACTCAATTGTCAAATTTTCTGAACAAACTGTGAAGAAGGAGATTACACAGAAAGTCTGCTTCACATAATTCACTCATTGCTTTATCAAATATTTAATGTTTTTTATAAAACTTTGTACGAAGTGTTGACTATAGATTGCACACCTTCTCCAAGTTGAATCACTCCAAAAGATTCAGTAAATCTTGAGAAATGATCTCAACAACTCACCTATGTCTAAAACTGTTCTTCTGAGAAGTCGATTTAGACACCTATGACTTTAAACCTTTGATTCTCTCAATCTAGAACCCATTTCTACAAATGCTTACCTTCCAACTTAAAGATTGAGAGCTTGCTTGCTCAAAACTTTAAACTGTGGAAGGAGAATTGATCAAAACATTCGTATCGAATTTTGCGCCTCCTGTAATTTCACTTCTTCTCATTCACATATGCAAATGTTCCTACACTTAATTCTCTCAGCCTGATCACAATTGGAAGCTAAAACTTTGTACAGAGGTCGATCACCTATAGACTTAGACTTGTAAAAAAGCATTTCACAAAAGATCTAACACAAAAGGAGAAAACGCAGAAATATCGGGTGCAACAT
The DNA here is from genome assembly GCA_020310875.1 of Ceratopteris richardii. Classification (NCBI taxonomy): domain Eukaryota; kingdom Viridiplantae; phylum Streptophyta; class Polypodiopsida; order Polypodiales; family Pteridaceae; genus Ceratopteris; species Ceratopteris richardii. Next base: position 20,319,186 of record CM035424.1, on the reverse strand, counting down.
TTTCTTCATTTCTGAGAAAAATTACAACTGAGTGATGAGAGAGTCTTATCTCACTTCTAAGATGTCTAATGACACATACAACTCCTGATTACTCTATTCTCATGCTCTCTCATACTTGCCCCAACATTTTCATAGTATAAATATACAAAAACTTACAACCTTATGACTTCTCAAAGATATAAGTGAACTATCTGTACATATGTGTACACATCTTCCTCTTCTGAATGTATTCTTCTTCCATGCTTCACAACTTGAATCTTTTCATCAAACCTTGACTTCAACTCTTCATCAAAACATCAATTATTGATTGTCCTGCACCAACAATTTTACATATGCTAAGATTCTCAATGTTCCATTGGTTAGACCTTCTAAAAATAAAGATATCATTTTTTGCTGAGAAGGTCTCTCTGTCACAGGGCAATGGGCTACGTATTGCTTAAATCTTCGTGCTGCATTTTTTACTGTCTCATTAGGAGCTTGTTTGAAACTATGTATTAAGGATGATGAATTGTGCTTGATCCCTTGCTTAGTGAATTCCCAAATAAGTTCTTGGAAGAATTGTTCAATATGTTCAAAGCAACTTGGATCTAAGGATTGAAACCAGGTCAAGGCTATTCCTGTGAGGGTTAGCCCAAAGGATTCATATTGCATGAAAAAGTCATCCACTTGCTCCGCTCGCAATACGTGCTTGAATTTTGCAATGTGGTCATATGGCTCTCCTGTGCCATCGTAAGGATTTCGCATACATTTGGCCAATTGGATTGGTCTCAGTCTTCTGTTGGGCTCTCGGGTTTGACTTATGATGGGATAAGCGGATTTTACTAGGTGTATTCAAGCTCCTACATCTTGGGGTGGTTCTCCCCTAAATGTGATTCAAATCAGATTTCCCATTCCTTGGCTAGTGTGGCTATGGGGTTTAATTCCTGGCATGATGAATTGCTCATGTGGTCCATTGGGTATACTACCTTGACTCGTTTGTCCTAACATCACATTATCTGTTCTTTGCTGGGTCTCAAATGGGTTTTGTGAGGTAGTTGCGTGATCTCGAGCTAACTCTCCTCTTTCATTAATCTGATCAGGGTTTTCGATTACTACATATATCTTCTCCATCTTGTCCCTATAAACTCCACTTTCATACTTGACAGCTGGTCTTGCAATTATTTCTGATTGTGGTGTTTATCATTCTTGCTACTGTCCTCTGTAGACCATCAAGGTAGATGGGTATTCCCTACAAGTTGGTGGATATGTATTGAAGAGACATCCTATATTCCCCTTCCATTGTAGACATAAGGCCTTCCCTAGGTACGGAACTATGCATGTCTTCAAAAGCCAAGAGTCTCTCCCAGTTAAGTGAAAGTTTTTATTGTCTATGAACTCAGCACATAGTGTTAACCCCTGAGTTGTGAGTCCCTGACTTGGTTGTGTAGTTGACCTTAGTTTCAAGTGATTCGGTACTTTATCTATCTCTTCCTAAGTGTCTACTTGATCTTAGGTTCATAAGCCTTGTCTACAAGTCCACAAATGTCCTTTGAGCTGCTCAAAATCTTGTGGAAGCCCTTCCTTCCTAGTCCAACCTGAGGGTCAACTTCAAAATACCCTATCTAATAATCCTGAGCTTTCCAACAAACTCAAAATCACAGCAAACGGATTTCATATGAGAAAGTTGTGCCAGTTCAGGGTTCTAGGGTTAAAACAGGGAAACAGGACCTCTCAGGAAATGCCTCAAAATAGGCGATACACGATACTTATTAAGTATCGCGATACTTGGAAGCAGACGATACACGATACTTGCCTTGCCACAATACACAATGTCTCAACTAAACAATACACGACACTTGACACATTGGAAAAGTCACGATACTCGATATTTGGCTGTCTGGAAAAATTCCAGGATATTCGATACTTGAGCCCACATGATACACGATATTCGACCAACTAGACAGATCGTGATACTCGATATCCAGCAAGTATCACCGAAGGACCCTCATGATATTCGATATTGCACAAGTATCGCTAAGATGAATCCCACTATACATGATACTCAATATCAGGCGAGAGTTAGACTCACAATACTTCACACTAAAAGTCACGATACACGATATTGGGTAGGTATCACGAAAAAATCACGATACACGATACTTGGAATTCCCACGATATTCGATACTCGTCAAGTATCGTTTTCAGATCTCTACGATACTCGATATGTGACCAATATCGCGAGAACTTTTTTGACGATACTCGATATCTATCAGCTATCGAGAAACCTCAACGATACTCGATATTGGTCAGGTATCACGATACTCGACCACAGGAGATCACGATATTCAGATATCGCGATACTCGACCACGGGAGAACACGATACTTGGATTTTTTGGAGTCCAAATTCAAAACTTTTTGCAAATATGAGTACCTTGTGTCCTCCTTGTCACTCCTATGTGTCTGTAGATGCAAAATCTCCCTTCAAACCCGCGATATTGCACTCACGATACTTGGCACAGGTTATGTCACATCCGAGGCTGTTCACTCAATTTTTGGGTATATTGAGGTGTATTTCTTTAGCGTTTCAGCTCCGCACCCTCTCTAAGGCTCTTTCTCACAACCACAAGCAAAAAGCAAGGTGAATGTACTCTAAAAAATGGAAAAAAATGAGAAGATGAAGGTGGGTGGAGATGGTGATGATGATGAAGATGAAGGAGAAGAAAAACTCAAAAACTGAATTGAAAATGGTGATATTTTTACCTTCCAACATCACTACTCTAGGTCTTATCGTCACACACGCGTCGTCCAAGCTCTCTCCCCGGCAACGACGCCAAATTTGGTGTCACTCTAGCACAATGGTGAGTACCAACGTGAGGAGACACACCTCATAAATGTCAATCCGTGGAGACATGAGGACTGGCATGAAGACCGTGAGCAAGTGATGGCATAAGTGCGTGAGTGAAAGCACACAAGCATGCACACACATACACACACACACGCGCACAAGGTAAGAGCAAAGAGTGGAACAATGGAAGGTCTTCGATTGCAAAAGAACTCTATTACAAAGCTGAAATCTACAACAAGCTAACCTCTAAAATGAGCTCTCCAACCCTTTTTATAGTTTTTGAGTGGTTTTGGCCCTGTCTAGACCTAGTGTCCGGCCTAGTTAAAATTTAGGTTGTAGGGCTTATTTGGAGGCTCAAACGGAATCTAAAAATTATGAAAATTGGTAGTATGATACATCTAATATCCTCAAGCTCAAGGACTCCTTAGCTTGAACAAAATGGAGTTGTAAAAATAGAAAATGGTATTTACAATGGTTTTTAGTGATAAAAATCACTATTTTTGTAGGGATTTCTTATGAAAATTTGAAATGTGCCTCTTGGAGCTCCCTACTTGCTCCTTCTTTTGTGTGTCCACTTCATTGATGCGCTTCCATGCTTTTTCCTTGTCCTTGAGCTTCAACAAAGAGTATTTCTCAAATAAGTTCAGTGATTACTTATGGAATGCAGGTATAAAAAGGGAAGTTACTTGCAGGTACTCTCCTCATCAAAATGGTGTAGCAAAAAGGAGAAATGGAACTCTTGTTGAGTAGCTCAAGATAATCTTGATGGGACCAACTATCCGATGTGGTCTTACGTGATGAAGCATGTTCTTGTTGCTAAACAACTTTGGAACATAGTGGTAGATGTAGATCAAAGATCCGCAGGTTCTTCTACTTCACAGTCTATTGTCACAGATGGAGCATCTTCTTCGAGTAGAGTGGCTTCTCCTTCTCCACCTAAACATATGGGCACCTAGCAAGGATGCTTCAATATCTAGATCAAGGTATTATGTCTCTTTCTTTGATGATTGCAGTAGGCGGACTATATTATACTTTATGAAACACAAAGATGAAGTCTTTCATGTGTCAAAAGATATTTGGCTCTTCTGGAGAATCAAATAGGTAAAGCACTAAAAAGGCTAAGGTCAGATGGAGGGGGAGAGTACTTCTCCCATGAATTTGACTCCTTTCTTCAAGAAAGAGGAATCAAAAGAGAGATCACTACAAGGTATACTCGTGAGCGAAATGGAGTGGCAGAAAGAAGGAATAGGATAATTGTTGAAGCTGCAAGGTCTATGATAAATGAAAAGCACTTACCTAATTACTTATGGGTTGAGGCTTTATCCACACCCACTTATTTGATTAACAGGTTACCTTCAAAATCACTTGATGGCATCACACCGTATGAGGCTTGGAATGGAAGAAGTCCCAGCTTGGATCATTGTAAGATTTTTGGATGTGTTGCTTTTGCTCATGTTCCTTCACATGTTAGAGGCAAGATGGATCCCAAAGCAGAAAGGTGTGTATTCACTCCAAACGACAACAATAAAAAGGGCTACAGATTATACAACCCAACAACCAAAGGATTCTTGGTGAGTAGAGATGTAGTATTTGATGAGAATAGTTCTTAGTATGAAGATTCATGTAGAAAGGTCAACCTACCTTATGATCTTGAAGAAGATTTTACAAAACTTGTTAAGGATAATTCTTCTAAAGTTGAAGAGTAGGATACCTTAGAAGCTGATGAAGCAACTCAGTATGAAAAAATCAAAATGTGGAATTCTAAAGGTGAAACAAAAATGCAGGAACTTGGACAAGAAGCAGAATCATCACATCATGGCCTAAGAAGGTCTATGAGGGAGAAAAGCAAGCCAGAAAGGTATGGGTTTTATACTTCTCTAGTCACTAAACATTCAATCTATCTAGCACAAGACATAAATCAAGAGGATCCTTCAACAATTAAGGAAGCAAAGAAGAAATTAGAATGGAGGCATGCAATGGAAGAAGAAATTGAAGCTCTTGAGGAGAATAACACTTGGGAGTTGGTTCACAAGTCTCCATCAATGAAAGTGATAGGCTCAAGGTGGATCTACAAATTGAAGACGAATTCAGATGGCTCCATTAACATGTATAAGGCAAGGCTTGTGGCAAATGGCTTTTCAAAAACACAGGGAATTGATTATGAGGAGACCTTCTCTCCTATGGCAATGATGCCTACTATTAGGGTTTTGCTTAGTATTGCCTCTTCCAAGAATTTGAAGATACTTCAATTGGATGTAAAAAATGCATTTCTTAATGGATGGATAACATAAGAGGTATATATGACACAACCACCTGGTTTTGAGAATCACATATATCCTGATTATGTGTGTAAACTTAACAAAGCTTTATATGGACTCAAACAAGCCCAAGCCCCAAGGGCTTAGACTCACAGGCTTGTCTCATTCTTGGAGGACAAAGGATTTCGACCTAGCAAGGCATATCCATCACTATTCATAAAAAGGAGTAATTATGAAGTCATCTATTTATGTGTGTATGTAGATGATATTATACTTATAGGAATTGATACAAATGGCATGAAGAGAATCAAAGAACTGATGAGAGAAGAATTCAAGATAAGTGATTTGGGTTCACTTACCTACTTCCTAGGATTGGAAGTTGTCTACAAAGATCATGGTTTGTTTCTTACTCAAAGAAAGTACATTAAAGACATGTTGGCGAAATTCAAGATGCAAGATTGCAGGTACTCCAATGGAGGTTAATCATAAATTGAGCTCACATGAAGGTGAACTCATAGAAGATGTGAGAGGTTATCAAAGCCTTGTGGGTAGTTTGAACTATGCCACATTGACAAGGGTTGATATATGTTATAGTGTGAGTGTGCTAAGTCAATTTATGCACACACCCAGGAAACCTCATATGGAGGCTGCCAAAAGAATACTTAGATATCTCAAAGGGACCATGAATGAGGGGTTATATTACCCTTATGTATCTGATTTAAGTTTGAAATTGTTCTCTGATGCAAATTGGGCTGGCTCCAAGGAAGACAGAAGGTGCACCTTTGGTTATCTTACCTTTGCAGGTTCAAAACTTGCTTCATAGTCATCCAAGAAGCAACCCACAGTTGCTCTCTCTTCTACTCAAGTTGAATATAGAGGTCTTGCCATAGTTACTCAAGAAGCTATGTGGATGAAGACACTATTCACAGATCTTGGTTTGGAGATTGGAACTCCAGATATTTTTGGTGACAATATGAGCTCTATTCACTTAGCTGCTAATCCAATTTTTCACGCAAGGACTAAACATATTGAATTTCATTATCACTATGTAAGAGAGAAGATTGTGAGCAAGGAGATTCAAATATCATATGTGTCCACACATCAACAATGTGCAAACATTCTAACCAAAGCATTGGATGGTACAAAGCTTTGCAAATTCAAAGCCATGATTGGTTTGTAGGTAATCTTGGAAGATTGAAGACCTCAAGCATACTTGGCTTGAGGGGGATCTGTTGGAGCAAGTATATGACAAGCCTAAGTATCGGCTTGAGTCTCACAAAGTGATAGAAGAAGCCTTAAAGTGAAAACAATGTAAAGTTCACTTGTGAACTACCTCTTGTAACTTTTGAAGTCTTTACTTGATGTAAAAGTGAAAGAATATAAAGTGGTTGAGTCCAATTTATCAAAAAGAAAAAGAAAAGCCATGAATTTGTGATTGAAGGTAGTTGGAGAATCAAATCAATCTCTAATAGATTGGAGAGTGATTGTAGGAAGTAAGGCTCCCAAGATCAACTATAAATACATGGCACTTTTAGTCATGGTTAAGAGAAGACCTCCATGAGCTGAGCTTTATGCCATATGAAGGTGTGGTTTCAAGGCACACATATGTATGAGTAATTCCATTGTACTTTACAATCAATATACTTTCATTTTCATGATCATTTGAGTTCATATTTTCATGTTCTTGTGAAGTTCATTGTTCACTGCCATATCTCTCTCTGTTTTCTCAGTCAAATTGCAAAGATGATTTCTCTAAGCTTGGTGCATCATTTTCAATGATTTAACTTGGTAATGTTAGCTCTCTACATCTACTATATGGTCACAAATGTGCATTGAAATTGGATGTTTCAATCGTGAGCTATGATCATTTCAAGTCAACTATGTCACCTCATTTTCTACTTCTCTCTCAGCACTCTCTCCGAATAGTCCTTTTGTGAGAAGTGTTTCTCATTGAAAATGAAGTGTTTCAATCGTGAGCTATGATCATTTCAAGTCAACTATGTCACCTCATTTTCTACTTCTCTCTCAGCACTCTCTCCGAATAGTCCTTTTGTGAGAAGTGTTTAATGCTTATGAGAATCATGATAATGTCCAGTATAGGCCTACAAAATTTCATAAGCATTGGATTCTTGAATCTTGAGATATGGTCATTTGTCTGCTCATGGGTCTGAGTACTGTTACAGCCTAGGAAAATTGGGGTCATGCTACCACTTGATAAACATCTTTCTCCTTGTGTAGTCCATCATTTTTGTTGGAATAACTCTTGATTGTTAGCGTACTAAGCTACTAAGATTTCCACAAAAGTAATTAAGTTAATTGTTGCTGTGGCCAGAGAAATGTTCAAAACTTTGGATAGGTGTATGAACATAAATAACAAGTTTTTGGCTCTTGAATCCACTCCAACTTATCTGTTTTGATTCGAATTTTTGAGAGTGATCTTCCAAGGTACATAGGGTGTCTAATACATCCTTTGGCAAGAAAAAATCACCCACCACATATCTCTGGAGTCCATTTGGCTAGTGTAGTGCAAAGTTTTTGCAGCACCACTTCATCTTCATCAACTACAAATCCATCTCTTCACATATTTCCCATCATCAATATGTATCTCAAGCTCATGCATTTCTACTTCATGCCCAACTTGGGTCTCTACAAGGTGATGGACTTGAATTTTATCCGCAATTGGTAAAATGCTTGGAGTCTTCTTATAGTTTTCATCTGCTTGAAGTTCAGTTCTCGAATCAGTTAGAAATTTCTCAATTGTTTGTTGTTTCTTCACGTATTTCCTCACAGCTTCATGGATGAGCATCCAATCTTGTGTGAACCCTGACTCGGAGTCTATATCTTGTAGAAGTGGAACTAGTTCTTCTCGGGCTTTAACATGAATTGTTTGAAGAAAGAATGACACCCTTTCATGACTTATGCACCTCATATGGTGCTTAGAAAGATCATCATATTGTCCCTCAAACTCTCTGCTGATCTCTAGAATTGGCTAGTCTTTGGGTATATGAATCCACCTTAGGAAGGACTTACGGGTCACTTTATCTATGTCCTTGAGCATGAACTGATTGAGGAGCATCACTTTGTATTGTGACCATGTCATATGGTTTATTTGTATGAGTTGGTCATGTAAACTGTATTCACACACATAGGTAAAGTTTTTGCATAATTCCATATCTGTCATCGGAGTCAATCCAACACCTAGGTATTTGGCCTCGAGTTCATACTCTTTACAGAACCTAGATATATTTTTGCCATTGAAAAACCCACACCGCTTTATTAGTCGCTCATGGAGCGACTGGATGGCTCTTTGATGCCTATCCTCTAGCTAAAAGCATATGAACTGAGCTAAACAGTCATCCATGTTGGATGTGCTAGATTCTTCAAGCTTTAGTCATCAACTCGATTGATCAAGTTACAAGGTCTATATTTCACTCACCCCCTCCTCTCACGTCGGGTTGACCAAGGTATGTCGAGGGGATCATTGAAAGGAGGGTATTGTTTACCAAGATGCCAGCTCTAATGGTTTGAAGATTCATAGATAAGCATATGAGTATCAAAGCAAACATGGTCATCACATTTATTCTTAGCGCTCTAATAATGCACAAGGTATGCAACCGAATGTCAAGCATAGTTCATACTAAACACACAAACATAACACTTGGAGATTTTTGATTTATCTACATACATGCTCGAATAAGGTCGAAGCTTCTCGTGACACGGAAATTACTTGTATGCATAACAGCGATTATAATAAAACAATGCTGCCCTATCGATGAATGTCTATGCATACAACTTCGATCAATGACTAATACACAATTCATCTAACAATTGAGCTTAACGCATGACTTTATCTATCTTTATGTAGCTAATCTCCCGTTATCGATTCAATTCTATGAGATCACATCCATCATCATTGCTTTTAGACAAAGCAAATATGAAATCAAAACCTTTCATCAACTTAGGAACGAAAGTTCTATTCACGTATGAACAGATTGATGAGCTACAATAGAAATAATAGCGCATAAATTTATATTCAAGGAATAGCATAACGTTCCATGTCCTTCACCAAGAAAATTCCAAAGAACACGAGAAGATAGTGTGGAGGAACAATCTCTATCATGGATACAAAATACTCATTAGTTATGAGATGTCAAGGACTCGTAAAAGGGGAAACCGAAGTCATTCACCATTCGCCCGACTTAAGTAAAAAAACAATATGCTGAATTCAATGTCGTCTTATCTAATTTATTGATCAACTTGAAAATCAAAGAGAGTAATAGAGAGCATATCATGTAGTACACAAATCTAGGAGTGAATCCAGTTGGAGTTAGACGTCTACGAAAGCACGCGAACAACACAAGGAAGAAGAAGAAACCTGGAGCACAACACACAACACTGTATGTATTACTAGAGAATGTACAAAGATAAGTAGCCCCTTAGGGCAATAGGCGTATATAGAAGCTGGGGGAAAAAACCTCCTAAAGAGGGAAATAAGTGCCTCGGTGGTCCTAGTGTGTTAACACACATCACTACCAAAATATATCAACAAATCCCCCTAGGAGTGATGCGGTGAACAAGGAGTTGGCACTCATGTATAAGGAAGTACCAAGCTATGTGGAAATCACTCCACAAAAGGAAGTAAGCCCAAAGTTTTGCAAAAAGCTTCAAACTTCTCCCTATGCAGAGCCTTCATGAAAAGGTCTGCAATCTTCTCCTGCGTGGGCACATATGCCAAGCTGATCTCCCCAGTAGAGGACCTCTCCCTGACATAATGATAATGCAACTCAATGTTCTTAGTGCGAGCATGGAACAAAATATTCCTCGGAACTGCCAATGCATTCTGACTGTTAGTGAAGATGGTGGTGCCAGAAGACTGACCAACGCCCAAATCAGCCATAAGGCGCGTGAGCCACACACACTCAACAATCATTGTGAAAGTTGCCCTATACTCAGCCTCATAACTCGAAGTGGCCACAGTAGGTTGCTTCTTGCTCAACCAAGATATACATGAGCTACCAAGCATGAATCAAAAGCCATTAGTAGACACACTAGTGTCATAGAAACCAACCCAATCAGAGTCCAAAAATGCATGCAAATCTAGGGGTAGTGATTCCCCCTTGGGATAAAACAACCCAAGTAGTTGAGTACCGCTCAAGTAGTGAAAGATGCGCTTAACCACCTGTCAATGCTTGACTCCCGGGTAATGCATAAACCTGCTCATCTGTGAGATAGCAAACTAAATATCTGGCCAAGTAATGCATACGTAAATCAAGCATCCAACAACCTACTTATAGAGAACAACATCAAATGCATCTCCAACATCATAAAGACTCAATCGTAAACCTGTCTCCATAGGAGTGGCAATAGGCTTACAGTCTTCAAGGCCAAAACGCTGCAATAATGTGTTAATATATTTCTTTTGACACAAAGCCATTCCGCCATCAACTTGCATAAACTAAATGCCCAAATAGTGATGCAAATGCCCCAAATCAGACATCTCTATGAGGCATGCAAATCAACCTTAAAATCCGCAATATGCGTGTCATGAGGACTAGTGAGTAGGATGTTTCAACATAACCCACAATGATAAGAAGTAGATCATTAGCACGCTTAACATGTAAGGTGCTTTCAGTTGGATTGTTGTCAAAACCATGTGCAATCAGATAGGCATGTATCTTTTCATACCAAGCACGTGGTGCTTGCTTTAAACCATATAATGCCTTCTTTAACCTACACACCTAGTTTTCATGCCCTTTCTGCACAAAGCCACGGGGCTGAAAAACATACACTTCTTCATGCAAGTCACCATTAAGAAATATTTTTTTAATGTCCAACTGATGTATATTCCAACCATGATGAGCTGCAAGTGCGCAGATGCTACAAATAGTAGTCATTCGACAAGTAGGAGCAAAGGTTTCATAAAAATCCATGCCTCTTTCCTACACATAACCCTTTGCAACAAGCCTAGCCTTATACCTCTCAACTATTCCATCAGGTTTACGCTTCATCTTGTATACCCACTTAGTATCAATGGCCTTCTTGCCAGGAGGCAAGTCACATAAAGACCAAGTATCATTTTCATGATAGCATCATATTCAGATTGCATTGCAGTCATCCAATGTTCATAATTTTGTGCTTCATCAAAGGAAACAGGTTCAGTCTCATCAAAGAGACTGGAGGTAGCCATAGCATAGAAATCTGATGCAAAAGAGGCACTATGAGAGCCTGATTGAGTACAATATCATAGAGGTGCATCTAATTCATTGTCATGCACAGTTTACACTAGCCATTTTGGCATAGTTTTTGCCTCCTCAATTTCAGCTCTCTCATCAACAAGTGCATCATGTAAATTTGCATAAGAAATGGGATGATCTAAATCATCACATGAAACCTGCAAAGCTTGTTAAGTACATATGCTGCACACATGATAGCCTCAAGCCAGAAACTATGTGGTAAAGCCTAACTCTTGACCATACACCTTGCCATCTCCATGAGTGACTTGTTCTTTCATTCAGCAACTCCATTTTGTTGAGGTGTATACGGCACTGTACACTGGTGTTTTATCCCATGTTCAGCTAGAAATGCATTAAAATCAAAAGACATATATTCCCCCCCCTCGATCAGTTGGGAGGGTGCCCATTTTACATGTTGATAGATTTTTAGCCAAAACCAAAAACTATTTGAAGCACATGAACACTTCAGACTTTGCCTTCAATGGATATACCTATGCATGCCTGGAAAAATCATCAATGAAAGTCAGGAAGTAAAGATAATTTCCAAAAGAAGGTGTCTACATAGAACCATAGACATCACTATGTACAAGCTGCAATTTTTAAGTAACCCAAATTGAACCATCTTTTGGAAAGGAGTAATGTTGGATTTTGCCCAAAATACAACCTTCACAAACATGTTTTCTGGGTGCCTCAAGTTTGGGCAAAGAGGACACCATTTCAGATCTCCACAGGCGTAGCAAACTAGCAAATTCAGATGACCAAAGCATGCATGCCAAAGCTTTGCATCTAACATAGCCTGCGAATCATGTACTCCACATGCGGAATCATTTACATATCTTTCATAGTCTATGAGCTTATACAACCCACGACATAAAATGCCAGAAGCAATAATCACATCCCCATTTGATAGATCATGAACTCTACATCTGCCATCAACAAATTTCACAACCAAGACAATCTTGGCTAATGCAGAAACTGATAATAGTTTTTTTTTATCCTTGGCACAAACAAAGCATTTGACAAAGTGAAATAACTACCATCAGCAGTAGTTAAAATGATCTTACCAACTCTCATAACAGGATAACAGGAGTTGTTGGCGCATGTAACAGTATTCCCTGTAGGGAAAGGCTCGAGTGAAGAGAAGAAACTGCACTGCGAGGTAATATGTTTGGTTGCCCCATTGTCAAAGTACCAAACACCTAAGTCTACTGCAGACATGCACTGCTCATGAGAAGTTGGGCCAAAAGTGCAAACAGTAGTAAATGCCCATTCTTCTTCCTACACAAGATTAACAGACTCTGTTTTTGGTGTAGAGGCTATTTGCAACAACCATTCCAGTGTCTTTCTTCTTTGCCTTTTTAGAAGCCAGTTTTGGACAGTTCTTTATGATGTGATCAGTTCCTTTACAATACTTGCAAAACAATTTTTTCTTTTCTGATTTCTTTTCATCTTTGTCTTCCCTCTTCGATTGTGCAAAATTAGCAAATTTTTGCTTACTACTTGAAGAGCTCCATTTTCCTTTGCAACACGATCTGCAAGTAGTAAGCAAAAATGGAGCTCTTCAAGTTGTTCTGCAAGTTGTTCTGCAAGAGTGAATGTGAGGAATAATGGCAAGTTTGATACACAAAGCTCTCAATGCATGTGCCGGGGCATCTATGCAATCCCAACGAATTTGCTCTACAATAGTGCAACAAAAACCGCAACATGAATAGGAATATGGAGAATATCATCATCTTTGACACCTTCTACATCAGCTTCAGTACCTGCAATTGTAATAGTTGCAGGTGTGATAGGACATTTTTCAACACCTTGCACAATGTTCCACAATCCTTTTGCAGCCAATACATGTCGCATCATATAAGCCCATAATGGGTAGGTTGTACCATTCAACTTATCCTCAATAGCCAACATACAAAATACATCACTGCTTTCAACCATGGCCGGTGACTAAAATACCTTGATGCAGAAAATTAACTGTATCTCAAAAAGTTGAATAGATCTACCAAGATAAATTCTACTAAACATGTAGCAGACTTTGAGATGCTTATATTGGCGAACCGAAACTGGTATATACCTTTTTCACAAAAGGATGAAATAGCCTACGCAAGCACTATGATAGTGTGTTCGGAGGCTGAAATGAGCTCCGATCACGATTTTGGCACCACAAAGTGAAGCGGTTTTGATCTCGAAAACACGCTGAGTATGCTGACAAAAATTCGTGTGATTCTAAGACTACAACCAGAGAGGTTTAGACAATGCCCTAGATGAAGTGGCGACCTACTCTGATACCAATTGTTGGAGTTAGATGTCTGTGGAAGCATGCAAAAAACACAAGGAAGAAGAAGAAGATTGAAGCACAACACACAACCTAAAGAGGGAAAAAAGTGCCCCGGCGGTCCTAGTGCGTTCACACACATCACTACCTAAATATATCAACAAATCCATATCTCCTACCATACGTAGCTGCCTTTGTTTTATATATAATTGCTCCATTGCTCAGTGGAAAAGAAATATCAACAACATGTTCACTTATGGAGTTGTTCACTGCCATTCGAACAGGCCTTCTCATCTTGTCTATTGTTGCCTTCAATCTTCACTCTTTGTAGCAGTGATTTTGTATTTGTACGATCATCGGATATACTACAATGAATCATTCCTTGCTTTTTTGCTTTGTCCGCATCCATTCTATGCTCGTTTTTAGTCAAAATGGTTTGCATCTCTTGTCTCCACCATCGAAACAAATTTTCTGTAGCTTCACTTACGTCTGATAGAATGGACTACGTATGACGTTTCAACCACTTTTCTGACTGGTTATATTGCACAAAGAAGTGCTCTGCGTGATTCATTTGGGGCTTACAGACTCTGCCTGGTATGTTGACTCACTCATCTTCTTTTTCATCAGAGGTCTAACAACCATGTTTCTGTTGTCTTAGCTCTAGCTGATTGCTTGAATCATGATAGAATAACTAAATTCCAAGGCCAAAAACATTGCTAGAGAGATCGGATTCGTTGGTTTTTCGCTTCTTTGTAGATTGCACAACTTGCTTGGCGTTCTCAACCATAAAAAAGAACACATAAAAGATGAGAAAGGCTAGACAGGTGCAAGCAATGGCTCTTCCCTCCACTGTTGTGTTGATTAGCACTAAGGTCTTCCATGGACCAAGTTGATCAGGTAGCGATTTAATCGAGTGGGAAAAGAAAAAAAATTTGATATCACGGTCATGTTTCAACAAAAACTATTTTACTTTTAGCATCCATTCCATGAGAAGTCGCAATCAGCACAGAACTTGTTATTCTCAACTTCCAATGATCCTTGCTCTCAAAGACGGTGGCATATGTATCCAAAGGGAATTAAGCTACAAATTATAGCTCTCGGAACTCTCTTCTCTCTCCTCTCTTATCTGACATGTCCATCCCTTAAGCCCAAAAAGTCACCCCAATCTTCTCTATGCACGAATAGCCTCCACATCTGCTTGCACATACTCGTATGGTGCCTTCTTTCTAGTCTTTGTAGTTTGCTGTCAGAAGTACCTCCACAAGGCAACATTCGAGACTGTAGTTCATGATCCTCTTCCTCAATATCGAGCCCTCCTTCCATAATTCAATCTATCTACTATCTATCTCTCTCTCTCTCTCTCTATGTGTCCATCCATCTATCTATCTATTTGTGTGTGTGTGTGTGTGTGTTTGTATATTTGCTTGTGTATCTTTCTATATTTCTCTCTTTTTTCTATATGTTTGTCTTTGTATCTCTCTCTTTGTTTATCTCTCTTTCTTTATGTATTTCTATCTCTCTCTCTCTCTCTCTCTATCTATATATATATATATATATATATATATATATATATATATATATATATATATATATATATATATATATATATATATATATATATATATATATATATATATATATATATATATATATATATATATATATATATGCCTATGTGTGTGTATCCATCTCTCTTTCTATCTATCTATCTATCTATCTATCTATCTATCTATCTATCTATCTATCTATCTATCTATCTATCTATCTATCTATCTATCTATCTATCTATCTATCTATCTATCTATCTATCTATCGATGTATCTATCTATCTATCTATCTATCTATCTATCTATCTATTTGTCTATCTATCTATCTATCTATCTATCTATCTATCTATCTATCTATCTATCTATCTATCTATCTATCTATCTATCTATCTATCTATCTATCTATCTATCTATCTATTTATCTATCTATCTATCTATCATATGAAGTGGCGACCTACTCTGATACCAATTGTTGGAGTTAGATGTCTGTGGAAGCATGCAAAAAACACAAGAAGAAGAATATTGAAGCATAACACACAACCTAAAGAGGGAAAAAAGTGCCCCGGCGGTCCTAGTGTGTTCACACACATCACTACCTAAATATATCAACAAATCCATATCTCCTACCAGACGTAGCTGCCTTTGTTTTATATATAATTGCTCCATTGCTCAGTGGAAAAGAAATATCAACAACATGTTCACTTATGGAGTTGTTCACTGCCATTCGAACAGGCCTTCTCGTCTTGTCTATTGTTGCCTTCAATCTTCACTCTTTGTAGTAGTGATTTTGTATTTGTACGATCGTCGGATATACTGCAATGAATCATTCCTTGCTTTTTTGCTTTGTCCGCATCCATTCTATGCTCGTTTTTAGTCAAAATGGTTTGCATCTCTTGTCTCCACCATCGAAACAAATTTTCTGTAGCTTCACTTACGTCTGATAGAATGGACTACATATGACCTTTCAACCACTTTTCTGACTGGTTATATTGCACAAACAAGTGCTCTGCGTGATTCATTTGGGGCTTACAGACTCTGCCTGGTATGTTGACTCACTCATCTTCTTTTTCATCAGAGGTCTAGCAACCATGTTTTTGTTGTCTGAGCTCTAGCTGATCGCTTGAATCACGATAGACTAACTAAATTCCAAGGCCAAAAACATTGATAGAGAGATCGGATTTGTTGGTTTTTCCCTTCTTTGTAGATTGCACAACTTGCTTGGCGTTCTCAACCATAAAAAAGAACACATAAAAGATGAGAAAGGCTAGACAGGTGCAAGCAATGGCTCTTCCCTCCATTGTTGTGTTGATTAGCACTAAGGTCTTCCATGGACCAAGCTGATCAGGTAGCGATTTAATCGAGTGGGAAAAGAAAAAAAATTGATATCACGGCCATGTTTCAACCAAAAATATTTTACTTTTAGCATCCATTCCATCAGAATTTGCAATCAGCACAGAACTTGTTATTCTCAACTTCCAATGATCCCTGCTCTCAAACATGGTGGCATATGTATCCAAAGGGAATTAAGCTACAAATTATAGCTCTCAAAACTCTCTTCTCTCTCCTCTCTTATCTGACATGTCCATCCCTTAAGCCCAAAAAGTCACCCCAATCTTCTCTATGCACGAACAACCTCCACATCTGCTTGCACATACTCGTATGGTGCCTTCTTTCTAGTCTTTGTAGTTTGCTGTCAGAAGTACCTCCACAAGTGTGAAGAGATGGATAAGTATGTGCTTGAAGATGAAGAGGTGTTGCAAAATCCTTGATCTACACCAGCCAAATGAACTCCAGGAGTAGATGGTGGGCCCTTTTAGCTTGCCAATGGATGTATTAGACACCCTATGTACCTTGGAAGATCACTCTCAAAAAGATAGATCAAAACAGATAAGTTGGAGTTAGCTCAGAGGTGAAAACTTGCTATTCTTGGTTCATACACCTGTCTAGTGTTTTACATAATTCTCTGAGCACAGCAGCAATTAGCTTAATTCCTCTTGAGGAAGTCTAGTTAGCTTAAAGAGCTAACTTTCAAGAGTAATCTCATCAAAAATAACAAAGCACACACTGAGAATGAGTTTTAACAAGTGATGACATCATCCCGATTTTCACGGGCTGCTAGAGAAATAGACCAGTGAGCAGAAAAATCACCATAACTCAAACTGTAAAAGTCCAATGATTGTGAAAATTTGTAAGGGTATGCTAGACACTAAGCTGAATCCAACAAGCTTTAAATCACTGAATTTGGATTAGTAACCACGGAGAAACACATCTGACAAGATGAGTGAAAAAGTCGGGTACCTGACAGAGAGGTGAAGATGAACAGACCCTGTTGACTTCAAATGAACATAACTGAAGATTGCAACATCCAAATGACATGAAACTTTGTGAGCATATAGTAGACTTATAGAGCTAACTTTACCAAGTTAAATCACTGAAAATGATGCATCAAGCTCAGAGAAAAGATCTCTGCAAGCTGACTGAGAAGACTGAGAGTAATGGCAGTGAGTAGTACACTTCACAAGAACATGGAAAGATGAACTCAAATAATCATGAAAATGAAAGTATATTGCTTGTACAATACAATGACTTACTGATACATATGTGTGCCTTGTAATCACACCTTGATATGGCATAAAGCTCAGCTCTTGGAGGTCTTCACATAGGTCTCTCTAACCACGACTAAAACTGCCATCTATTTATAGTTGAGTTTGGGAGGCTAACTTCCCTCAATCACTCTCCAATCAATCAATGATTGATTTGATTCTCTACCTACCACAAATCAGGAATTCGTGGCTCCTCTTTCCATTCTTGATCATGTGGACTCAACCACTTAAGATTCTCTTACTTTTACATTAAGTAAACTCTCCAAAAAATTACAAGAGGTAGTTCACAAGTGAACTTTACATAGTCTTCTTTTTAAAGCTTCTTCTAAGACTTTGTGAGACTCAAGCCAATACTTAGGCTTGTCATAGACTTGCTCCAACAGCTCCCCCTCAAGCCAAGTATGCTTGAGGTCTTCAATCTTCCAAGATTACCTGCAAACCTATCATAGCCTTGAATTTGCAAAGCTTTGTACCATCCAATGCTTTGGTTAGAATATCTGCACATTGTTGATGAGTGGACACATATGATATTTGAATCTCTTTGCTTAGAACCTTTTCTCGTACATAGTGATAATGAACTTCAATATGTTTAGTCCTTGCATGAAAAATAGGATTAGCAGCCAAATGAATAGAACTCATATTGTCACCAAAAATAGTTGGAGTTCCAAACTCCAATCCAAGATCTTTGAACAATGTCTTCATCCACATAGCTTCTTGTGTAGCTATGGCAAGACCTCTATATTCAGCTTTAGTAGAAGAGAGAGCAACTGTGGGTTGCTTCTTGGATGACCATGAAATAAGCTTTGAACCTGCAAAGGTAAGATAACCTGAAGTGCTCCTTCTATCTTCCTTGGAGCCAGCCCAATCTGCATTAGAAAATAGCTTCAAACCTAAATCAGATACGTAAGGATAATAAAGTCCTTCATTTATGGTTCCTTTGAGATACTTGAGAATCCTTTTGGCAGCATCCATATGTGGTTTCCTTGGTGTGTGCATAAATTGACTTAGCACACTCACACTGTAACATATATCTACTCTTGTCAATGTGGCATAGTTGAGACTACCCACTAGACTTTGATATGATGTGATGTCCTCTATGAGTTCACCTTCATGTGAGCTCAATTTGTGATTGACCTCCATTGGAGTACTTGCAATCTTACAATCTTGCATCTTGAATTTTGCCAACATGTCCTTAATGTACTTCCTTTGAGTGAGAAACAAACCATGATCTTTGTAGACAACTTCCAAACCTAGGAAGTAGGTAAGTGAACCCAAATCACTTATCTTGAACTCTTCTCTCATCTGATCTTTGATCTTCTTCATCCCATCTGCATCATTTCTTGTCAATATAATATCATCTACATATACACATAGATAGATGACCTCGGAATTACTCTTTTTAATAAAGAGTGAAGGATCTGCCTTGCTTGGTTGAAAGCCTTTGTCCTGCAAGAATGAAACAAGCCTGAAATTCCAAGCTCTTGGAGCTTGCTTGAGACCATACAATGCTTTGTTAAGTTTACACACATAATCAGGATAAACTTGATTCTCAAAACCAGGTGGTTGTGCCATATATACCTCTTCTGTTATCCAACCATTCAAGAATGAATTCTTTACATCTAGTTGAAGTATCTTCCAATTCTTGGAAGAGGCAATACTAAGCAAAACCCTAATAGTAGGCATCTTTGCCACAGGAGAGAAAGTCTCCTCATAATCAATTCCCTGAGTCTGTGCAAAGCCTTTTGCCACAAGCCTTGCCTTATACCTGTTAATTGAACCATCAGAATTCTTCTTGAGTTTATAGACCCATCTTGAGCCTATTACCTTCATGGATGAAGTCTTGGGCACCAAATCCCAAGTGTTATTTTCCTCAAGTGCTTCAATCTCTTCCTTCATTGCATGCTTCCATTCTGTTTTTGCTTTGGCCTCTTCAAATGATGATGGCTCCTCTTGGTTTATGTCCTGTGCTATGTAGATAGAATGTTTAGTTACTAATGAGGTGTCAAACCCATACCTTTCTGGTTTTTTCTTTTCCCTCATAGATCTTCTTAGGCCATGATGTGATGATTCTGCTTCATTTCCAAGTTCCTCCAATTTTGCTTTACCTTTAGACTTCCATGCTTTGATCTTTTCCATGTGAGATTCTTCATCATCCTCTGAGGTGTCTTGTTCTTCAATCTTTGATTGTTCTCTACCAAGCTTTGGAAAATCTTCTTCAAGATTATATGGTAAATTGACCTTCCTGCATGAATCTTCATACCATGAATTGTTCTCATCAAAAACTACATCTCTGCTTACCAAGAATCCTTTGTTGGTAGGGTTGTATAACCTGTAGCCCTTTTGATTGTTGTCATATCCAATAAATACACACCTTTCTGCCTTTGGATCCATCTTGCCTCTAACCTGTGAAGGAACATGAGCAAAAGCAATACATCCAAAAATTTTACAATGATCTAAGCTTGGTCTTCTTCCATTCCAAGCCTCATATGGAGTCATCCCATCAAGGGATTTTGAAGGCAACCTGTTAATCAAGTAAGTGGCTGTAGATACAGCCTCAGCCCATAAGTAATTAGGTAAATGCTTTTCATTTAACATAGACCTTGCAGCTTCAACAATTGTCCTATTCCTCCTTTCTGCCACTCCATTTTGCTCAGGAGTGTACATTGTAGTTACCTCTCTTTTGATTCCTCTTTCTTGAAGAAAAGAATCAAACTCATGGGAGAAGTATTCTCCCCCTCCATCTGCCCTTAGCCTTTTTAGTGATTTACCTGTTTGATTCTCCACAAGAGCCAAATATCTTTTGAAACATGAAAAAACTTCATCTTTGTGTTTCATAAAGAATAGGATAGTCCATCTGCTGCAATCATCAATAAAGGAAACATAATACCTTGATCCAGATATTGAAGCTTCCTTGCTAGGTCCCCATACATCTGTATGAACCAACTCCAAGAGATCTCCATGCATATAACCTTTCTTCATGAATGGTAACCTGTGAGACTTTCCAAATTGACATGCACTACACTTATAAATCATATGTTGTTTTGACAAATTAGGAAGTCCAAGTACACTTTGGTCCCTGCAGATTTGCTTTAATGACCTTTCACCAATATGTGCTAACCTTTTGTGCCATACTTCCAATTCTGTGAGTGTCTGACTACCATAATTAAAGAGAGCAATGTTTCTAGTGTCTTGTAATTCAAATGTGAACAATCTACCTGTCTTTTCACCTTTTGCAATTCTTCTGAATCCTTGACTTGGATCTTCAACAAATGCTCCTGCCTTTGTGAACCTGACTTGCAACCCTTTCTCTACTATCTGCCCAACACTTATCAAATTCTTTGTAATGGTAGGGACATAGAGTACCTTACTGAGTAGGTTGATGTTTCCATCAGGTGCTTTGACATTGCCTATTTTCTCCACAGGATGTTTTGTATCATCTCCTGTTTGTACCTCATGCTTATTCCTTGGATCTTCTAAATCTGATAGGAGTGCCACATTTCCTGCCACATGATTTGAACAACCTGAGTCTATGTAGAAAACATGCTCATCAGATTTACCTTGTGGCATAGCCATGTTCATGATCAATAATGAATCCTCTTTGTTTGAGTCTTCTGTGTAGTTATTGTAGTCTCTCCTTCCTTTGTAGCCTCCTTGATAGTTTGAATGATTGTAGTTGTTGTAGTTGCCATGGTAGTTGTTGAACCTTCCTCTTGAGTAGCCATAACTTCCTCTATTGTATCCTCTGCCTCTTTGATTCCTGGAATTCCTAAAGCAATTTTCAGTTGTATGATTAGTTAATCCACAAATAGAACATGAGTTGGAGTCTTGGGATCTCCCCCTGCCTTGTCTACCTCCTCTTCCTCTACCTCTACCATGTCTTCCTCTACCTGCATAGTTAGCTTGATATGTACCTGCTTCATCATCCACTTTCTTTGCCTTTCCTTTGTTATCTTTAGACTTGCTTTTATCCGTGTATCAAGCTGAAGATTGATTACCTTTAGAGCTTTCTCCATTTTTGACAAGCTTTGCCTCTTGAGTAAGTAGTTGTCCAATGAGTGTGTTGAAATCAGGTACATGCATGTCCATGTACAAATCCATAGCTGTGGTGAATGCTTCCCACTTGTCATCTGCCTTCAAGCCATTGATGACCTGCCTTACAATTTGCTCTTCATCTATTACCTCTCCAATGCTTCCCAACTGATCCGCTATGTCCTTGAGCTTTGTGACAAAATCAGTCACATTTTGTTTGGGAGCCTTCTTGAGGGTTGTGAAATCCAGCCATAGTTGATGCTTCCTAGCTTTGGTACTTGAAGAAAAGAAAGCTTCAAGTGCATCCCACACTTCGTAAGATGTCTTACAACTTCTAATGTGAGGCAACAAAAAATCTGAGATAGAGTTGAGGAGATAAGACCTTGCAAGTGCATCCTTGGAACACCATGTGCTCAATCTTTCTTGATCTTCTTGTGTTGGTTGACTTTTGTTCTTGAAACTTGGCATAACTTCATCTCCAGCCACATAACCATATAAACTTCTACCTTGGAGATAAGCTTCCATTCTTAATAACCAAGCTGAGTAGTTACCTCTGTCTAATTTTTCAATTGATGAAGGAAATCCATCTGCCATGTTGTCCAACCTTGCTCTGATACCACTCTGAAGAGATGGATAAGTATGTGCTTGAAGATGAAGAGGTGTTGCAAAATCCTTGATCTACACCAGCCAAATGAACTCCAGGATTAGATGGTGGGTCCTTTTAGCTTGCCAATGGATGTATTAGACACCCTATGTACCTTGGAAGATCACTCTCAAAAAGATAGATCAAAACAGATAAGTTGGAGTTAGCTCAGAGGTGAAAAGTTGCTATTCTTGGTTCATACACCTGTCTAGTGTTTTACATACTTCTCTAAGCACAGCAACAATTACCTTAATTCCTCTTGGGGAAGTCTAGTTAGCTTAAAGAGCTAACTTTCAAGAGTAATCTCATAAAAAATAACAAAGCACACACTGAGAATGAGTTTTAACAAGTGATGACATCATCCCGATTTTCACGGGCTGCTACGGAAATAGACCAGTGAGCAGAAAAATCACCATAACTCCAAATGTAGAAATCCAATGATTATGAAAATTTGTATGTTTTACTAGACAGTAATCTGAATCCAACAAGCTTTAAATCACTGAATTTGGATAAGTAACCACTGAGAAACACCTCTGACAAGATGAGTGAAAAAGTCGGGTACCTGACAGAGAGGTGAAGATGAACAAACCCTGTTGACTTCAAATGAACATAACTGAAGATTGCAACATCCAAATGACATGAAACTTTGTGCGCATATAGTAGACTTATAGAGCTAACTTTACCAAGTTAAATCACTGAAAATGATGCACCAAGCTCAGAGAAAACACCTCTGCAAGCTGACTGAGAAAACTGAGAGTAATGGCAGTGAGTAGTACACTTCACAAGAACATGGAAAGATGAACTCAAATAATCATGAAAATGAAAGTATATTGCTTGTACAATACAATGACTTACTAATACATATGTGTGCCTTGTAATCACACCTTGATATGGCATAAAGCTCAGCTCTTGGAGGTCTTCACATAGGTCTCTCTAACCACGACTAAAACTGCCATCTATTTATAGTTGAGTTTGGGAGGCTAACTTCCCTCAATCACTCTCCAATCAATCAATGATTGATTTGATTCTCTACCTACCACAAATTATGAATTCGTGGCTCCTCTTTCCATTCTTGATCATGTGGACTCAACCACTTAAGATTCTCTTACTTTTACATTAAGTAAACTCTCCAAAAAATTACAAGAGGTAGTTCACAAGTGAACTTTACATAGTCTTCTTTTTAAAGCTTCTTCTAAGACTTTGTGAGACTCAAGACAATACTTAGGCTTGTCATAGACTTGCTCCAACAACAAGGCAACATTCGAGACTGCATTTCATGATCCCCTTCCTCAATATCGAGCCCTCCTTCCATAATTGAATCTATCTACTATCTATATATCTATCTATCTCTCTCTCTCTATGTGTCCATCCATCTACCTATCTATTTGTGTGTGTGTGTTTGTCTATTTGCTTGTGTATCTTTCTATATTTCTCTCTTTTTTCTATATGTTTGTCTTTGTATCTCTCTCTTTGTTTATCTCTCTTTCTTTATGTATTTCTCTCTCTCTCTCTCTCTCTCTCTCTCTCTCTCTCTCTATATATATATATATATATATATATATATATATATATATATATATATATATATATATATATATATATATATATATATATGCATATGTGTGTGTATCCATCTCTCTTTCTATCTATCTATCTATCTATCTATCTATCTATCTATCTATCTATCTATCTATCTATCTATCTATCTATCTATCTATCTATCTATCTATCTATCTATCTATCTATGTATCTATCTATCTATCTATCTATCTATCTATCTATCTATCTATCTATCTATCTATCTATCTATCGATGTATCTATCTATCTATCTATCTATCTATCTATCTATCTATCTATCTATCTATCTATCTATCTATCTATCTATCTATCTATCTATCTATCTATCTATCTATTTATCTATCTATCTATCTATCAATCTATGGATCCATCTATCTATATAATTGTCTATCTATCTGTCTATCTATCTATCTATCTATCTATCTATCTATCTATGGATCCATCTATCTATATAATTGTCTATCTATCTGTCTATCTATCTATCTATCTATCTATCTATCTATCTATCTATCTATCTATCTATCTATCTATCTATCTATCTATCGATCGATCGATCTATCTATTATAAAGAATACAATCTTAGTGACTTCTCTCCCATAGCAATTGTTCTACACCTAGGTAGAATGCAAAGTTTGATGTCCCATACCACCAAAATGTATACCCCACATAGATGTGTGTATGAGATTGAAGTCGAATACTTCTCTTAGCATGATAAGAGAAAATAGGTGAGTACTCACAACGATAAATAATAAACATGAAATCATGGTGTTCTTGAATTGTTTTCCTCCGTGTATGGAAACGACATAGGCATTCCTATGACTCTATCACTCAAAACAATTTGTAGTATTAACTCATCTTGTGTTGAGATATGTGAAATGGTGTGAAAAAGCAACTCAACTAGAGTTATGAAAGATGAAACTTGCGTCAAATATCAACTCATGAGGTTTTCATCAAATATTAACTCACAAAGAAATTGGCATTGATACAACTTGTATGATTTCATAACATATCGAATGAGAACAACTAGTAAAGCTCTCTTGTTCCATGCGCTTATGGCACTATATATGTTTTTGGAATTTTTGATAGAGTTTCCTTTGTCCTACTGAGAATGGTTACCATAAAGCAATCATCAATAACTCAATATCAAGAGCATGGCTAGCCCATGGTGATCACATCATATAAAAAAATGTCATAAAAACGTGTGGAAAATTGTTCCTTTCAAGAATCTTTCCTACATAAATAGTTTTCAGCAATTGTTGATTAAAGCTTAATTTTAACTAATTTTTACTCATGAAAAAGAAATTTGAATTTTTTTATCTCCTATAGTTTTCCTCAACCTTTTATTAGGCTCAAAAACCTGATTTGGATACTTTGGTGGAGTCTTATTTGTTGGTGCAAGTCAATCACCAATCGATGCTTTGGATAAAGACTTGAAGTCAAAGATTGAAGAAAAGATCAGTCTATGAAGCTTGAAGATAGTGCACATTTCAAAAAATGAAGACTTGTATACATATGTACATTAAACTTATAGTTAGCTCACTTATACCTTTTGTATGGTCATGAGCTTGTACATATATGCCTTTATATACATGTAAAAAGTCGGGGCAAGTATGAGAGAGCAAGAGATTAGAAGAATTAGAATTCATTAGACACTTTAGAAGTGAAGAAGATCTCTCTATCATCTAGATGTAAACTTTTTCCAGAGAAGAAGAAATGTTGCGCCCGATCTTTTGCTACATACTCCTTCTGTGTTTAGTCTTTTGTGAAATGCTTTTGTACAAGTCTAACTCTATAGTTGATTGACCTCTGTACAAGTTTGTAGATCCTAATTGTGATCAGAATGAGGGAATTGAGAGTAGGAACATTTACATGTGTAAATGTGAAGAAGTGAAGTTGCAACATGCACAAAATTTGAAGCTAATGTTTTGGTCAGTTCTCCTTTCACAATGTAAAGTTTTGAGCAAGTAAGGACAAATTCTTTAAATTGCAAGGTCAGCTACCTATGGCTAAAAGCATTTGATTAAACGGGTTGTACTTCGAGAGAATCATGCTTTAGAAGTTATAGGTGTCAAAGTGGACTATAGAAAAGTATAGTTTTAGACATAGGTGAATAGTAAGGATCATTTCTGATTATTTACTAAATCTTTTGAGATGATTTAAATTGGAGAAGGTGTGCAATCTATATGCAACACCTTGTGCAAAGTTTTATTAAAAACTCTACACATTTGATCAGTCAATCAGTGAATTATGTGCATGCGACTTTCTGAGTATTAATTCTCTTCAAAGTTTGTTCAAGATTTTGATGTCTAGTATTGATCCTCCAAATTGATAAAGGTTTTGAGTTGTTCTTGATATAGAGGTGCTCTAACATCAAGGACAGCTTGTTCTTTTGGAGATTAACACTCTCCATCAGTGGTATCAGAGAAGGAATCATCAAAATTGAACAAAGGAGGACCCCGACTGTTGCAGTTATACAAAAATCAACACTTGAAGGTTCAGAAGGTGAAAGTTTGAAGTGAAAGCTTGAGAAGGAGGCCTGAACGTATCAAGAAGAGAAAAAAGGAACTTCATTCGAAGTAAAGGTACATTTATTCCTCACAATGGTTGAAGAATTTAATACATAGGTGAAGAAAGGATAGGATATTCTCTTCAGATAGAGAAATTGGATAGAGAAAACTATCCAGGATGGTCAATGAGGATGGAGGCTCATCTCATGAGCAAAGATTTGATAGGTTACATTACATGTGAAGAAGAAAAACCACAATTTAAAGATCCTAGTGTTCCAACTAGGGATGAACTCTCAGATTTGAAGACTTGTATGAAGATGGATGCTCAAGCAAGGAGCATTATCTACATGGGAGTCAATGACTACTTGTTACCTCATATTAGAGGTCTTGAAAGTGCAAGTGATATAGGGAATGCTTTGGAGGAGGATTTCCAAAACTTTATAAAGTCAAGGAAGGCATCTTTGTGGGCAGAGTTTACCACATTCATAAAGAAGGCCTCTCAATCCATTTCTGATTATGTAACAAGGATGAAGGACATTGCAGATGCATTAGGAGTAGTTGATGAATATATAGAGGAGGATAAATTGGTAAGGCAAATCCTCACATGTTTGAGAGGAGATGAGAAATGGAAGCCATTCATTTTGTGTACTGAATTTTCACTTGATCATTTCACTCATGATTTAAATCAGTTGCTAGGACACATGCTAACTTTTGAGCAGGATGTTAAAGGTGATGGTGATAAGAGTGCAGGTCAAGCAATGTATTCAAAGGATAAGAAGAAGAATAGCAAAGACAACCAACAAGCAAATGAAGATGAAGGTACAACTAGCGAAGCCAACTTCCTAAGAGGAAGAGGAGGTGGCAAAGAGAGGAAGAGAAAGAAGCAATAAAGATGGAACCAAAGCTTGCTGGATTTGTGGTAAGACAAATCACTTAGCTCATGATTGTTGGCATAATAATCAGAATAATGTAGGATATAATCAGAATTTGAATTCAAGAGGATGAGGTGGCAAAAATCAAAGGGGTAATTTGAGAGGTAGAGGTAGTTGAGGTTACTTTGGAAGAAATGCAAGTAGAGAATTCCAAATTCAATCCTACAAGAATACCTATTACAATTATGCTTCAAATTAGGAGGAGGATTCAACCTTGATAATGAACGCAACTTATGAAAGACAAAGTGAAGATCAAAGAGTCTTCTACATCGACTCAGGGTGTAGCAATCACCTGAGTGGTAACATAGCTTTGATGACTGATTTGGAGAGTAAGGTAACTAACCATGTAGGTCAACCAGGTGATAATACAAAGCACAATGTGAAGTCAATTGGATCAGTGAAAGCCATGGATGGAAGTACTCTTCTGAGTAAGGTCTTGTATGTTCCTACCATTCCAAAGAATCTGATAAGTGTAGGATAAATTGTTGAAAAAGGTTATGAAGTAAGGCTCATTAATGATGGATTTTTTGTGGAAGACCCTAGCAATGGGTATAAACAAATTGTTTCAGGGAAGAAAGAAGGAAGACTTTTCACATTAAAGATTCATGGTAATGTTGGTCATGCCTTGTTCACTTATGGAGGACATAAGATCTCTAAGTTAGATATTTAGCATAAGAGGCTTGGACATTTCAATGAAAGAGGTATTGAAGATATGGTCAACAATGGTCCAATGTTTGGATTGCCTAATGTTGCAGGTCGACATATGACATACAGATATGAGGCATGTCAACTAGGTAAGGTTCATAAGCAACCTTATTCTAAGCATGGTTTCATGTATTCGGAGAATCTTGAATTGATACAGAGAGATGTGTGGGGACCATCAAAGGATTTCAGTATAAATGGTTCAAAATATTATGTGATATATGTTGATGATGCTACCAGGTGGATCACTATCTATGTGATCAAAGATAAATCAGAGGTATTCAATACATTCAAATATTATCATGTGTATGCAAAAAGAATTATAGATCAAAAGTTGAAGAGACTAAGGTCAGATGGAGGGGGAGAGTATTTCTCTAATGAGTTCAGTGATTACTTATGGAATGCATGTATAAAATGGAAAGTTACTTGTAGGTACTCTTCTCAACAAAATGGTGTAGCAAAAAGAAGGAATAGAACTTCTATTGAGTTTGCAAGATCCATGATAAAGGAGAAAATTTGTCCAAGTTATTTGTGGGCTTAGGCTGTAAATACAGCTACATAATTGTTGGATGTGATGGCTGGGTACAATCAGAAGATCAAGCTGGTGCTGCTAGACCTGCTTCACACCTGCCCTCTTTTCTCTTCAGATATGGTTAGGAGACTCCTTGAGCTTCCAAATGACACCAAGAAACTATATATGTGCTTTACAAAATGATTGAGTAATGACCAAATCAAAACAGATGATTTTGAACCTTCACAACTCCAAAAACTTTCTATTCCTGTATTGATACCTGCTCAGTTCTAAGCTCAGTGTGATCAGCACACTTGCAATTGGCTTAATTCCTTCTGGGAGTATTAATTTAACTTAACAAGCTATCATTAGCAAGTTAAATCACTCCAAATGACTAACTATACACTGAGCATGATCTTTAACAAAATCAGAGACACCCCCGACTTTTTAGGAACAACACAGAAATATACCAGTGATCACTTCGACAGCGATTTCTCCCAATTGGCTGAATAGAATGACTTGAAATTTTGTAGTGTTGTAGAATGCTTTGAGCTGGTTCCAATGAGCCCTGGATCATCAAATTTGGTTCAGTAGAGCTTGAGATATGCACTGTTGAAGTTGACAGACTTGGAGGTAGTCACTCAGAGAAAACACAGAGATAATGACTATGAGTATATGTATTGAATCTATCAAATGTACATTCCCATTGGCATGTAAAGTAATGCCCAATGGTACTCAGAGGTGTAGGCTCAATAGTAGCTCTCACACACTCACTAATTTGCTTGGATTAGCCTCGGGAAGAGTGTAACAAGACCCGCGACTTTTACATTGACTTTTATAGGAGTTTTTGAATGAATTTGAATTTGAATTCAAATTAAAGCTCCCTTGATTCTCTCCACTAGACTTAGGGAGATATTCCCTCAACTAGATCATCTACTTTTTCCATGACTCTAGTCTAGTAGGTGTGATTACATAATTGATTAAGTCATATTGACTTTTACATTGGGTAAAAAGTAACAATCAATTAAGCATCTGTTTCTAAGGTTCAAATGTATCCTTCATGGGTTCAAACTTTATCTTTTCAAGGGTACAATAGTCCAAGCTTTATGTTGGGTCTTCAAGGTACAAATCAAAGCCAAGTGTTAAGGCTTGTTTGCACCAACAGCTCCCCCTCAAGCCAAACACTTGCTTGAGTCTTCATCTTTAGTCTTTAATGATATCCTGCAATCCAATCATGGATTTAAACCTGCATAGCTTGCTCCCATCCAAGGCTTTTGTAAGCAAATCTGCACATTGAATATTAGTGGACACATATGATAATTGGATTTCCTTGCTAAGTAATTTCTCCCTCACATAGTGGTAATGAACCTCTATGTGCTTTGTCCTAGCATGATACACAGGATTAGCAGCTAGATGAAGTGAACTTGTATTATCACCAAATATGATAGGAGACCTTGTGTATAGGCCCAATTCTGAATAGAGTAGCTTCAACCATATTGCTTCTTGAGTAGCATTGGCTAGCCCTCTGTACTCTGCCTCAGTAGATGATAGGGCTACTGTGGGTTGTTTCTTGGATGACCAAGAAATTGGTTTATCACCTGCAAAGCATATGTAACCAGATGTACTCCTCCTGTCATCCTTACAACCTGCCCAATCTGCATCTGAGTATACCTTGATGTCAATGTCTGATGAATATGGATAATACAAACCATGATTTTGTGTTCCCTTTAGGTACTTTACTATCTTCTTGGCTGCCTCCAAATGTGGTACTCTTGGCTTATGCATAAATTGGCTAAGTACACTAACACCATATGATATATCAATCCTAGTTAAGGTAGCATAATTAAGACTACCTACCAAACTTTGGTAACCTGTAATATCCTTGAGTTCTTCTCCTTCATGTGCACTGAGTTTGTCATTGACCTCCATAGGAATGTTTGAGACTTTAGCTTCTTGCAAATTAAACTTCTTGACCATGTCCTGAATGTACTTCTTCTGAGTAATGAATATACCTGAGTTTGTGTAGACCAATTCAAGCCCTAGGAAGTACTTCAATAATCCAAGATCATTGATCTTGAATTCCTTCATCATTTGACCTTTGATGTGTCTAATTCCTTGAACATCATTTCCTGTAATAATGATGTCATCAACATAGACACACAAGTATATTACCTCTGAATTGTTTTTCTTTATAAACAATGAAGTATCTGCTTTACTCATCACAAATCCTTGATCCAAGAGATAGGTTGTCAACCTGTAATTCCATGCTCTAGGTGCCTGCTTCAATCCATACAGAGCCTTCTTCAATTTGCAAACATGGTTTACCTTATTGGGATCCTCATAGCCAGGTGGTTGTGACATGTAGACCTCTTCAGATATCCATCCATTCAAGAATGCATTCTTTACATCCAATTGGTACATGTTCCAATTCTTGGATGCAGCTACACTCACCATAATTCTGATAGTTGGCATCTTTGCCACAGGAGAAAATGTCTCCTCATAATCAATGCCTTGGGTTTGTGCAAAACCCTTGGCTACCAACCTAGCTTTGTACCTGCTTATTGTACCATCTGAGTTCCTTTTGAGTTTGTAGATCCATCTGGATCCTATCACCTTCATGGAGTCCTTCTTGGGTACTAAGTCCCAAGTATCACTCTCCTTGAGAGCCTCCATTTCTTCATCCATTGCTTCCTTCCATTCTGGTTTAGTAATAGCTTCCTCAAATGTACCTGGTTCTTCACTTAAGATATCCTTTGCAAGATATACAGAGTGCTTGGTTACAAGTGAAGTATCATACCCATACCTAATCGGTTTCTTCTTTTCCCTTGAAGATCTCCTCATAGCTTGAGTTGAGGATTCTGGATTGTCTTCAAGTTGCTTCATCTTCATCTTCCCTTTGGATTTCCAAGCTTTGAATTCTTCAATGTTGATGGTGTCTTCATCATCTGAGCTTGTGTCTTCATTCTGAGTTGGTTCTTGCCTGACAAGCTTTGGAAAGTCTTCTTCCATATCATAAGGTAGGCTAACTTTCCTACACTCATTATCATACCATGAATCATTTTCATCAAAGATTACATCTCTGCTTACCTTGAAGCCTTTGTTTGAGGGGTTATAGAACCTGTATCCTTTCTGATTCAAATCATAACCAATAGAGATACACTTTTCAGCCTTAGGGTCTAGCTTTCCCCTTACCTGTGAGGGAATATGCACATATGCAACACACCCAAAGATCTTGCAATGATCCAGAGATGGTCTCTTACCATGCCAAGCCTCATAGGGTGTCATTCCATCAAGTGTCTTTGATGGCAACCTGTTGATTAAGTATGTGGCAGTAGATACACTCTCTGCCCAAAGATAATTTGGTAGTTTCTTCTCATTAAGCATAGACCTAGCTGTCTCCACAATGAGTCTATTCCTTCTTTCAGCTACCCCATTTTGTTCAGGTGAGTACCTTGTGGTAATCTCCCTCTTGATGCCTCTTTCCTGCAAGAATTCTTCAAAATCATTGGAGAAGTATTCTCCACCACCATCAGACCTTAATCTCTTCAAATGTCTACCTGTTTGATTTTCTACTAATGCAAGATACCTTTTGAAACAATTAAATACTTCATCTTTATGTTTCATGAAGTACAAGACAGTCCATCTGCTATAATCGTCTATAAAAGATACATAGTACCTTGACCCAGATATGGATGGCTCCTTGCTTGGTCCCCACACATCTGTATGCACCAATTCCAAGTAGTCTTCATGCATAAAACCCTTTTTGGTATATGGCAATCTGTGTGACTTACCAAACTGACAAGCCCCACATTTGTATATCATGTGTTGCTTGGATACATTAGGTATCCCAAGCACACATTCATCTCTACTCATTTGCTTTATTGTCCTTTCTCCAATGTGACCCAATCTCTTGTGCCACATCTCCAATTCTGATAGGGTTTGGTCCTTATAGTTGTACAAGGCAATGTTCTTAGTATCTTCAAGTTCAAAGGTAAATAGTCTACCTGATTTCTCTCCCTTGGCTATCCTTCTGAATCCATGTCTTGGATCCTCCACATAAGCACCATGTTGAGTGAACCTGACCTGTAGACCTTTTTCAACAATCTGACCTACACTCATCAGATTCTTGGTGATTGTTGGAACATACAATACTCTGCTTAGCAAATTCTGATTACCATCACTTGTTTTGACATTACCTACTTTAACCACTGAGTGTTTAGTGTCATCACCTGTCTGCACTTGGTGCTTGCCTTTAGGTTCTTCCAAATCAGAGAGTAAGGCAACATTCCCAGCTACATGATTAGAACAACCTGAGTCAATATAGAATAAATGATCATCATTGATACCTGATTTAGATGTCATGTTCATAATCAACAAGGAATCATCTTGATCCTCTGCATAATTGTTGTAATCCTTTCTGTTTCTGTATCCTCCTTGATAATTGCCATTGTGATTGTAGCTATTGTTGTAGTTATTGTTGTAATTATTGTTGTAACCATGGTAGCCTTGAGATTGATTGAATCTGCCTCTACCTTGAGAGTATCCTCCTCTTTGGTGACCTCTTCCTCTTTGATTCTTGTAGTTCTTGTAGCATTCATCTGTAGTATGGTTAGACAAGCCACAAATATTGCATGGAGATTGATTATAGGGTCTCCCCCTACCTGACTTACCTCCTCTGCCCCTACCTCTAGATGATCTACCTCTCCCTGCATAGTTTGCTTGGGAGGTGGATCCTTCTTCATCAACTTTCTTACTTTTACCCTTGTCTTTAGACTTCTTATCTGTATATAGGGCAGAGGGATTGTTACCTTTTGATTGCTCTCCATTCTTTGTGATCTTTGCTTCATGTGTAAAGAGTTGTCCAATCAGAGTGGTTAGATCAGGTGCTTGGATGTCCATGTACAAGTCCATTGCAATGGTAAAGCTCTCCCACTTGTCATCTGCTTTGAGTCCATTGATCACTTGTCTGACTATTTGCTCTTCTTCAATTTCTTCTCCAACACTTGCAAGTTGATCTGCAATGTCTTTGACTTTGGTGACAAAATCTGAGACACATTGTTTTGATTGCTTCCTGAGAGTTGTAAACTCAATCCATAGTTGATTCTTTCTGGCTCTTGTGCTTGATGAGAAGTATGTTGACAAGGTTTCCCAAGTCTCTTGGGAAGTCTTACAGTTCCTAACATGAGGTAGAAGGAAATCAGAGATAGAGTTTAGAAGATATGACCTTGCCAAAGCATCTTTAGCACACCATTGATTAAGTCTCTCATGCTCATCCTTTGTAGGTAGGCCTCTGGTTTTGAATGAGGGCAACTCCTCATCTCCTGATATGTATCCATACAAGCTTCTCCCTTGTAGATAGGTCTTCATTCTTAATGACCATGCCTGGTAGTTATTCCTATCCAATTTGTCAATAAAGGAAGGGAAACTATCACCCATGATTACCTTGTAAGCTCTGATACCACTGTTGGATGTGATGGCTGGGTACAATCAGAAGATCAAGCTGGTGCTGCTAGACCTGCTTCACACCTGCCCTCTTTTCTCTTCAGATATGGTTAGGAGACTCCTTGAGCTTCCAAATGACACCAAGAAACTATATATGTGCTTTACAAAATGATTGAGTAATGACCAAATCAAAACAGATGATTTTGAACCTTCACAACTCCAAAAACTTTCTATTCCTGTATTGATACCTGCTCAATTCTAAACTCAGTGTGATCAGCACACTTGCAATTGGCTTAATTCCTTCTGGGAGTATTAATTTAACTTAACAAGCTATCATTAGCAAGTTAAATCACTCCAAATGACTAACTATACACTGAGCATGATCTTTAACAAAATCAGAGACACCCCCGACTTTTTAGGAACAACACAGAAATATACCAGTGATCACTTCGACAGCGATTTCTCCCAATTGGCTGAATAGAATGACTTGAAATTTTGTAGTGTTGTAGAATGCTTTGAGCTGGTTCCAATGAGCCCTGGATCATCAAATTTGGTTCAGTAGAGCTTGAGATATGCACTGTTGAAGTTGACAGACTTGGAGGTAGTCACTCAGAGAAAACACAGAGATAATGACTATGAGTATATGTATTGAATCTATCAAATGTACATTCCCATTGGCATGTAAAGTAATGCCCAATGGTACTCAGAGGTGTAGGCTCAATAGTAGCTCTCACACACTCACTAATTTGCTTGGATTAGCCTCGGGAAGAGTGTAACAAGACCCGCGACTTTTACATTGACTTTTATAGGAGTTTTTGAATGAATTTGAATTTGAATTCAAATTAAAGCTCCCTTGATTCTCTCCACTAGACTTAGGGAGATATTCCCTCAACTAGATCATCTACGTTTTCCACGACTCTAGTCTAGTAGGTGTGATTACATAATTGATTAAGTCATATTGACTTTTACATTGGGTAAAAAGTAACAATCAATTAAGCATCTGTTTCTAAGGTTCAAATGTATCCTTCATGGGTTCAAACTTTATCTTTTCAAGGGTACAATAGTCCAAGCTTTATGTTGGGTCTTCAAGGTACAAATCAAAGCCAAGTGTTAAGGCTTGTTTGCACCAACAATAATTGGTCAATAGATTACCATGTAAAGCTTTGCAGGGTATGACACCATATGAGGCATGGTGGGGTAAGAGAACTACCTTACATCATTGCAAAGTGTTTGGATGTTTGGCTTATGCATATGTGCCATCTGATTTAAGGCATAAATTGGAACCTAAGGCTCAAAAGTATGTGTTCATTGGATAGGATGACAAGCATATGGGTTATGGGTTGTGGAATCCATCCACAAAGCAATTCCTTGTATCAAAGGATGTTCCATTTGATGAGCAAGGTACTTGGTTTGCAGGTACAATCAATAGTCATGCAGGTGATGAAGAAATTGTGCATCAAAAGAAAGGTCAATCAAAGGTTCACATATTTGATGAAGAAGAGAACAATGAAGTACAACTTGAAGTTGAAGAAGTGCCAAGATTTGATCCAGAATGTGATGAACCAGAAACTTCAAGAAGTGGAGAACTTAGAAGATCATCAAAACACAAATGGCAACCTACAAGGTATAGCTATGAAACTGTTTTTTTTACTAGGTTTGTATGGTTTGAAGTAGGCCCCAAGGGCATGGAATTATAGACTTGTGAAGTTCTTGAAGGAAATTGGTTTCCAATTATCTAAAGCAGATAGTAGCTTGCTTGTCAAAGCAAGTGATGATGGGTTCATTTACATATGTATATATGTTGATGACATAATTCTTACAGGTACAGATGAGAAGGGCATACAAAGCTTAAAGAAGCAAATGGAGAAAGAGTTCAAGATTAGTGACTTGGGAGACTTGTCATATTTCTTGGGCATGGAGATCTCATACACTCAACATGGAGTGTATGTTACTCAAGAAAGATATTTGAGGAACTTGTTGATAAAGTTTAAAATGGATGATTGCAAGGTAGCTCCTACTCCAATTGAGGTGAATCACAAATTGAGCAGATATGGAGGGGAAGAAATCAAGGATATGAAGCTATATCAAAGTCTGGTTGGTAGTCTTATTTATGCTATATTAACTAGGCCTGATTTGTCATATGCAGTTGGAGCATTGTCTCAATTCATGCATTGTGCTAGGAAAGAACATTGGATTGCAGGGCAAAGGGTGTTGAGGTACATTAAGGGTACACTCAAAGAAGGCTTGTATTATGGTTTTACATTAGATACAAACATCAAAATATATAGTGATACAGATTGGATAGGTAATCCTGATGATAGGAGATTGCTCTAGGGATGTATTGTTGTATCTTCTCCAAGAATTGTTTTTTCAATTAGTGCTTTTAATATGAAACAACCATGCGTTCATCAGACACATGTAGCGATCTTCAGCAACTCCTCATCAAAGATTGTTTTGAGAAGAATAGATCATTTGACCTGTCAATTGATCTCTAATATCTTCCAAGTTTTGGTAGCATATATCCAAATAAGCATACGTCCTTTGTTGTAACATTCACAGTCTTTGGACATTTGAAATCTCTGTGCACTATTTTGTATTGCATCTAAATTTTTTTCAATAATCTTGCACAAACAATTTCTTTGTGTGTACTTAATCATTTGCTACACTATAACTTGATATGGTTAGAGTGGATTCTCTATTATCTACTTGTCAAGTTTCACTAACTTTGTTCTAGCCAATCTTGATATATGAATTGAGGAAGGTGACTATGTTTGCACACCTTCTAGTTCCTCAAATGTCGAGATGACCCCCTTGACTTGCCAAATTCATTTCTCAATGTATGGTGTCTTTGAATTCATGAAATAACTTGATTTAGCTAGCTATACTCTCTACTTAGATGTGTAAAAAATCTCTATGATCAATTCATACCTGGTGTGAGTTTTGAGCAACACTCTTGAGTACTTCTATTCCGAAAATAGAAGGTTTCTTCACATTTCTAGTACATGCAAGTTATCTATTTTTATGCAAACTTTTGGGATTGATGTGTTAGTTAGTCATCTGTGGAAACATGTGAACAACACAAGGAAGAAGTACAAGCTTGGAGCACAACACACAATACTGAAATGTATTAACTCTAGAATATACAGAGATATGTGACTTGTTAGGGCAATAGGCGTATATACAAGCCAGAGGGGAAAACCTCCTAAAGAGGGAAAAAGTGCCCCTGAGGTCCTAGAGTGTTCACACATAGCACTACCTAAATATATCAACAAATTCCCCCGGGAGTGATGCAGTGAACAAGGAGTTGGCACTCATGTATTTTTGGTGCAATTACTCCAAGTCTAAATGCTTGATCATTTATCCTAATGCTCATAGGTGCACTCATGTATTAGGACATGAATAATCACTTATAAAAGATAGATTTTTTACTCCTTGTAAAAGTGCACATATGGAAGCACTTGAATCACGAGTTCTTAGGAGAATCGTTTCACGAATTATTGGTGAGGTAGATGGAGATTGGGATCCTAAACTCTAGAGATACATTTTGGTAGATGTTTGAATTACAAATTCAAAAAGAGCTCCAACTCTAGCTATAAAAGAGGACTTCAAAAGTCATTTCGCTCACATTATGCAATCATTCATTTCCAATGTAATTTATGTGCATTAATACATGCAGTTCTCTTATATCTCAACTCTTCTACTCTGTCATGTATCACTCAGAATATGCACTTCTCTGATCTATTTATGAGTGTATACTTGATCATTTTCAATGATTTTGTATACGGTCTATTTTCTTGCTACAAAGTTTTATATTTATTGCCTTAGCCAATCTCAAGTTATGAGCAAAACATTGCTCATTGGTCTGGATACTGTTAGTGCCCAAAAATATCAGGATGCATTTCTAACTTGATAGGCATCATTCTCTGAGCATGTTCTAACATTTCAAGTGAAACAACTTGCAAATGTTAGATATCCAAGTTAATTAGATATTCCCAAAAGGATTTTACTCAATTGTTAACAGAGAAGGAGTACTACTCATTTCTTTGAGCAGGTGTAGTGACAAAAAATAGCAAGTTTTTGGTTCATATTGAAACTCCAACTTATTTGTTTTGATCCAATGATTTGAGGATCATATTCCAAAGTACTTGGATGATTATTTATGCATTTTGGAAAGCTCAACAGATCCACTTTGCACTCCTCAACTTAGTTTTGGTTGGTGTGAAGCAGGATATTGCAGCACCATCTCATCTCTTGAAGGTGTCCACCATCTCCTCCAAGAGTGGTATCAGAGCAACATCAAGGTAAAATTGGAGATCGATTTCCATCATTCATTGAAAAATTAGACAAGGGAAATTATCCAGCTTGGTCCCTAAGGATGAAAGCTTACCTCCATTGAACAAGCTTGTATAGATACATATCTAGTTGCATAAGAGAGGAGCAAGAGAGACTAGTTGCATGGTGTTCAAAGGATGTTCCAGCCAAGTCTGGTAGATTATGTTTCAAAAAAAGTTCTCATATACGAGCCAACTATGTATGTGTATGTGTATGTGCTATTGGGTGTTGTGGTGAGATAGTAGGTGGATGGAGTTAGCCTGGTTGAGTGATGAGGGCCATGAACTAATGCTAGTTGCATCGTATGGCCTAGCCTATGTGTTGTCATGCACTCATAAGGGTCGATAGGCGGGTGGAGCCACTATGATCGGGTGGTCGAATCCAAGAGCTCATGTCGATTTCATATGAGGCTAATATTGTGCATCATGTGTTGTGGGAGCGAAAGTGATGGCTGGTGGATCAAGCTACCCGCTAGAATTACGGCACACGCCGGGTGCTTGGAGCAACTCAAGTATTTCGATATTCAGCAGACAGTCATTAGTTAAAAATCCTTTAGTCTATTTTTCTTGTATGACAAATGATAGCGATATACGGAATTTGCAATCCTTGATGTCAATCACATTCGTCTATATAGTGATTTAGAAGTTCAAAACGAAATCAATCATGAAGTTACCGAAAATATTATAAAACCAAACGTTGACCTTGGTATAACTTAGCTGGATTCACCTTTAATAACCAATAGAAATAGCACACATAGCCGTTCACACCTTGGTTTAAAATCTTTGTTTGTGCATTTGAAACAATTTAACCTTTACATATAGGAATTGATCGGCCCTCCGTTTAAACAGAGCAAGTAGAAAGGTGAAATTATTTTCATACAATCTTTGCAACCTATATCAAAATTTAATGTAATGTAAAGAAATCATGCGAAGGTTACAAGAAGGTCATCCAAAATAGTTTACCCACTAACCTTTTTCGCAACATCCCGTATGTTTCTTATTATAATAGTTAAACCCTTGTACACATGCATCAACTCATAGTGTAATGTATGTTGTACCTAATATTCGAAAATATTATATCTGTTTGATTAGCGTGCCATGTCTTATGTACTTTGCAGATCTTTCACACCAAGGTCTTCATAAATGTACGTTTTCAGTCAAATATAATGCAATTACATTCATACTATGTATGACGTGCTTCAGAGATTTTACTGTGGACAATTGCAAATTGCAACCTATTCATAGAAACTTTATTGATTTAGCCGAGATGAAGTATAAGTCATGTGCTGATCAGATCAGAAAGTATAAATGAAAATTCACCAAACCATTTGCTCAAACCAATCTGATCATGAAAACTGGAGATGATGTCCCAAAACAAAAGTTGATCGCAGGATTACAATAGAAGTTTGGGTTGAAAATAGCAGCACTGACACTGTCGTCCTTCATGTTAGTGTTGCAAATAGTCCATAAGCTTCTCCAGCGCATGTGTTTGGATGAAATGGAAGGCGACCTTGTTCAGATTTTGAGCGTGTCTCCACAATCAGATGTGTGCGCAATCTCTTTTCTCCTATCTCTATCCAGGTCGTATGTCCTCCTTGCGCTCCAGGCCATGCAGAATCAGTGATCTTTTTCCCCTTTTTCTTGCGAAACAAAGATGTAGATGTACTTTCTTCTGCGCAACCTCTTCAGAAATAAGCCTCCAAGTTGCGCACCTTCAGATGTTTAGCTGTTCTCTTTCTGACGAGAACATCCCTTCTCTTTAGCATTCTAGGCCCATGAAAACCACCATTCTAATGACACAAATTCCTCAAGAGCGAAGCTTCTTTCTGCATAACTACTGAAGCGGCATCCTCTCCAAAAACAAATAGTCAATAGACACGTAGCTCCTTTTCTAATCTAATTTCTACCTTCCTCTCCAATCCTCTGCATGGATCGCATCTCTCTTTTTGCTCATTTGTCAATTGCACCTCTGGCCTCTGCTGCGCAGGTCAATGCTGGAGGAAAAAGCCCCTCACCAAAAAACTTCAGACAAGAACCATCATGCTCATATCATCCCCACTTGGAGCGTCAGATGCAGAGCTTCAAATAGCAGAAGCATGGAAAAGACTCGGATGTAGTTGTCAGATAAATCCCCTTGGTTGCGCCTTTCATCATCAATATCTTTGCTATTCTAATGCTTCAGCATTCTTCTCGTCAATCGAGATAGAAGCTACTGCACGTATATAGATCATCAGTTGTCTTCATGCATGCCTCGTGAGTTGTCAGCCAAGGAACGTTGAATTCCCCTCCTTCTCTACAGCATACCCCTTATGCCTTCCTCCCCATCAGTCGCCAAAATCTCCAATATTATAAGCGACCTCTCCCTCTGTGGTCGCCTTCCTTTCTTCAGTCCCCTCTAACTGCCGTGATCTTGCCTTTTTCATGATTATATGCATGCGAATCTATTTTCTTCCATCCACTTGTTGGAGTTCTCTCATACTTTTGACCTTTAGACCATGTAGAACAACTTTAGATGTTCAAAGCTCTTTGTTATAAAGTGTAAAAATTAAAGTCTTTAATTACTTGGGTATAATCACCAAGTGCCTTCGTTATAAAACAGAAGATCATTCATCCTTTAGGTGGTTAGCACCCTTTATAGCATCTAGTAAACCGCCTACTTCCTAACTATACTCCTCACTGAATTCTGATTAGGCCTTCATCATGACTAAAAGGAACTATCATCTATCGAATGATACCACAAGAAAAATCATTTGATCAAGACATGAAAGTAGAGATGAATATCTCTACGACAGCACTATGTCATGTCGATAGATGAGTGGGCTAAATCTCACCAAGTGGGAAAGTCTATGAGTCGCACCTGATTTTGGCATAGGTGCACGTGTGTAAATAAAGAATAAATGAATAAAAAATAAAAATGAAAAGGTTGAGCTGGGATGAAAGACAAAAAGAAAGAAAAATGAAATAAAAGTAAAAGAAAAATAAGAAAAGGTATGATGGGGGTTTAGGCAGTGGGAGATGAATAGGGAAGCTAGATTGTAGTTTCATAAGTCCAGTTAGTAAGGATTGGTATATGCACCTGCTTAGGATGGGCTACTGGATCTGACTAGGTTGAGTAAATAGGAGAGCTAAAAAGGTTTCAATTTGCTCATGTGATTGTTAGTCTGAATGTATTAGTGTAT
Organism: Ceratopteris richardii; assembly: GCA_020310875.1. Taxonomy (NCBI): domain Eukaryota; kingdom Viridiplantae; phylum Streptophyta; class Polypodiopsida; order Polypodiales; family Pteridaceae; genus Ceratopteris; species Ceratopteris richardii. The sequence goes on along the minus strand of CM035424.1, from coordinate 20,277,590 downwards.
CTTAATATGTTTTATGCGATGCTTGTGTCTACCTCCTACTTTTAATTTGTGCCAAGTCTAATGCATATTTAGATTTCATGCATCCAGTTGCATTTTCTTTAAGTTTTGTTTATCTTCCATGACTACTTGATGCTCGCTTGTGTTTATTGATATTTATGCCGGTTTGCACATCCAGAGGATGCGCAAGTTTAGACGGGGTGGATGTGATCCTGAATTTATGTCAAAGCTTGGAAATCGAATATTGGATGGTAAAGGTACATTAAGGGGATCAAATGATGATGTGAGAGAATCAAATCTTATGGATGCCAAGAGTCTTGATAATTTATGTGCATGGAAGTGCTTTTGATGACATAGTGCTACTTGACATATTTCACTTGCATTTGTATCGGATAATGACATAAGTCAGTGATGTTTCCATATTATTGTTTGTTTGAAAGCATGTGAACTCACATGAGGTATTAGCATTAACATGCACTCATGCCCGATTATGAATGAGCATATATAAGCATCAAATATTAAAATAAATGTATGATTATGCACATGTCTGATCACAATGGTGTATGTATGTATATATATATATATATATATATATATATATATATATATATATATATATATATATATATATATATATATATATATATATATATATATATATATGCATATAATTCATATGCAAGTATGTCAGTATAATTGTGTGTGGTTCATATGTTCATGTTCATGTGGCCACTACAATCTACTCTACTATGTGTATCTTGAGCTTGTGCGTCCATATACATGTGTGTGCATGCTTTATTGTATATTCCAATGTGTGTATATGGGTGTTTACATGTGTCCATATATGTTTGCTTATATATTTTTTGATGTAAGTTTATGTACATGCATATGTGAATGCGTTTGTATATGGTTGTTTGCATATATCAATGCGTATATATGCATGGGTTACAGCATAAAAACAAATGATTACGATGAGTGTGTGATCACACTTTTATTAGAACGTGCATATATATGTTTATAGAATTATGTATGGAGGAGGGGGAGGCAATGATTTTGGCTGAATATATGAGCTTCTCAAAGAAAGATGGAATCACTAGAAAGACAGATCGTAAATGGCAAATCAAAGTCTGTGAACTTAAGGGTTTAGGTTCTCAACCGTGAGACATAAGTGGGAAGGATTGGAGTCGAACATCCAGAGGTTCACATATTGGCTATAGTCGGATGGACATTTCGGAACTCAAATTAAGCAAAAGAGAAGGGAGATGCATAGACTAAACGAAACAAGATCGTGGAAGAATAAATTCTGCAAGGGATGCTGTTTGATGTAGTCACCCAAAATAGTTTACCCACTAACCTTTTTCGCAACATCCCGTATGTTTTTTATTATAATAGTTAAACCCTTGTACACATGCACCAATTCATAGTGTGATGTATGTTGTACCAATTACTCGAAAATATTATATCTGTTTCATTAGCATGCCATGTCTTATGTACTTTCCAGATCTTTCAACACACCAAGGTCTTCATAAATGCACGTCTTCAGTCAAATATAATGCAATTACATTCATACTATGGATGACGTTGTCGGGAAGAAGGAGGTCGTGGCAGGAAGCCGGCGCCTGGGGTTGGATCAGGCCCCTCTCTGGTGCGCCGTTCCCGCTGTCTTGCAAGCGGCGTCTGCGCGCTGGGCGCCTCGCCTGTGCTCTCTGGAGCGTGCGTGATCCTCGTAGGGCCCCTTGCCCCTCGGAAGTGTCGAGACATGGGACCGTGGAAGTCGGAAAGAGACGATCGGATACCGTAGTGAAACACGTGATGTAGATCAAGCTCGAAGATACAATCTGAAATGAAACTGAAGCCTCTAATAAAATGAATGATACAAACAGGCCGCTACAGTGCAGGCCGATGGTACAATAAAACCGCTACAGTGTGGTGCGATGATATAATATGAAAGCCGTCGCTACAGTGCGGGCCGGCTAGTGTAAAATAGATCCCTCGCTACAGTGCGAGAAATCCCCCACGGGATTCCACTTCGATCTTCACGTCCAAGCTTCAATCTTCAACTCTTCACTTCATTTAATGCTTCTTCAAATCATGAGAAACCTCAATAACCTGTAGGAAGGTTCCACAAGAAAGACCACGGGGTGGGATACTCTTTACTTCGGGCTTCAATCTTTAACTCTTTACTTCATATAATCAGAAACCTGCATGAACCTAGAGGACACGATCCACAAGCAAGATCCACAAGGTGGGGTACTCTTTATCTTCAGTCTTCAATGCTTTCACTTCTCTTCATATAATCAGAAACCTGTAGGAAAGTTCCACAAGAAAGACCACGGGGAGGAACAAATGAGTTTAGGCCCTTATTTATAGGCCTCCCCATCCTTGGACTTTCCTCTAGAAACTTCCAACCTCCTTAACCAACTTTCCAATTTCAGACGACCATGCATGTTCACTTACTATTCTTGGAAAATCCAATCTCTTAATTCTATTTTTTTTAATTTTTCTCCTTTTTTATTTTAGTTTTGGTTTCACACTCTATATACAAAATTAATTATTTTCAAGGGTTTTACCTAGGATAAACACCAATTTCAAGGGTCCGACCTAGGGTTTTTGGCTGGGAAAATTAGGGGTTTGGTCACAATTATCTCAAGCTCGCCAATTTAATGGTTTATTTGCAATTTCGGCCTAAACTCCAAGGGTTTTCAAGGGTTCAAGTTCATTTTTCATGGGATAAACCCTCATTTTCAGTCAGTTTCAAGGGTCAAACATAAGGTTTTCATGGGTCTAATGTCAGTTTCGTTTACACACAGGTCTAACATACATATCAAACATGTTTCTGCATTGCACAGTCAATCAAATCCGCCAAATTATGCATGAAATATACCACTCTTTAGTCAAAACATCACACAAAAACTCAAAAACAATGAACTTTTTGAAAAAAACTCAGTGCACACTCCCTGCGGGATTTTATCCCGACATTCGCCCCCGCTAAACCTCCACATCGTCCCGAATGTCCAACAGAAGAGTATCAGGGTTTTTTAAAATCTCTTTACACTTTTTATCTTTTTCTTTTCAAAACTCAAATCATGATCTCATGCACTCATGCAATTTTTTATAAAGATTAGTACGGAGTTTAGAAAATTAAGTAGATTCAAGCTTCACAAACATCATACTATGTTTCTACATCTGCAATCTGACAAGTAATCACATGAATAAATCGTCGGCTTTCTAGATCTTTTGTTCGTTCAACTGGTTCAGATCCAACTGCTCATTCTAAGTACTAGCATATACATATGTTTCTACTAACTCAATTTGTAGAATATACCTCGATTCCTACTATTTATCTCCTACTTGATCAGCTCTCCATTAGATCCTTCTTTCTTTTTCTTTTTCTTTTTCATTTTTCTTTTTCTTTTTCTATTCCTCTTCATCTTATCTCAGCATTTCTTTTTATCTTTTATTTTTCACAAATCGGCCTATGTCGAAATCGGGTGCGACTCATGGACTTGTCTGCCCGGCCAAGTTTATTCCACCTATCTGCCAACCCGACATAGCGCACGACATACACAACGTCAGCCCTGCATGAAATCGATGTCAGCTCGTGGCTCTGACCACCCGATCAGAGTGACTCCACCCGCCTAGCGACCCATACAAGCGCATGATAACAGATAGGTCAGGCCTACGACAAAACTAGCTACGGCTCTTGGCCTTGATCACCCGACCAAGGTGGTTCCACCCGCCTACTAGCCCATGGTAGCGCACCAACGACATACACGCACATATACAGCTGGCATAAGTATGAATGTTTCTTTATATCACGATCCATATGGAGGTACAATCTTGCAAGAAATAAATACTAGGATCCAAAGTTTCCCACTCATTAAGTGTTCAAATCAATCAGCATATACATGCACTCGATCTAAGCATGCCATCACATTCCCAAGCTTTCACTCCCAAAAGTCTCTAGTCCACTAACTGATCCTATTCATATAATTCCTAGTTGCTCATGCTTCGTGCAAACCCATAATAGATATTTGGTATCTTCATACTACATGATTTTCATAAATTCATACATATCTTTATCACACACAGTAATGCAATGCAAATGCTCTGACAGAAAGAAAACACATCTCAAATCAGAAACGTTTCACCTGGTCATTTTTCTTCATTTTGATCCAGCTTTTCTTTATCTTCATGGTCTATCATTCTTCATCAGCATCAGCCTCAGTGTCATCAGTTCCCTCAAGTGTCATCAGTATCCTCCAGCATCATCAGTATCCTCTAGTGTCATCAGTATCCTCCAGTGTCATCAGTATCCTCCAGTGTCATCAGTATCCTCGTGTGTCATCAGTATCCTCCAGCATCATCAGTATCCTCCAGTGTCATCAGTATCCTCCAACATCATCAGTATCCTCCAGTTTCATCAGTATCCTCCAACATCATCAGTATCCTCCAATGTCATCAGTATCCTCCAATGTCATCAGTATCCTCTAGTGTCATCAGTATCCTCCAATGTCATCAGTATCCTCCAGTGTCATCAGTATCCTCCAGTGTCATCTGTATCCTCCAGCATCATCAGTATCCTCCAGTGTCATCAGTATCCTCCAGTGTCATCAGTATCCTCGAGTGTCATCAGTATCCTCCAGTGTCATCAGTACCTCGAGTATCATCATCATCATAATCATCAATCATAATCATCATCCATCATCATCAATCATAATAAACCATCAATCATGATCATTTTCATCATCATTCATCATCATACATCAATCATCATTAATCATCATTCATTAATTATCAATCAACATAAACCATCAACCATTAATCTTTCGAGCTCTTACAGAAACGAGCTGTTGCTGCTTATCTTCATGAGATGCATGGCGATGGCGAGGAGAGCTGCTGCTGAAACGGCGGAGGTCCAATTAGTCGAAGACTAGAGAAGCAAGAGCTGCTGGCGGTGGCGAGTAGAGCTGCTGCTGAAACGGCGGAGGTCCTGGCGATGGCGAGTAGCTGTTGCTGCTTTTGTTAGCTCTGAGAACTGGAGAGCTGAAGCTTTTGAAGGGAGACTTCGTCGTTGTTGCTGTTGAGAGAAGCTGTAATAAAGTAAGTCTATGATCCAAGGGTCTGGCCGGTTCAGACAGATCTGAAATCGGACACCGTTTGGTCATCCGTGTGTATGACCAAAGATCTCGAGTTTAGACTTACTAGGAGGTCTTGTGCTCTTGTGAACAAGTGAACCACTTAGCTTAGTGGTTAAGTCTCAAGGATGTGAAGGACGAGGTCTTGGGTTCAATCCCCATGGGATACATGGGAAGAGTATTTTGCCCAAAGAGCTCTAGAACCTTCTAGAAGCATCCATTGGACACTTGGCGCACATGTAGTTACATGGCTGACACTTGGCTGGTTAGTATCCACCTGCCCAAGAAGGCAGTCCCCTGGAGAGAGCTATATATAGAGGCATTTGGTTGGGAGGAGAGTCATCTCTCTAGCATGTGGTGGTCGTAATCTTCGTTCTATTGCATTGGTATCAGAGCCACCCTCTCCATAGCTCTCATCATTTTACTCCTTACTTTTTGCGTGCATAACTCTTTTCCGAATTTCTGCTCGCGGCCGTTTTGACGTAGAATTCTGAAGTCATCATGGCGGCCATAGCTTTATGCTTAAAGAATAGATTAGCAAAAATCGGTGCGCATGCATGGGAGGGAATCGAACCCTCGTACTTCCGAATAGAGCACGTTCGCTCAACCACATAACCCGAGGGCGTTGACGACGTATTCTTGGATGCGCCTTATATTGTCATAGTATAGTCGTGAAGAGGATATCTTCTGTAGGCGGCAAAAGAATATCTTCTGTAGGCGGCAGGATTCGTACTCCTGACCTCCCGCTGAAGAAACGCTGTCCTATCCACGAAGACGACAACAGTTCGCGTATATCATCCAGCAGAGCATTAGTTTTTGATCTTGTGCTGTAGAAGATACCAAAAAAATAATTACCTCTATTGTGGAGAGCAGAGGATTCGAACTCCCGTCCTCCATCTGTGAAAACAGTGGCATATCCACAACGTTCACTCTCGCTCGCTGAGTATATTGAGAGCAGTTCATATGGGTCTTCATTTCCGGCTGAAGAAGGAATCCAGGAGCAAAAGAGCGCAGATCTCTGCCGTCAGCCCGCGTGAGATTCGAACTCGGATACAGGAGCAAAAGAGAGGAGATCTCTGCCGTCAGCCCGCCCGAGTTTCGAACTCGGAACCTCTCTTTGAGAGATGCACTGCCTTATCCACTAAAGTAGAGGTTTTTGGTGATTATTCTCTCTGCATATTTTATTTAGTTCCAATCGTGTCTCTGCTCTGCTAATCCCGAGTCGAGATCTTTTCATTTGGATTAATCTTTGGAGTTTGCTTATTACCTCAATCGAACCCGAGTGCATATCTGTGGTGGTCAAGGCCAAAGAAAAGTTTGGAGCAAAGTCTGAAAGAAGTGGAGCTGTGGAGTAAAGATTCGGAGGCCTTTGGTGATCAAAGTCAAACCAACTTTGAATAAGGACCAAAGTCTTTAGAGAGAAGCTCTTCCAAAGGATCAAGGGATGGACGAAGCTTTGATCAAAGCTAAGTATTTTCCAGTTTCTGCTTGGCCTTAATGCTTGATTTATCTTGTTTTCATTATTCTACACTTAATCATAGATGCACATTGAAATAGCCAAGATTTCAATTGATTAAGTATAGATTAGAATAATGAATTAATCCATTTCTTATTTCAAGCATTAGTTTGCATCAAGGAAAGACTTGATTTCAAAAAGATCCTTGTGCATCAAAGAATGTATTTTGGTAGTTGAAATACATATTTCCTTTCCATTGAGTAAGTTTTCTATTGCACTTCAAGGGTATGTTTTTATATCATAGTGCATTAGGACAAAGGAAAGGATATACATGCATCAGGATTGCATGATATACATTCTTAGTACAAGAAAAAAAAAATCGTGCATCAAGTTCATGCATGATTGTCGTATTATTTTTTGGGCATGCAAAGAACATGCATGCATACGCATGTGAGCATATGCTTTTGCATGTAGATACATGCATTTGCATGATAGAATGGAATGTTGTTTACAAGTAGATATGAGAATGTACTCTCTTAGTATTTAGCTTACTTTATAAAGCTCGCAGTTTGACATTAGGGAAGACCAAGGACTAGTTAGTTGCAAAGACATACTAGTTCTAGTTTGCAACTCAAGTAATTAGTCGATTTCTTCCCAAGTCGATACTCTGCTATTAAAGACAAATACTTAATAACAATTAAGTATGTTAGATGTCTCGCTAGGTATGAGTAAGCACTAAGAGAAAGTTAAGTAATAAATTTCCTTGATGACCAAGAAAATTTAATTACTTGCAAACTCTTTTGTGATGTATGATGACTCTAAGTCCTGGATGTACTTAGAAAGTCATGCGGATAAAGCTTTAGTTGATTAGTTATATATTTTATGTAACTTCTCAAGCATCCCAAGGTTGGATGAGAACATCAACTATATTTCCAAGTTTCTTGAGCACTCTTCTATTTAGAAGATTTCGAAAGTTTTAAAGAAGTTTCTTGTGGTTTCAAGATTTGTATCTCATGATGAAACCTCGGTAAGTAACTTTTTGGAATAGAGATACGAAATAGTCAAGCCTTCTATTTCATGTGAGATCATTCTCCTACTATGTTCAAGATGAATTTAGCTTTGGGAAGGAAGATATTCCAAGTAGAGGATCTTAATTGATTCATGAACTCTTCCCAAAATACACATAAATTCATATTATATGATAGGTCCAAGGAATGATGAAGGCAAAACCTCTTTAGGATATAAACGTTTTGCCAAGATATAAAGGTACCAAGCTTTTATAAATTTTTATTTGATTTCATCTCAAGGAGTGATGGAAATCAAAAGTTAAACCTCAACATCAATTGATCCTTGATATCCATAAAAGGATGTTAGATTCTATAGTTGCATCTCTGGTAAATGATGCAACTAGCTAAGCAATCTTTAGGAAATAATATAAGTTCTTAAAGACTTGAAGCAAGTATGAACTTTTCATTTAGGACTAGAAAGTTCCAAGAAATGGATTTTCAATCCATGAACTTCTCCTAAACAAGTTATAAAGTTCAAAGTGTTCATAGTTGCATTACTATTGGATCAATCAATAGATGCTTGGACTTTAAACATAAATTTGATTAGTAAAATATGTTTAAAGGACTCTAGTAACATCTGAAGATTGACCAATAATAATGAGTTTTGTATCAAACTCAAGAATAGAAGTCGATATCACATAAACGAAAGTTCAACTTAAACTTTCATACTGGCAAATGTGATATTTCGACTCTAGTTTGATACTCAGGAAATAAATACAATTGAATCAGTAAATTTTTTGGATATCATTTGAAAGAATTTCTTTTAATGTTCTTTTTGCAAAAGATTCCAAAATGAATCATTTGCTCAAGTTATTTGATTCCCTAGAAGGAATCTCAAGTCTTTGAAGAAATGGCATTCTTTCAAGTATTGAGAATGAAATTCTTCATACTCTTTAATCAGCAAGTAGTTCCCAGTAAATCCCTAACCACTAGAAGTGGTCTTTCAAGTCCTATTTGTGATATAACCTAAAGGTATATCAAAGATTCTTAGCTTTGGAATCTGAGAGGCATAAGTGTATGCTTGGACTTGAGAAAGATCTCTAAAAATCCTGCAGGTAAGCAAAGAAGCTTAAAGATAGTTTAAGAGATCTTAAAGATAAAGACTAAGTCTTTTTATCGCAAGATCAACCAGACTTGATCACTCTTGGCCATGATTGTCCAAGTAATGTGCGATTAGAACTACTTTATAGATTGCCCAAGTATTGGCAATAAAATTCCTTTTGGGAATTATTCACTCAAGTTCCATCTATTCAATGGAAAACTGTGAAAAAGAGTAAGTTGTTCCAAGTCTGAACAGAGTAAAGAAATTCCAAGAATGTAGTCTGCAACCGTGAAAATGGTAATTAAGTCTGTGGAAGGTAAACCATAAGTGTTTACCTATCCTTAAAGGGATTTTGGTACAAATCCAGAAAGCATGAGCGGATGCTTAAGACTTAAGCAGTAAAGAGATTCCTAAATAAAGTCCTCGGGATAGGTACCTAAAAGCACCAGTATAAAAAGGAATCTAAAGACAAGAAGTCATAAACTCTTGTCGCTACAAAATTGGTCAAGAATAACCAATTGAACTTGAATTTGAGAAATTCAAGTACTTGGAATTTTGATTGGTTTTCATTTGAAAACCCCAGTAAAGAAGAATTGATATTCTGTAAAGAGGTTTTCAAGTTTCCAAGGCAAAGCACATGATTCTGAGGTGATCATGCGAAGGAATCAAAACCTAGGAAAATTTAGTTAGAGGTAATGCCTGAAACTTCCAATTCTTGTAAAGAATTGAAGAAATAAGGTACTCTATCAAGAGATGTTTAGACTTTAGGATAAGAATCACCCACACATTAATGTGAATATAAAATAGGGTGGTATGGGACACCAGATTTTATACTCAGATTGATGTAGGAAAGATGGAATGGGACATCGGACCGTGGGAAGATGATTATCTTTTAGTCCTAGTTTGGATTTTGAAGTTAGGTTTCATCCTCAAGGGAATTAAGACTTCAAGAAAAGTTTAATTCGTAAGTAGTATCTTACGATACTTCAAGGTAACTTCAAGATTAAGGAAACTGAAGATATGAAGTAAGTAACTTCCAAGATCTTCTTAAGACACTTCAAGCTTAAGTGTTATTGATCAGAAATATTTGATAAATTTCTGAAAGAAGTTGGACTTTGATTTTGAGTTGATCTTTTCAACTAAAGATTTAATTGACTAAGTCAAGCATCAAGTTCCTAGTGTAACTTGATAAAATTCACTCTTTTAGACTCAAAGAAATGCACAAGAATTGCATTCACGGAGTCAAAAAGATTGAATGTGACCTGAACTTAGTCTCAAGTGAAGCATTATTTGAATACAAAACTCATCAGCGTAACCTCAGTGGGTCGACACACTGGTGTTGGTTATCACACTAGTATCTTGTGGTTGGATGATGTTTTTTATTTGCTTTGAATCTTTTTGAGAAGCTAGCTTATTTCTCTTAAAGATAAAGTCAATGCTTCAATATCTTATTGAAATAGATCGTTGAGAAGTTAAAATCCTGAGTCAACTAGACTTTGACTCATAGCAAGTTTATGTATGTGCGAAGTTTGAATTGGTTGTACAAAGTCTTAGTTATCTCTTTCCGCTTTCCAAAACTTTTGGAATTGACTCAGATATGGTATCTGATTTCTTTTTGCAAAAGACCAAGGATAGCCGGTTAGAACTTGAACATCCTAGATAGATGTTATGTACAAGAACCTTTTCAATCTTCAAAAGATGATAAGTCTAAGTAGACTTATTCATTTGATTTTGCTTCAAGGTATAGCATAAATCATTTCCTAGAGTCCAGTATACTCTAGAATAAAGAAGTTAGGAATTGCTCATTGGATTGACAATTCCCAAGAACTTTCAAAAAGTCTTTGAAAAAAGTCCTAAGTTGGACAATTTTCATTTTGAATTTGAATTGGTGAAGTTAGTATGGTTGATTCCACCGAAATGGTAAACTTTCTCCTACAGTTTACCAAGGATTTTTAAACTCATAAGGACAAAGTAGTCCTCTAGTCGGGTGAAAAAATCAAGTAACTGTTAGATAAAAGTAAACCATTGTACAGACATCTAAAGTTAGATGTATGGGACAACCACACTTCAAGTTCTCCAAAACAAATTCAAGTGAATCAAGAATTCTCAAAGTCTTGCGAGGGATAAGAATCCCACCTTCATTACTAAGCCCATGCACCAGTTATGCCTAGAAATGGACTAGTAATTTGAATCCACCTAATTCACATGTTTGTGCCTAGATCGCACATCCAGAAACTGTGAATTAGCCAGGGATATCTGTTTAGATCCACCTTTATTATTCATTCACTATTTTGTACTTTGACTAGTTTATCAAAGTGCAAAGCGAGATAGTGTTTAGAATCATTTGGGCAAGGATGCCACCACAGAGATGAGACATGTTCTTCCAGTTCTAGAACATGACCATGTTCTTCCAGTTTTAGAACATGAGGCTCGGGGGTTGCCTACAGTATGTATATAGCTCTATTTTCGAGGACGAAAATATTTTCCAAGGGGGGAAGAATGTAATAAAGTAAGTCTATGATCCAAGGGTCTGGCCGGTTCAGACAGATCTGAAATCGGACACCGTTTGGTCATCCGTGTGTATGACCAAAGATCTCGAGTTTAGACTTACTAGGAGGTCTTGTGCTCTTGTGAACAAGTGAACCACTTAGCTTAGTGGTTAAGTCTCAAGGATGTGAAGGACGAGGTCTTGGGTTCAATCCCCATGGGATACATGGGAAGAGTATTTTGCCCAAAGAGCTCTAGAACCTTCTAGAAGCATCCATTGGACACTTGGCGCACATGCAGTTACATGGCTGACACTTGGCTGGTTAGTATCCACCTGCCCAAGAAGGCAGTCCCCTGGAGAGAGCTATATATAGAGGCATTTGGTTGGGAGGAGAGTCATCTCTCTAGCATGTGGTGGTCGTAATCTTCGTTCTATTGCAGAAGCCGTCGTAGTGGCTTGTTCTCTGAAACTCTGAAACCTCTTGGCGTCCTCGTGACCGACTCCCCTTCCCATATGGGTTGAGGGTTGAGTCGTCGACACGACCGGACGCCCTTAGGGTCTGTGTCGCGTGTATCGCAACGCGCCCGATCGGGTATCGCAAGTATCGCGACCTCGTCCCAGTGCATCGTCGGGTATCGCGTGTTGCTTGTTACCGCCCAGTATCGTGATCGCTAGATCTGTTGCCGCGTGTGTCGCCATTTTGCTCCCGCGTGTATCGGGTGTCGCTGGTTGCCGCCCAGTATCGCGATCGTTTGTTGCCGCCCAGTATCGCTAAATTTCCGTGTGTATCGCGATCGCTGCCTGCTGCCCTGTATCGCGATCGTTTGCTGCTGACCAGTATCGTTCGATTGTGGGTATCGTTTGGGGCCGGGCTCACGCGCTCCGGGTATCGCGATCGTCTTGCTGCTGTCCAGTATCGTTTGGGGCCGGGCTCACGGGCTCCGAGTATCGCGATCGCTGCCTGCTGCCCGGTGGGTATCGTTTGGGGCCGGGCTCACGTGCTCCGGGCTCGCCTAGTTTCGAGGGTGCGGCCTGTATAAAAAAGGGGTGAGAGCAAGAAACGAGAAAAAAAAAGAGAGAAAAACAAAAGGAGAAAAAATAGAAAAGAAGAAAAAAGAAAAAAGAGAAAAAAGAAGAAAAAAAAAAAGAGAAGAAAAAAAAAAAAGAAAGACAGATAATTGAAGAAGAAGAGTGTTCTATGGGGGTGGGGTGCCTCCTTCTTATGTGGGATCTTGGGCTATCAGAGTTTTAGTATAAGACCTTCTTTTTTGTCTTGGATATGATGTCCCCCTCTCTGGTGAAAAGCAATCTGGCCCCTCCTCCCGGGGAGGTCGCTAACCTGGCCGCCTTGCTGGAGGGGGGTTCTTGTGCCGCCCAAGAGGCCCTCGAGAATGTTGAACCCCCCTTGGTCTCCCTCAACAGATCCGCAATTTTATCAACTCAGGAGGAGCTCAAGAAAGTCTGCCTCGTTGGCCAAATGTTTGGCCCTAGGCCCCCGCTCGAAACCGTGCGTCAGTGGCTTCGCAACGAGTGGTTCCCCCGCGGGCTCGTTGTTTGTAAGTGTCAGTTCTTGCCGGCAAACCACTTGCTGCTAGTCTTTTAGAATGAAGACATGGCGTTTCGGGCCCTTAGTGTCGGAACTTGGCAGCTCGGCCGGGCGACCCTGTGCCTTTTCAGATGGTCCCCTGACTTTACTCCCGACAAATCGAAACCGCTTCGATACCCACTTTGGGTTGAGCTCCCTAACCTGCCTTACTTCTTGTACAACTTTGTATGGGACATCGTTTCTCCCATCGGCAAGCCGTTGGCCTCACGCGAGGACATCGGTGGCATCATTTATGAAGGCGCAAGACACTCGTTCAATGCCCGGTGGCACCCCCAAATTTGTGTCGAGGCTAACCTCAGTCTGCCCCTCCCATCGAAGATTAAATTGGACTTGGGCGAAGGAGACGTCTGGGAGCAAGACATCATTTACAAAAACCTTCCCAACGCGTGCTTTCGCTGTGGTCAACAAGGTCACAGGATCAAAGATTGCCCTTTGAGACGGCAAAGCAAGCGAAATCAAGGAGCCCCTAAAAATGCTCAACACAACAATGGTGATTTGAGTCGCCCGACGAAAGCTGAGGACTTCAAGGGTCCCCCTAATCCAGAAGCTGATGCAGACGGGTTTATAGAAGTCAGAAGAAGAAGGAAAAGAAGCCCTAGGGCTACCTACGAGCGAAACAACAAGTCTGTTTCCCCCTCCAGCAACTTATATTGCAATCTGGAAAGAGAAATCAATGAGTTTGACTTCCCAGGTGGGAACCTACTTGAGGAAGACACTGATGTCAAAGGCCTAGAGATCCCTGATAGTAAAGAAACCGTGCAGGAGGGCTACACTACAAGCAAAGAAGATGGATTCACCACTAGTAATGAAGACAACATGGATAGTGAAAGTTCCATCATTGGATCGACGATCCCGGAAACGGTGCCGAGCACGGGGCCCAGCTCCCCCCAGCAAGGTGTATCCCGCAAAGGAAAACAGCCTATGGAGCTACCCTGGAAAAGCCCCCACAAGAACCGATTTCTAAGTCGGGATCAGATCCCAGCGAAAAAGAAAGATGAAGCCAAGAGAAGAAAGGACAAGGCTCCCTCCCGCAAAGAGGGATCAATCCAAAAATGATTGTCATCTCGCTAAATGCTAGGGGGCTAACCGACCCCTCAAGAGCGGCCATCATTGGTCAATGGCTCCGCGACATTAGCTTAAAACCAGACATTATATGCATTCAAGAGATTAAAACTGACGGAGAAGACCTTCTGAAACGACTCAGACAGATTTCCTCGGCCCATGTGTGGATTCCAACAAAGCACCGGCGGGGGTCCGGTGGAACGGCTATCGGTGTTAAACAGCCCTGGCTTGAAAAGCTTGAGAACTCCATTGAAGATGTAAATCACCGCTGGATTGCGGTTTCTTTCGGTGCTCCCCTCTGTGTTACTATGGTTTCATTGTACGCCCCTAACGGGGATTTGGAGAGGCTGAACACTTGGACTTCTCTTGACTCGCTTCCCCACAACGTGCTTATATGTGGAGACTTCAACATGGTGGAGGACCCTATGCACAGATGGATGGGCAAGGGCAGGGTCATCGACAGTCGGGAGAAAGAAACATGGGACATGACCAAACTCCACTTGGATCTGGTCGAATTCAAAGACTCGAATGGCTTTTCCTGGTCGAATCTCCAAGCGGGCGAAGATCTAAGGAAAGCTAGACTTGATAGATGCTAAATCTCTCAGAGTTTTACTCATCTGTGGGGCCACCCTTCCATCACGCAACGTACTGACCTCACCATCTCCGATCACTACCCAATCGTTATCACGTTTCAACCTCCCAACAGGACCCACAAGGCTCCGTGGTTCCATGCCAACGCTTCCACCTTCTCTCTCCCCTCCGTCCATCAAGAGATTGCCGATGTGTGGAAGGTGGCGTTCGCCTCTGGCTTGGCCCCAGCCAAGTGCTGGAGAAGTGCGGTCGACAAGTCTCGCAAGATCATGATCAGAACTAAGAAGATGCTCGAGACAGTGCGGCGGGCTCGTAGGGAAGCGCTTTACCACAGACTCTGGCGACTCGAGGAGGAAGTAAACAAAGGAAAACACCAAGCCCAGAAAGGTCTCCGAAAAATCAGAGCAGCCCTGAGATACGAGGAAGAAATACAAAGGAAAAACTTGCAAATCTTCTTCAAGGTGTGGTGGGCTGGAAAAGCCGACAAACCCACCAAAGAGATGTGCAGTATCCTCAAAAGGAAACACAACAGAGAGACGATTCCCCTACTGCTAGACCCACATGGCAATGTATGCAACTCGGAAGAAGAAAATGTTGGCATCATCGAAGGGCACTTCACGAGACTCCTGGGAACATCGAACCCCCTCTCCCACCATAGAAGGGACTGCATGGCTGCCATTTCTAGGGTTTCCCTCCGGAGAATTCCACCCAACCTCCACTCCCTGCTTCATGCCCCGATCTCTGAATCAGAAATCATTGAGGTCATTGATGCCCTCCCTCTCGGTAAAAGCCCGGGACCCGACGGACTCACTAACGAGTTTTTTAAATCCTTCAAGCTGGTGGTTGCCACCCCTCTTCGGATGGTTTGGCAAGAAGCGCTAAAATATGGTGCTCTTCCTTCTTGTATAAATAATGGAATTATCAAGCTGATTCACAAGAAGGGGGAAAAAAACAGAATCGAGAACTGGCGGCCAATTACGATGCTCCAAACGGGATACAAGATCGTCGCCAAAGGCATTGCCAACAGACTCGCGTGCCACCTGAGATCTTGGCTTAGTGAGGACCAAAAAGGTTTCATCAAAGGCAGGTCCATCCTGGAAACCATTATGGATATTTGGGAAGGTATTCAATTTGCAAATGAGTCTAATCAAGATGTGGTCTTCCTCAAGATCGACTTTGACAAAGCCTACGACAGGCTAGAATGGGACTATGTTCTGCAGTCGCTCCAAGACCTCGGATGTAGTCAGAAATTCACCAAGATGATCGCGACCCTTCTCGGCAACGCAACGACCCAAATTAACGTTAACGGCAAACTTTCG
The DNA here is from genome assembly GCA_020310875.1 of Ceratopteris richardii. Lineage (NCBI taxonomy): Eukaryota > Viridiplantae > Streptophyta > Polypodiopsida > Polypodiales > Pteridaceae > Ceratopteris > Ceratopteris richardii. The sequence continues at coordinate 20,261,824 of CM035424.1, read as the reverse complement.
AAGGCGATCCATCTTAAAAAATCTATTAGACAAGGGTGCCCTCTTGCCCCCCTTCTCTTCGCCATCGCCACTGAGGGGCTGAGCAGACTTGTGGCTCATCATGTGGAGGCTCACAATATCAATGGCCTCCAGCTACCGCACGACCACAGTCAAATCATCATGAGACTCTTTGCCGACGATATGAACGCGTTCATTCACAATGATAATACCAGCCTGGAGACCTTCTGGAGGTGTCTTGATACCTTTTGTGAGGCCTCTGGATCCAAAATCAACCACAATAAGACCGCCTTTAGGGCCATTGTGGGACATCAACCTGGCCTTCTCATTGATCATGGCTGTCAAATCATTCCGCAGGGCCAAATCTTTCGGCTGCTCGGAATCCCCTTGGGGTTTGGAGTTTCTATGGAGCAGCGATGGAACTGGGTGCTGGCCAAACTTGAAAACAAGCTCAATTACTGGAGAGGCATGCAAATCAATCTCGCTGGACGGGCGATGGTTATCAACACGTTCCTCCTCTCGTCTACCATCTATTTCCTTTCTTGTTGGAGACCGAATGAGCAAGGCCTGTCCAAACTGAATAGCATCTGCAGAAACTTTCTTTGGACGGGTGATCATAACAGAAGGGGGGTGCCTAAAATCAAATGGGCCATCTGCACCAGCCCTAGAGATAGCGGGGGGCTTGGCATCTTGGACATTGGGTGCATGGCTAACAAACTGGCAGCCAAATGGATGATTAAAGCTTGGTGCAATAGGGAGGCCTCGTGGGCCAAGCTGATCTTCAGAAACAAAAATGAGCTAGCCCTCACGGGGTCCCCGAACTGGAAGAACCTTGACATCATGACCCTGCTATTCTCCCCGATACCTGTTTTCCCGAAAGGCTCCAATCTCGTTTGCTCTCTTTGGAAGGGCTGGAATAAAGTCAAAAGCTTCACAAGAATTAGTGAGGACTGGAAGTGGGCGGCCGGAATCAGACAAAACGACTCTATCTGGTTTCCGATACATGGCATCCGGAGTGTGGAGTCGTGGAACATTCAAAATGCCAAGAAGTTATGGAACAAAGGATTCAAAAAATGGAAACACCTCTGGAAACATGACACCAACAGTTGGATCAACTACGAGGATATCGACCCTCGCATAAACATCTCCTACGAAGAATGGAACACCTTGCAAAGCAGATGCCTCGCTTGGGATCGTCACAAAACTCGCCTTCTCATGGGACATGATACTCCGAACGCGCGTGGTCTCAAATGGCACAATGGAAATAGCCTACTCAAAATCCCGAACATCAAAGAAACGACTGACCTCCAGATCAGCCTCAACAAGAAGTGGTGCCTGTCTTGGACGCGGCTTCGATGGGACATGAAATTCATGGGTATCTGGCACCCACTTATAGAGATTAAGAAGTCGGTCCTCTTATGGCAAATTCTTCATCGAGGAATTTGGACTAACCATAAGGCAAGCAAAATTTGTGGGATCCCTCCGTGGTGCAAACGCTGCCACCGTGCAATCGAAGATGTCCCTCACATCTTCCTTACTTGCCCCAACTCCTACAGATGCTGGCAGATGGTTGGACTGAAAATCAGAGTTCAGAAACAGCTGAGTTGGAAACAAGTCCTATTAGGTGAAGCGATTGGATGCTCTGCGGCTCTCTGGAACGCAATCAGAGGGGAAGTCCTGTGGAAAATTTGGCGGGAGCGGTGTGCTCTCAACTTCGGCGACCCCCCCAGGGAGTGGTCGATTGAAAAATCTCTATTCCTCCTTGGCAAAAGGATTGTTAACAGTAAGAATTCCCCCCCCTTCAGGCACCATCAAGTCCTCCTTTTGATCAACAACAAGCTCAAACCCAAGTGGGTCCCGCATGAGGGCGACGAGAGGGTGATCAACCTTCTTTGTAATGCAACCTAGGAATCAACCAAGCTTCCCCTGCTTTGTGGGATTTGGGGGGTCCCGTGGGCACTAGTCCCCTTCTATTGTACCTTTGTTTCCTAATTTAATTCAAGTCCGGGAGAGTAGGCTATTGCCGAACTTCCTTTATATTAAAAAAAAAACCATTAATCTTTCATCAATCATAATAATTCATCAATCATCATCATGTGTTATCATCAATCTTTATCATTCAATAACTCTTGATCATTTTCATGCCTTTTTATTCTTCTTCAATCATCATTCAAGATTTGCAAATATGTCTTGAAATGTTAGGTTTTTACTTCTTCTATTCTTCTTCAAACTCTTAGAAGTCTTTGAAGTTGTCTTTACACTTTCCTCGATTTGCTTGATAATATCATCAAGCAACTGTTTTTCCGCTTTGTTAACTCATTTATCAGATTTTGTATCTTCTTGAATTTCTTCTTTGCTCTTTTCATGTTTAATTTGTTTGTCAAAGTTCAATTGGGATTGTAATTTTGCAACTTTCTCTTGATCAAATAGATTTTTATTAGTTAAAATTTTGGGATCAAATGAAACATACACCTCATGCTCTTTCTTTGATTTCTCTTGCATTTCTCTATCAGGCTCTCCTTTATGATCTATTTCTATTTGCTCTTTTAATATCTGTTCAATTTTTTTCTTCTCGACCTTTATTTGTCTACCTTTAGTTTCTTCAGTAGATTTCTCTTGACACTCAATAGATAGTAGGCTCTTTTGTTCATCAGACCTATTATTTTCATGCCTTTTAGGTTTCCATATCTTTTGAATTGACTTTGAACTAGATTTGGTCTTCTCGAAATACTCTTTCATCCCACCTTTTCCTACATTCAAATGTAAAGGTAGCTCCTCTTGATATTTACAAATTTTTCCTTCATATTCGCTCACTAGTTTATGTTTACATGCACTTTCAAATGCAATGCAGTCCCAGAACATATGTCCAAACTGATCGCACCAAAAGCAACGTATAAGTCTCTTCTCAACCCAACTTGATTTCCTAGGTATTACTCTAGGCGTGGGTCTTCTAAGACCTAATGATAGTTTGTGTGCAAATATGCCTTGGACTTTTACCTCGTGCTCATTATCACATTTCAATACTTGTAGCTCATTAGCTTGGTTTGTCAACAGGTCAACCTTATTTCTCAATTTAGAAATCTCAGAATCCATTTCATTTTTTAGGTCTTTAATACTTATGCCAATTAACTGAATAGTATCTGATATTGCATTTATAGTTTGCATTAGGGTCATCACAATACTAAACTTTGATTTTATAGATTCATTCGTGTTAAATTCTATTTCCTTAATTCGCTCTTCGTATTTCGTAAATTGTTCCTCAATCATTTTGTTCATTTTAGTTTCTTGTGCACAGATATATGGACTAAACTAGTGCAGATAGTGAATGCTCAAGCTCAGACAACAAGATAACCTTTGTGTTCAATGTGTGTGTGAAACAATGCAAAATTCAAATAACTTGAAATGCTGGTACCTGGAAATCTCTGTCCGATGTCGAGGTTCCCGTCTATCTTCTCAAGGAGTGGGTGACGCGTCGAGGATCACCTGGCAACCGCCTCGCTTCACGTCGGGTTCAGGTGTTGGGAAGAAGGAGGTCGTGGCACGAAGCCGGCGCCTGGGGTTGGATCAGGCCCCTCTCTGGGGCGCCGTTCCCGCTGTCCTGCGAGCGGCATCTGCGCGCTGGGCGCCCCGCTTGTGCTCTTTGGAGCGTGCGCGATCCTCGTAGGGCCCCTTGCCCCTCGAAAGTGTCGAGACGTGGGACCGTGGAAGTCGGAAAGAGACGATCGGATACCGTAGTGAAACACGTGATGTAGATCAAGCTCGAAGATACAATCGGAAATGAAACTGAAGCCTCTAATAAAATGAATGATACAAACAGGCCGCTACAGTGCGGGCCGATGGTACAATAAAATCGCTACAGTGCGGTGCGATGATATAATATGAAAGCCGCCGCTAAAGTGCGGGCCGGCTAGTGTAAAATAGATCCCTCGCTACAGTGCGAGAAATCCCCCACGGGATTCCGCTTCGATCTTCACGTCCAAGCTTCAATCTTCAACTCTTTACTTCATTTAATGCTTCTTCAAATCATGAGAAACCTCAATAACTTGTAGGAAGGTTCCACAAGAAAGACCACGGGGTGGGATACGCTTTACTTCGGGCTTCAATCTTTAACTCTTTACTTCATATAATCAGAAACCTGCATGAACCTAGAGGACACGATCCACAAGCAACATCCACAAGGTGGGGTACTCTTTATCTTCCTTCAATGCTTTCACTTCTCTTCATATAATTAGAAACCTGTAGGAAAGTTCCACAAGAATGACCACGGGGAGGAACAAATGAGTTTAGGCCCTTATTTATAGGCCTCCCCATCCTTGGACTTTCCTCTAGAAACTTCCAACCTCCTTAACCAACTTTCCAATTTCAGACGACCATGCATGTTCACTTACTATTCTTGGAAAATCCAATCTCTTAATTCTATTTTTTAAAATTTTTCTCCTTTTTTATTTTAGTTTTGGTTTCACACTCTATATACAAAATTAATTATCTTCAAGGGTTTTACCTAGGATAAACACCAATTTCAAGGGTCCGACCTAGGGTTTTTGGCTGGGAAAATTAGGGGTTTGGTCACAATTATCTCAAGCTCGCCAATTTAATGGTTTATTTGCAATTTTGGCCTAAACTCCAAGGGTTTCCAAGGGTTCGAGTTCATTTTTCATGGGATAAACCCTCATTTTCAGTCAGTTTCAAGGGTCAAACATAAGGTTTTCATGGGTCTTGTGTCAGTTTCGTTTACACAAAGGTCTAACATACATCTCAAACATGTTTTTGCATTGCACAGTCAATCAAATCGGCCAAATTATGCATGAAATATACCACTCTTTAGTCAAAACATCACACAAAAACTCAAAAACAATGAACTTTTTGAAAAAAACTCAGTGCACACTCCCTGCGGGATTTCATCCCGACAACGTGCTTCAGAGATTTTGTTTGAAAGCATGTGAACTTACATGAAGTATTAGCATTAACATGCACTCATGCCCGATTATGAATGAGCATATATAAGCATCAAATATTAAAATAAATGTATGATTATGGACATGTTTGATCACAATGGTCTATGTATGTATGTATATATATATATATATATATATATATATATATATATATATATATATATATATATATATATATATATATGCATATAATTCATATGCAAGTATGTGAGTAAGTAATTGTGTGTGAACTTGAATCAATGTGTATGTGCATGTGAACAATATGTTCATGTTCATGTCGCCACTACAATCTACTCTACTATGTGTATCTTGAGCTTGTGCGTCCATATACATGTGTGTGCATGCTTTATTGTATCTTCCGATGTGTGTATATGGGTGTTTACATGTGTCCATATATGTTTGCTTATATATTTTTTGATGTAAGTTTATGTACATGCATATGTGAATCCGTTTGTTTATGGTTGTTTGCACATATCAATGCGTATATATGCATGGGTTACAGCATAAAAACAAATGATTACGATGAGTGTGTGATCACACTTTTACTAGAACCTGCATATATATGTTTATAGAATTATGTATGGAGGAGGGGGAGGCAATGATTTTGGCTGAACATATGAGCTTCTCAAAGAAAGATGGAATCACTAGAAAGACAGGTCGTAAATGGCAAATCAAAGTCTGTGAACTTAAGGGTTTAGGTTCTCAACCGTGAGACATATGTGGGAAGGATTGGAGTCGAACATCCACAGGACATCATGGTGACCTAGCTTGGGGAGTTCACATATTGGCTATAGTCGGATGGACATTTCGGAACTCAAATTAAGCATAATTGGAGCACGCCCTTTTGCATGGGGGTCGCATTCATTTTAGGCAAGGACAATTGTGAGCAGGCAAAAATGGGGACTGGAATAGAATCGAAGGGGAGTTTTGGAGGCTGACATCTGCTTCACACGGATCAAGCTTTTTGGAGAGGGGGCGATTGGGAAAAGGCTCATAAAAGGTAGGGAAGCTTGACTATTGCGCAAAAGAGAAGGGAGATGCATAGACCAAACGAAACAAGATCGTGGAAGAATAAATTCTGCAAGGGATGCTGTTTGATGTAGTCAAAAGCATGGATGATTGCAATTATTAGGCTGTCAATCATGATTCTTTTCTTCTTCTATCCGTGTTAAAGTAGGAGCTCCATCAAAAGAATATTGAGGTTTTCTTTGTATTTTTGCTTCAAAGTCAGTTCCTATTTCCTAGGATTGTGCAGGAAAATTATTTACCTTCTCCTCCCTTTCTTTTACTCTCTTCACCTTCTTCCTTCATACGAGCCATGTCTTCCGATTACATGTGTACTGGTTGATTGTTGATAAGCTGTAGGTGATTCTGTGTAATAGCTAAAAATATTATGTCATGCATATGGATGTTCCCCATATCTGTAGCTATGACCTATGATACGTTCATAGCATTGCTTTTCTTATAATGATGTTGCTCTTATGCAACAGTAGATATAAACATAATCATGCCTTAGGCTTGAACTTGAGGAACAAAATGGCATTGTGTGATGACTTTTTTTTTTTTTTACCCAAAGCCATCCATGACAATAAGCAAGTAGAGTTCGTAAAGAACAAAGGACAGAAGCCTTTTGAACAAGGATACTTTTGAATCTAGGTTAATAGTGCTGGCTAAGGTTGAATAGTGCTGCTTGTTTAATATGAATGATCCATGTCTTAGAAAGTTGACTTAAAGGTCCTATGAGCAAACACTTATTAAATTTTGAAAGTCACACGCATTAAGACTCTACTTGTGCTTTCATTTTGTTCACTTTTTTTTTAATTTACTAGAAGCAATATCAGAATTTATGGAATAATCACGTCAAAGTTGTAGAGCATTTACTCTTCATGATTACCATTGAAGGGGGAGAATTTACTTTCAAACTGAAGTAATACTTGCACATGGACTACGTCTAAACTCAAACCCATGACATTCATGTTTGGAGTTGTCTTGAGACAACCATTAGATAGTGAGAGACTTAAGCATGGGAAGCTGAAGCTTGAGTGTTGATTGTTGGAAATCAATGTACATATGGTCCATTTCCATCGAATCCAACTTAGGACTTATCCATTTTTTTTGTACAGTTTGGGTAAAAGGTTTTTAGGCTAGATAGATAGAGCTTGGCAAGAGCTATCTAGTGATATGCTTCATTCAGTCATCAAAGATCAGACTTGGGAGAAAAGTCAACCCTAATTCTACCATAAAATGGTGGAAGCACATTTTTTCAGGTTCTAAAAGTACAAAACTTAAAAAGCTAGGTCATTAGTCATAGATGGCAAAAGCAGGACGATTGGGGTGATCAAAATTAATAAAGCAACTTTTAATTAGCGAAAAGCACAAGTTTTAGCGATCCAATTTTTAAAACAGTGATGGTAGCTTTTTTGGCCTACGATTTGCTTTTTTGCAAGTTTTATTGCCTAGCTTTATTTGGAGGATCAAAACCTACATAAGAGAGACATTGTGCACACTTTTGAGTAATTGAAGCTAGAGTTGATACACACATTGTGTCAATTTTGGAGTTCTGAAGCATTGGAGGCTAATGAAAGGTGAAGGAGAGGCTACTCTCTTGGAGCAAGGAGTCTTCTACAAGTTGGTGGTAGCTATCTTTTGTAAGTTGATCCTATTTTCTCTTTTTAGGGCTTCTGAACCCTAATTTTAGAATTAGGGTTTTCTGATTTTCAGATTTGTTGCACTATCTTGAGAGGTTAGGTTCACTCCATTGCTCATTTGCTTCATACATACTCAGATTATAGCAACATAATTCGAATTCTATACATCGTCATCTTCTTGTCTATTCCTCCATCTAGTGAGTGCACAATTATATGGTTGAGTAGTACTCCCATGTTGTAGTTCGGCCATCTGTATTTAGTGAGTAAGCAATTTGCTTATGTTACTTACTCTTGTCTCAAAATGTCTTTCTGTCTCTCACTTATCATCTTGTTTAATTAAGTGTGTATGCTCAAAGGTTTTTAGTATTGGAAGATCCTGGGGCCCCAAATGCCAACACTTGGTATCAGAGCATAATTGACATACACACTTAGTTAAGATGAGTGCGTATAAAATTGAGATTTCCGTCAAGTTGGATGGATCGTCTAATTATCCTATGTGGAGTTTCATGATGATGAATTTTTTAGTGACAAAGGATCTATGGAGTATCTTCAATGGATCCTTAAGAAGACCAAGAAGAGAAGGTGAAGAAGAGGATACAACAACTTCAAGAGGTATAGGTGTTGCAATCACAGATTCTACATCTAGAGTCACAGGTAGATCCTTACCCAAAGTTCCTCCTACTGAAGAACAAGCAAGATGGGATGCTAGAGATGCTTTAGCACTCTCATTCATAGAAATGAGTGTCAAAAAACATATTCTACCACAGATCAGATCTTGCAAAAGTTCTAGACAAGCTTGGTTAAAGCTTGAGAATCTTTTCCAGAGCAGAAATCTTGCTAGGAAAGCTTTGAATCACTGAATTTGATGGAGAAATGACTGAGATATGCACTTCATAAGTTGACAGACTTTTGAGTAGTATGCTAGAGAACTCAGAAATAAACAATGTGAATGTATGTATTAATGAACACTTGTGTATAACTCCATTGGCATGAATGTCATTGCCTAATGGTGTAGATAGGTGTGGGCTAGATTGAAGGCCTCTCATACACTCAAAATCAGTAATGAGAAGCTCGAGAGTGATGAGTTCTACACGTGACTTTTCCATGTCCATTTTTATAGAGAATGAGTAAGAATTTGAATTCAAATTCAAACTTTGGCTCCCCATGATCAAGCTCCTATATCCTAGGAGATATTCCTTCAATCAAAGAGCTACCTTTTTTCATGAATCCTTTTGGTAGGTGATTACAAAAGATTCTAAGTCAATTTGACTTTTACAAAGAGATAAAGTGGTAATTAACCACTAGCACTAGTTCCTATGCTTCCTCACATATGTAGGGTCTTCAAGATATCTTTCAAGCCAAATGTGTAGGCTTGTGATTTACACCAACACTGTTCGATGTTGGCATGCACGTTCGAATGCAACACAAGCATCATAGGTATGGCCGATCTAATCACACCAAAAACATGGAACAATGTGCTTTTTACACCTAGAAGGTCTTTTTAGTATTGGGGAAGAGCTTTGCCTATGATCAAGTAAAGAGGCTTCTATCGACTCTATAGACATGCAATGAACTTGGGTCTCATAGTCAAATCTTTGTTTGTTTGATATCTTCTCGTTTATGCGATTCTCTAAAGTATCTAATCTTTCATGTACTCATGTCAATTCTGATCGCATCATATCCCCTAATAATGTTAACTCATTAACAACATGCGAAAATTAATAAAGCAACTTTTAATTAATAAAGCAACTTTTAATTAGCGAAAAGCACAAGTTTTAGCGATCCAATTTTTAAAACAGTGATGGTAGCTTTTTTGGCCTACGATTTGCTTTTTTGCAAGTTTTATTGCCTAGCTTTATTTGGAGGATCAAAACCTAAATAAGAGAGACATTGTGCACACTTTTGAGCAATTGAAGCTAGAGTTGATACACACATTGTGTCAATTTTGGAGTTCTGAAGCATTGGAGGCTAGTGAAAGGTGAAGGAGAGGCTACTCTCTTGGAGCAAGGAGTCTTCTACAACTTGGTGGTAGCTATCTTTTGTAAGTTGATCCTATTTTCTCTTTTTAGGGCTTCTGAACCCTAATTTTAGAATTAGGGTTTTCTGATTTTCAGATTTGTTGCACTATCTTGAGAGGTTAGGTTCACTCCATTGCTCATTTGCTTCATACATACTCAAATTATAACAACATAATTTGAATTCTATACATCGTCATCTTCTTGTCTATTCCTCCATCTAGTGAGTGCACAATTATATGGTTGAGTAGTACTCCCGTGTTGTAGTTCGGCCATCTGTATTTAGTGAGTAAGCAATTTGCTTATGTTACTTACTCTTGTCTCAAAATGTCTTTCTATCTCTCACTTATCATCTTGTTTAATTAAGTGTGTATGCGCAAAGGTTTTTAGTATTGGAAGATCCTGGGGCCCCAAATTCCAACACTTGGTATCAGAGCATAATTGACATACACAGTTAGTTAAGATGAGTGCGTATAAAATTGAGATTTCGGTCAAGTTGGATGGATCATCTAATTATCCTATGTGGAGTTTCATGATGATGAATTTTTTAGTGACAAAGGATCTATGGAGTATCTTCAATGGATCCTTAAGAAGACCAAGAAGAGAAGGTGAAGAAGAGGATACAATAACTTCAAGAGGTACAGGTGTTGCAATCACAGATTGTACATCTAGAGTCACAGGTAGATCCTTACCTAGAGTTCCTCCTACTGAAGAACAAGCAAGATGGGATGCTAGAGATGCTTTAGCACTCTCATTCATAGAAATGAGTATCAAAAAGCATATTCTAGCACAGATCAAATCTTGCAAAAGTTCTAGACAAGCTTGGTTAAAGCTTGAGAATCTTCTCTAGAGCAGAAATCTTGCTAGGAAAGCTCACTTGAGGAGACAACTAGCAAATACAAGGATGAAGGCTCGTGAGCCAATTCAAACCCACATTACAAAGCTCGTTGACTTAAGAGATCAACTTTTAAATGTAAGAGTTGAAATATCAAATGAAGAAATGGTAAATACGCTAATTAATTCACTTGCTATCTCATATCGGTCTTTTATAACCACTCTCACTCTTACAACAAGAGATAGAGAGGTTACATTTCAAGAGTGAGAGTTCCTGTTACTTCAAGATGAAGATCAATTGAAGGGTATGGAAGAGAATGAAGAAGCACTTTTATCTTCATCAAAGGGTAAAAAGAAGAAGAAGGATAAGAAGGAAAAGCAATGCAAGAAGGAAGCATTATGTCACTATTGCAAGAAACATGGACATTTTATAGTAGTTTGTCAGAAAAGGATTGCGGCAGAAAAGAAAAAGGCATCAGCTAATGTTGCAGAAGATGATAAAAAAGGGAAATCTCAAGGTGATTCTTATGCCTATATCATCATTGAGGAAGTAGCTTTTGATCAAGCATATTTACAAGTTCTTTCAACAGATCGTTGGATATTTGATTCAGGTGCTACAAAGCATAGGACATGATGCAGAGAAGTTTTTTCTTTTGTTTCCTTTTTGTTGGGTAGAAGAGTTACTATTGCAGATGCCAATGATTTGGATGTTGTAGGAATAGGTACAATAACCCTAAAGTCAAGAGAAGGTGGTAATTTTCAAATTTCAGATGTTTTATATGTACCTGACATGAAGAAGAATTTGCTATCTATATCTCCATTTTTAGGTGATGGTTACAAGGTTTTATTTGAGAGAGATCTTTGTAAGATCTTGTCCCACAAAGAAGAGAAGTGTATTTTGCAAGGTGAGCACAAAGGAGGGATTTTTATTTTGTCAAAAATCAGTCAAGCATATGCTATCAAATCTTCGTCATCGATGGAAGATATGGAGTTATGGCATGAAAGATTTCGACATATTAGTTTTGGAGCTCTCAAGAGTATCAAAGATAGAGGTATGGTTAAGAGTTTACCCTCATTCGAGATACTAGATGATTTAGATATATGTGAAGGATGTCTTGAAGGTAAAATGCATAAATTAGCTTTCAAGAAACATGGTCATATTACAGCTACCAGGAAATTGCAGATTATTCACTCATATGTGAATGGACCTATGAGAGTAGACTCTATTCACGGTTTTAGGTATTTTGATTTATTTGTCGATGATTTTACAAGATATTCATGGATTTTTGGTCTTAACTTGAAGTCAGAAGTCTTTCCTATGTTCAAGAAGTTTGTAGCTATGGTTGAAAATGAAAGTCAAGTAACTATCCAGATTCTCAAAAGTGATAGAGGTGGAGAATACTTGTCAAATGAATTTCAGACATTTCTTGAAGAGAAAGGTATTACTTGACACCTTACTATTGCTTATACTCCTCAGCAGAATGGTGTTACAGAAAGAAGGAATAGAGTACTTGTTGAGATGATGCAGAGCATGATGGCATCCAAGAAGCTTTCACCAAAATTCCTATTTGATGTAGTACATAGAATTAATCACATTTTGAGCAGGTCTTCTACAAAAGCCTTAAAGTTAATCACACCTTATGAAGCATATTATGGTAGAAAACCTAATGTGAGGTATTTCAGAGTATTCAGATCACTTTCTTATGTACATGTTGAGATAAAGGATCGTGGGAAACTAGATATAAAGGCAAGGAAAGCTGGTTTCATTGGATATCCTATTGAGAGCAAAGGTTACAGGTCTTATGTTCTAGAGAGAGGTGAAGCTATCCTTTCATGCAATGCATATTTATTTGGATATACATGTTCAGCCATATCAATCTTTATGTCAAAGCTGAAAAAGGTTTGATGATTATAGCAATCATTTATGTGGATGATATTATAGTCACAGGTCCCAGAGATGAAGATTTGCATATGTTTGAAGAACAGTTGAAGCAAACATTTGATGTGAATGATTTAGGAATCTTGCATTATTATCTTGGGATTCAGTTTCTATTTAAGGATGAGTTTATATATATGACACAAAATAAGTACATTGAGAAACTTTTAGAAAGGTTTCAGATGACTAGTTCAAAACCTATGCAAACACCTATGGATCAGAACATTTCTTTACAAATAGTAGCAGATGAAGCATCATTTGATGCTACTTTATAATGTCAAGCAGTTGGATGCTTGATATATCTTTGTAATACACGTCCAGATATACAGTTTGCAATTTCTCAAGTATCAAGGTTCATGCAAAGTTCGATAAAGGTACATTGGAAGGCAGTAAAGCGGATCTTCATATATTTGAAGGGAACTGCAAATTATGCTATGGTATTTTTGAAATCTACACATTTGTTACTAAAAGGATTTTCAGATTCTGATGGGCAAGTGATAGAGACACAAGAAGAAGTACAAGTGGTTTCTGTTTTTACCTTGGACATTGTCTTATCTCATGGCTTTCGAAGAGACAACCCACTATTGCAACTTCATCGTGTGAAGTTGAATATCGTGCATCATTTACAGCTACTTTGGAGTCAGTATGGTTGCAAAAGATTTTCAATTATCTAGATATAAGAGTACATGAACCCATTTAGATATTTTCAAATAGCCATAGTGCATTAGCTATAGCAAAGAATCGAGTGCATCATGCAAGAACAAAACATACAGAGGTTCACTACCACTATATTCGAGAACAGATAGCAAAGAAGCACATTGAGCTCGTTTATGTTCCTTCTAGTGAGAATATTGCAGATATATTTACCAAAGCATTGACTAGAGATCCTCATGAGAAGGTGTGCAGGTTACTCAAGCTTGTACCAATATGATGTTGAAGGAGGAATTATTGGAAATCAATGTACATATAGTCCATTTCCAACAAATCTAATTTAGGACTTCGCCATTTTCTGTATAGTTTGGGTAAACTGTTTTTAGGCTAGATAGATAGAGCTTGGCAAGAGCTATCTAGTGATATGCTTCATTCAATCATGAGAGGTCAGACTTGGGAGAAAAGTCAAACCCTAATTCTTCCCGAAAATGATAGAAGCACATTTTTGAGATTCTAAAAGTACAAAACTTAAAAAGCTAGGTCATTCGGCACAGATGGCAAAAGCAAGAAGATTGGGGTGATCAAAATTATTAAAGCAACTTTTAATTAGTGAAAAGCACAGTTTTAGCGATCCAGTTTTTAAAATAGTGATGGCAGCTTTTTTGGCCTACGATTTGTTTTTTCGCACGTTTTATCACCTAGCTTTATTATGAGGATCAAAATCTATATAAGAGAGACATTGTGCACACTTTTGAACAATTGAAGCTAGAGTTAATACGCACATTGTGTCAATTTTGGAGTTCTGAAGCTTTGCAGGCTAAGGAAAGGTGAAGGAGAGGCTATGCTCTTGGAGCAAGGAGTCTTCTACAAGTTGGTGGCAACTATCTTTTGTAAATTGATCCTATTTTTTGTTTTAGGGTTTTTGAAACCTAATTTCAGAATTAGGGTTTGCTGATTTTCAGATTTGCTGCACTATCTTGAGAGGTTAGGTTCACTCTGTTGCTCATTTGCTTCACACATACTCATATTATAATAGCATAATGTGAATTTTTCACATCATCATCTTCTTGTCTATTCTTTGATCTAGTGAGTGCACAATTATATGGTTGCATAGTACTCCCATGTTGTAATTTGGCCATCTATATTTAGTGAGTAAGCAATTTGCTTACGTTACTTACTCTTGTCTCAAAATCTCTTTCTATCTCTCACTTATCATCTTGTTTAATTAAATGTGTATGCTCAAAGGTTTTTAGTATTGGAAGATCCTAGGGCGCCAAAATCAAACAACTAACATCAATAGTAGTCAGCATGATCTTACCAACTCCCATGATAGGATAAGAGGCATTGTTGGTGCATGTGACAATATTCCCTATAGGGGTAGGCTCGAGTGAAGTGAAGAAACTTCATTCTCAGGTAATATGTTTTGTTGGGTGACACGTATCAGTTTTTCATTTCTCTGATATGTATAGTGGTCACACCGGTATATGTCATGGATACTTCATTGAGCTTTATCAGATTTATCTCTCGAGAGTGATGGCACATATGTTCCTTTCGAGCTCACTCATTCACGGACATTAGGTTTTTCCTTATCTATTGGTCTTTATATATTGAACTTGTTGTATTCTTGTTTTAGGTCATTCTTGTACATTCCTTTTTATGTAATAGAAGAAGGAGAAGAAGATTGTTCTTCCTTGCCTCAATCTGTGTGTGTGCTTCTCCTTGAGAGAGAATGTGTGTGACATGAGCTCTCTTGCTTATCTCCTTCCTTGTCACATGGTATTAGAGCTAGTGTGGCTATAGAGAGTTCGTGGAGAAGGGGACGGTGAAGACTATGTGGCAAGGCGTGGAGAAAATGCGATTCACAAATGACCTCCGTTTGCTACGAAAATCGGCGTGAAGGTAGAAGACCTTTGTTTGCTACGAAAATTGTTCGGAGCCATCTCGACCTCCATTTCAAGCCTGCAAGTGGGTCCCACAAAAAAACCAGGTTAGTTTCAGAAACTATAACTTGCACTCTGTTGGGGAAACATTCATATATTCCAGATTGAGAATTTCAAGCAATCCCGGGTACTTTTGATACACAAAAACTATGTTTTTCTGAGATCGAACTGTCACGTCATAGTGCGGCAGTGTTCAAGCAGAAGTGCTACTTGTAGTGTTTTGTAGTGTTGTGAATTGTTGCAGAAATGGCAAACACAGATGGAATGAGTCAGCTTATGAGTGATAAGCTAGACAAGAACAACTTCCATGCGTGGAGATTCAGAGTGATGAAGTTTTTGATGGGAAAAGGCTACTAGAAGTACATCGAAGGAGAGAACAAAAATGTTTGAGAGGAATCTAACGGTAGAATAGTTAAGAGCATATGAGGAATGGAATCAAGGAGCACGAAAGGTAATGTATTGGCTATCTGTTAGCATATAGGATAGCATGATTGGGCACATACAGGATGCCAAGAATCTGAAAGAGGCTTGGAACAGTTTGGTCACTTTGTATGAGACTAATACAAAGGCACGAAAATTGAAACTCAAGAACGAGCTGCATACATTGGAAAAGAAGAGCATGTTCGTAAGTGATTACACTCTGAAAATCAAAAGCATATGTGATTCACTTGCATCTATCGGCGTGAATGTAGATGATGATGATAAGGTGGAAGTGGGCTTGATATAAGCAATTTAGAACATCTATACAGACCAGAGAAATTATTCCAAATTTTGTTGATTTGGTATCCATGCTGATTATTGAAGAAAAGAATCTTGGTGAGGATTCAAACTCCCAATGAAAGCCCAGTTTTGAGCATATATTCTACTATGGTAGAGGAAGAGGTAGAGGTAGAGGCTTTGGAACAAGAAGAGGAAACAATAACCAAGACCAAGGTCAACAACAGAATCATGCAAGAGGAAGAGGACAATTTTGAGGTAGGGGGAGCCAAAGAGGTCACCAAAATTTGCAAAGAAATGATTCAGGTAATGATAGTAAAGGATGCTAGAATTCTGGTAAACCTAGGTACTTTGAACGTGATTGCAGGTTGAAGAATCAAAATAACAGAAGGCAGCTAAACAACTATGCATCCACAAGTTTAGATGATTCTGAGAAGCTGTTCATGGTTCAACATCACATGATGAATACGATGTTTGCGGGTGTTTCAAAATCGAATGATAATGTTTGGTATGTTGATTGAGGTGCTTCAAATCACATGACCAGTCATGTGGTCTACAAGAAGTGATATATGCTAAGTGTTCTTAACGTTTCTCTACACTAGTACAGGGACTTAAAATGAAATTTTGCACAATTGTATTAGACTAAAAGAGCTACCCAACAAGCTTTAAATCCTTCCAAATGGATATTCCAACTAGGAGAACCACCCTCTACAAAACAAGCTACCCATTTGCAACACTCTTTTCCTATGTGCAGAGATATACCTTCACAAAGTTGGGAATTTCTCACAAGTCACTTAGCCAAATAACTTGAAACTTTGGCAAAGTTCAGGGCACAGTAAGTTGAGACCAAATGAAGCTTGAAATCAATGAAAATGAGTACAATGAGAGAGCAAACAATGCTTTGCAATCTTGTACAATCCAATTTGGAAAAGCCTAACTACAACTCTAGATAGAGAGGAGCAGAATCATGAGAAAATGAGGTAAGCAAGCAATGGGGCTGCTTGTTGGAGTTTATGACTTCACTAAACTATGTGGTAAACTGGTGGAATGGATACAACGCAAGAAAAAATGGTGAGATGATGCTTCCATAGAATTTTACTTTTCCTAGAATCTAGCTAACCACCCACCAATCAGTGTAGGTGCACTTTTTGGTGGCAGATTTGATGAGATTTGAACTTGATTGAGTTTGGTGGAGCTTCTAACTTTATTCCATGACTTTGGGTCCTCTTTTTTGATTGGTTCACTTTCAAAACTCGTGGTTGAGCCTTTTTTCATGATTGAGACTTGCTTTTCAACACTCCCCCTTGAGTCTCAATGCCTAGGTCCTTCATTCCAATGCATGCCTTGAAGTGTTGTAGCTTTACTCCATCCAATGCTTTGGTAAACATATCTCCATATTGGTCCTTTGTATTGACATGCTCCACCTTGACATCCTTTGACATGATCTTCTCTCAAATAAAGTGGTAATGCACTTCTATATGCTTCAACCTTGCATGGGACACTAGATTTTGAGCCAAGCATATGCTACTTATGTTGTCACAAAAAATAGGTACTTGGTTAACTTGCAAATCAAGATGAACAAACAACTTCGTGAGCCACATAAGCTCACATGAGACTTGTGCTAAACCTCTATACTCAGCTTGGGTCGATGAAAGAGCCACGGTTGGTTGTTTCTTTGACATCCATGAGATGGTCTTCTTCCCTAGCATGATAACATATCCACTAGTGCTCCTCCTCTCATCTTTGGAACCTACCCAACCAGCATCACAATAAGCTTGTACATTTAATCCATCATCAAATGGATAATATAGACCTTCATTCACTGATCTCTTGAGGTACCTAAGTACCCTTTTAGCTGCAACAAGATGAGGTACTCTTGGTGCTTGCAAAAACGGAGATACCACTCCAACTACATGTGCAATATCAAGTCTTGTCATAGTAGCATACAGGAGAGAACCAATTATTGATCTATACATGGTCACATCCTTCCCTTCTTCACCTTCATGAGCACTTAGTTCAACATTTACTTCTAATGGATTTGAAATGGGCTTGCAATCACACAAGACAAACTTCTTCAAAAGATCAAGAATGTATTTCCTTTGCATCAAGTATATACCCTCCTCTTTATATAGTACTTCAATTCCAATGAAGTACCTTAAAATCCCTAAATCTGAGATTGTAAACTCACATCCAAGCTTCCTCTTTATGTCGTTGATGTTGGCTTCATCATCCCTTTTAATGATTAAATCATCAATATATATACAAATGAAAACAATTTTGCTGCCTTCCTTCTTCACAAAGAGTGATGGGTCTGCATGACTGTGACTGTATCCACATTTTACCAAGCAGTCCACAAGTCTTTGGTTCCAAGCTCTTGGAGCTTGCTTTAGTCCATAAAGAGCCTTCTTTAGCCTGCATACAGGATGTGGAAACCTCTCATCTAAAAAGCCTTGGGGCTGGTCCATGAAGACTAACTCTTCAAGCTCTCCATTTAGGAAAGTGTAGAGGAGGTACTGGGGTCTCCGCTTTTAACAAAAGTAGAGATTAAAGATTAACACATCCAGTACGTCGCCTACTCAAGGGGGGTTCTCTTTAGAAAAGGATACCCTTTAACATTTCTGTGATCAGGTCGAGGAGATACTTCAGAAAATATGAACAACAATTGACCAAGGAAGACCATACACTTCTTGATTCGATTCAGATGACTACAAGATTTGTCAAGGAAATGCTCAAAAACTAATGCTCAGAGCTTCGTGGTACTCTATGCAGATAAATACAGATCAATACAAATGATGAAGGAATTGCTCAAGAGAATAGAGCTTAACACCAATAGTGTCTCACAGAAAAGAAAGAAAATCCAAGACACTCTCTTACATTATAGTGCTCATAGCCCTCCACTGAGAAGCCTACCCTCTGTATCCACACTACAGAGTAGCTCCTACAATAGGCTTGAAACCACCAAGTGCAAGAGAGAACTTCTGCACGTATACACGTGTCAAAGTAACTCCAAAAATGTACCCCCAATTGAGCACAAATCCATTGTTTTTATAGGCCTCAATAGGCCAAAAGGCCTTGCTTCACGTCCACTGATCACGCACCGGTGGATTGCCCAGAATTGAAGGGGTAGGTCAATTATTCCCTTGATTTGAATTGGATCCTAAAAAATAGGTAGTCACTGCGAATGGTTGGCAGCAACATCTGTTTATCCACTTTTACTTTTAACAATTCACTTTTACCTGAGATTCTCATTTTCCGGGAGATTCAATTGAAGCCGATTGGTCCAACTGCTTGTCCTCATGGAAAGGCCCATGAATAGCATCTAGGTCATGCCTTGAATTTGTGAACAGAAGGTCATATCTAGGTGTGATATAGACTCCCTTCTGAAGATCAAGAAGAGCCTCTGTATGAAGCTGTCGAGTGTGGCCCTCAGTTTTCACGAACAATGTCTTCATTTACTAGCAAAGAGCCAAGCCATTCATATGCTTCCATCATCTCATGATCTTCCTCATCTTCATAGCCTACTTGAAGAATTCTGGGTCCATTCTCAGAGGAACAGAAACACTCTTCTCTTTTGTTCTTGGTGATACCGGGTCGTATGTGTGTGGGTGTGTGTGTGGGTGTGGGTGTGTATGAGAATATGCAGGTGTGTGCGCATGTGAGGGTGTGTGAATGCAGGTGTGAGTGCAGGTGTGTTTTAGTGGGTACGTGTGTGTATGTGAGGATGTGTGTGTAAGTGTGGGTGTGTATGAGTATGTGTGTGTGTGGGTGTGAATGAGTATGTGTGTGTGAATGAGTATGTGTGTGTGTATGATGGTGAGTTGGCGGTTGTAAGCGGTTGGTGGGTGCATGTGGGGGAAGGTGGGGGAGGGCGGAGGTGAGGAGAGGAGGGAGCTTGCGGGGGCATGTGGAGGGGGAGGGCGGAGGAGAGGGGAGGCGGGAGCTTGCGGGGGTATGTGGAGGGGGAGGGCGGAGGTGAGGAGAGGAGGTGTCTTGAGGGTTCGTGGGGGCATGTGGAGGGGGAGGGCGGAGGTGAGGAGAGGAGGGCGCTTGAGTGGGTTCGTGGGGGCATGTGGAGGGGAAGGGCGGAGGTGAGGAGAGGAGGGAGCTTGTGGGGGTATGCGGAGGGGGAGGGCGGAGGAGAGGGGAGGCGGGAGCTTGCGGGGGTATGTGGAGGGGGAGGCGGAGGTGAGGAGAGGAGGGCACTTGAGGGCGTTCGTGGGGGCATGTGGAGGGGGAGGGCGGAGGTGAGGAGAGGAGGTGGCTTGAGGGGGTTCGTGGGGGCATGTGGAGGGGGAGGGCGGAGGTGAGGAGAGGAGGGAGCTTGTGGGGGTATGCGGAGGGGGAGGGCGGAGGAGAGGGGAGGCGGGAGCTTGCGGGGGTATGTGGAGGGGGAGGGCGGAGGTGAGGAGAGGAGGGCGCTTGAGGGGGTTCGTGGGGGCATGTGGAGGGGGAGGGTGGAGGTGAGGAGAGGAGGTGGCTTGAGGGGGTTCGTGGGGGCATGTGGAGGGGGAGGGCGGAGGTGAGGAGAGGAGGGCGCTTGAGGGGGTTCGTGGGGGCATGTGGAGGGGGAGGGCGGAGGTGAGGAGAGGAGGGCGCTTGAGGGGGTTCGTGGGGGCATGTGGAGGGGGAGGGCGGAGGTGAGGAGAGGAGGGCGCTTGAGGGGGTTCGTGGGGGCATGTGGAGGGGGAGGGCGGAGGTGAGGAGAGGAGGGCGCTTGAGGGGGTTCGTGGGGGCATGTGGAGGGGGAGGGCGGAGGTGAGGGGAGGAGGCCGCTTGAGGGGGTTCGTGGGGGGCATGTGGAGGGGGAGGGCGGAGGTGAGGAGAGGAGGGCGCTTGAGGGGGTTCGTGGGGGCATGTGGAGGGGGAGGGCGGAGGTGAGGAGAGGAGGGAGCTTGTGGGGGTATGCGGAGGGGGAGGGCGGAGGAGAGGGGAGGCGGGAGCTTGCGGGGGTATGTGGAGGGGGAGGGTGGAGGTGAGGAGAGGAGGGAGCTTGCGGGGGTATGCGGAGGGGGAGGGCGGAGGAGAGGGGAGGCGGTGGCTTATGGGGGCATGTGGAGGGGGAGGGCGGAGGTGAGGAGAGGAAAGAGAGAGAGAGAGAGAGAGAGAGAGAGAGAGAGAGAGAGAGAGAGAGAGAGAGAGAGAGAGAGAGAGAGAGAGAGAGAGAGAGAGAGAGAGAAACAAAGAAAGAAAGAGAGACAAAACAAATCAACTAAGGTGGCTATAAAAGTGAAGCAAGAATTGCCCGGAACACAAATATGTCCGCGAAACGGAAGGGAACATTCCCTGAAACTACAGCCCAAAGCATCTGAGAGCTCTCCTCTCAATCTCTTTCTCTTCTATCTTCTCCGGACTTCATGCTCAGAATGCCGGTGAGTTCTGACCTCTGTGCTTGGGGCCCACTGCTTACATGCCACAAAGAGAGAAAGGAAAAAGAGAAGGGGTACTACAGGCCCCCACATCAAGCTTTTGCACCATCCCTAGTGCAATTTCTCCCTTATTTTACTCATTTCAATGAGATCTAGTTATTACTGAAAAGAAACATGGTCTGTACAAGGGGTGGAATGCTTCCATTTTGACCTAATTCAGATACTTCTTCACCCTGGAGATGGTGACCAGGGGAATCCTTTTACCCTTCAGATCTTCCAGATGCACTGCGCCATGTGGCAATACCTTGATTACCTTATAAGGTCCTATCCACTTGGGTGCCAATTTAGTTTGAATTGGTGGAACCTGATGCACTAAAACCATAGACCCTTCCTGAACTTCATTGGATCTCAGATACCTGTCATGCAATCTCTTGCGCTCTTCTTGTGTCACCAGAAGTTTCTGCATTGCCCCTTCTCTATACTCTTCTAATGCCACCAATCTCTGAATGGGGGATTCAATTCCAATGGTTTTGATTCCTATTTCTTTTCTGATGATAAACTCAAATGGTGCCAATGCCTCTTTCCCATAAACTAAGCGAAATGGAGTCTCGCCTGTGGTTCCCCTCTTCGTGGTTCTGAAAGCCCAAATTGCACCAATTAGAGCTAGTGGCCAAGAGCTTTGATGATCAAAAGATAATTTGCGAAGTAGTCCAATCAAAATCTTATTGGAACTCTCTGCTTGGCCATTTGCCCTTGGGTAATAGGCACAAGATTTTTTATGGAAGATTTTGTACCTGTCAAATATAAACTGGAGCAATTGATTTACAAAATGTGTGCCCCTATCACTAGTAATTTCCAGTGGGCAACCAAATCTTGAGAAAATACGTCTATACACAAATTTAGCTACTGTTAAAGCCGTGCAGTCCACAGTAGCTTTAGCCTCTATCCATTTAGTGGCATAGCACGTGGCCATCAAAATATACTTTTTTCCTCCAGGTTGACCAGTTGGACTAATTGGTCCTATGAAATCAAGACCCCATCGTTCAAATGGAAGCCATCCGGTAGATATGACTAATGGTTGGAAATTTAATCTGGTTGGCGCGGGAGCACATCTTTGGCAGACGTGGCATCCTTTAGAAAACTTGATTGCATCCTTGAAAATATGAGGCCACCATAAACCTTTATGGATGATTCTATGAGCCAATTCTTCCCCCTTTTGATGTCCTTCACTGTGTGCAGCCTCTAACAAAAGATTTACCTCTTCTGGATAGACACACCTTCTCAATATATCATCTTGACAGTATTTATATAAATTTCCATTTATGATAGAATATGCTTTGGTTTTCAAAAGCAATCTTCTTTTTTCTACAGGTGTCAAGTGCTCTGGGATCTTTCCAGTAGTGAGAATATGAAGAATTTCATCATACCATCCAGTCTGAATTGCTACAAGAAAAAGATTGCTATCCACCAGTTCATCATTAATACCTGTTGCCTTCTCACTCATTGCAGTTCTGGACACTTGATCTGCCATGTAGTGCTCTTTACGTGGCTTAATATGAATATCAAAATTAAATTCTTGAAATAGGAGTAACCATCTCCAAATTCTTCCAGCTACTCTAGGTTTGTTTATCAAATACTTCAGGGCTGATGATCAGAAATAACAATGAAATGTACACCAAGGAGATAATATCGGAACTTCTGAAGAGCAAATACGATAGCCAAACCTTCTCTTTCCGTTGTACTGTAATTTCTTTCAGCTTGGTTGAGTAGTCTCCTTGCATAAGAGATAGGCCTATCCACTTTGTGAGATGATGGTTGAGCTAGAACTGCACCAACAGCATGAAGACTAGCATCTGTATGGACATGAAATTCCAATGACCAATTTATTCTAGCTTTGTAATTTCTGCTTTTACAGCCTCTGCATATTTCGGATTGAGTTGATATGGTCTACTTCTTATTGGCGCGGCTCCCTCAACTAAGGGTATCTGATGTAACCCAAGCTCTTCTGGTATCCTTTTTAAATCTTTGTAGGACCATGCGAAGACACTTTTATAAGCAAAAAGCAAAGAAGTTACCTTCTGTAACAAGGGAGGATAATGCCACAACCAGGATGCCAAATGGACCATTTGAGGGTTCTCTTCATCCCCTAAATTTTAGTTCTTGAACCAATGTTTCAGGACTGGTCTTGCTTGAGAAATCATCTCCACTATATGCAGGAGTGGATTTTAATTTATATTCTACAACATGTTCTTTCATCCATCCTTGAGGTATATCTGCAAAAGGAAGATCTTCTCTGCTCTTAAATTCATAACCTTCTCCCTCCGATACCTTCCTATTAGTTGCCTCTTCAAAGCTTGTAGTTTCCTTCAATTGTTCATTCTTCAACACCTTGTGGTCTTCGTTGCCCTTTTCTATAATTACTTTATCTACAACTTCTTCCTCAATTTCATTGATCTCTACTGTGCAACACTCTGCACTTCCCATCATCCAATTTAACAATGTATCATCTTCTTGGGGTATAGAGGGCATTACCTGAGTATCCACAGTATATCCAATGGTTTTTCCTTAGTCGAATCCCTCTTCCAAATGTAATTGTAGTTGGCTATTGGTGCTTGTTGAAATCCATAGTTTGTTTTTCCCCCAATCTTGCAAAGCTTTTGCTTGTCTCAGCCAAGGTCTTCCCAGGAGTAAAGGGTAAGAAGTCTCCTGTGGAAGTGCAATAACAACAAAATCTAGAACAAAATGGCAGCCATGTACTACCATCAGTACCTTCTCAATAATGCCCAGTGGCGCAACCCGATGTTGATCTGCCAATGTAACCGTGAATGGTGCCAACTTTATGGGGTTCAATTTCAGCTTCTTCATTGTAAAATCTGGCATTAAATTGATACCAGAGCCTCCATCTATGATCCCACCTGTGAGAGCTTCATCCTTTATACAAACAGATAATCTTGAGCTTTGGTAGTCTGCTAAGGGTGCAGGGGGAAAATCAACCATGAAACCATCTATACTAGGTGATTGGACCAAGTGAGAAGAGTGTATAATCTTCAGTAAGTCGCTTCTTATTTTTGAATCCATCCTTATAAGTTCATATAGACTAACCTTGTGATGAATACCTTTCAAGATCTGTTCAATGTTTACCTCCTGAGCGTTTTCTTGCAGACTTGTTGGTTGGCCCTTTAGAGAAGTAGTCATCTTATTATAAGCTCCTTCAATTTGTGCTTGGTCCTTCCATCCAGACTTCTTTTCTTCCTCTTTATCCTGAAATCCTTGTTGTTCATCTCTCTAGGTTGCAGCTGCTTGCCTCGCTCTAGTCATCATGGGCATTGCAGAGGATGAAACAACATAAGTCTGAGTGTTGTTTCCTTCTTCATGTGGAGAGACTGCAATCATATGAATTGGAGCAGGACGACCTCTTGGGCAATCTTTGGTATAATGATCCTTGGCCTCTGGACAATGTTGACAAGGAGGTGCATCTTCTGGGAGGGAACACCTATTTTGCATGTGTCCATATTCACCACAACGATAGCACATCAAGGGTCTATTATATCTAGGCTTTGCAGGCCTATTCTCCTCTCTATTAGATGTATTTGAAGTACTAGAATAGTATCAATCCAAAGTTTGAGGGTTACCTCTCTGCTGTGTACCCTTGAGGTAATAGCAATCTCTGGCTTCATGACCATCCTTTCCACAAAATTGACAGCTTACCTTGTTAGGGCAATTAGCATTGGAATGTCCATTGTTGTTACAGATCGTGCACCAAATTTGTCTCCTTATATCTTGTGTGGTCTTCAAATCTTCTAACTCACGACGAAGTTGGGCTACTTCATCATCCGTGCGTCACAGAGGTGGCAATATCTTCTCTTCTTGTTGATTTTGTTGCATTTTTAGTGCCTCCAGTTCCCTCCTTAGTTGCTCAATAGGATCCAGGTCTGCAGCAAACTTAGGTTGTGTATCCCCTTCAAAATGTTGCCTTGCTTCTTCAATGCGTGATGCCGCTGCAACAAAATCATTGAGGGTCGCATCCAATCTAAGAGATTCACGAAGCTTCTGCTGAGATGACCTAGGCAGAGCCTTTTCGATCCATTTTTTAACCAAAAAGTCACCTGGAGCATGTGGCAGACGTGCAACAAGTGCTTTTGTTCTAGTGTGAAGTTCATGAAAGGATTCACCTGGTCTTAGCTTCAAATTCTCTAGCTGATCTAGAGCTCTTTCCAAGGAATCACTTGGTCGGAATGTCTGTGAGAACGCCGCCTTCAAAGCCTCCCATGTAGTGAAATGGCCATCTGCATATTGACTATACCATTTATCTGCAAGACCCTCCAATGTGGATGGAAAGAGTGCCAGCATTGCATCCTCTCTATTTTGCCAACCTCGTCCACGGCATAAAGAGATGAATCTTCTCACATGATCATCAGCATCCTCATAGGCTTGTCCCTTGAAGGTAGGGAATTTGATATTTAATCTGGAGAGTAAATGAGAGAGATCCTCCATTTGTACTGGTGTTTCTTCGGACGTATCTGAGGAGAAGTCTAGAGTTCTCCTATACCCCTCTTTCGACAATGGTGTCGCACCCAAATCAATTGATAAATTTAGGGAGGGCAGAGGGGAGGTAGACTCACTAGTTGTGGTTATGGCTAACTTGTTAAGGCTCCTCCGAACACGAAGAGACTCCTTATCTGCCCGTGTATGGGTCATGTACCTACTTGCAAATGTAATAGGGCAAATATACCTTTCACAGAAATGCAAAGGTCCCACCGGGCGTGCCAAACTGTAGAGGAGGTACTGGGGTCTCCGCTTTTAACAAAAGTAGAGATTAAAGATTAACACATCCAGTACGTCGCCTACTCAAGGGGGGTTCTCTTTAGGGAAGTATACCCTTTAACATTTCTGTGATCAGGTCAAGGAGATACTTCAGAAAATATGAACAACAATTGACCAAGGAAGACCATACACTTCTTGATTCGATTCAGATGATTACAAGATTTGTCAAGGAAATGCTCAAAAACTAATGCTCAGAGCTTCGTGGTACTCTATGCAGATAAATACAGATCAATACAAATGATGAAGGAATTGCTCAAGAGAATAGAGCTTAACACCAATAGTGTCTCACAGAAAAGAAAGAAAATCCAAGACACTCTCTTACATTATAGTGCTCATAGCCCTCCACTGAGAAGCCTACCCTTTGTATCCACACTACAAAGTAGCTCCTACAATAGGCTTGAAACCACCAAGTGCAAGAGAGAACTTCTGCACGTATACACGTGTCAAAGTAACTCCAAAAATGTACCCCCAATTGAGCACAAATCCATTGTTTTTATAGGCCTCAATAGGCCAAGAGGCCTTGCTTCACGTCCACTGATCACGCACCGGTGGATTGCCCAGAATTGAAGGGGTAGGTCAATTATTCCCTTGATTTGAATTGGATCCTCAAAAATAGGTAGTCACTGCGAATGGTTGGCGGCAACATCTGTTTATCCACTTTTACTTTTAACAATTCACTTTTACCTGAGATTCTCATTTCCGGGAGATTCAATTGAAGCCGATTGGTCCAACTGCTTGTCCTCATGGAAAGGCCCATGAATAGCATCTAGGTCATGCCTTGAATTTGTGAACAAAAGGTCATATCTAGGTGTGATATAGACTCCCTTCTGAAGATCAAGAAGAGCCTCTGTATGAAGCTGTCGAGTGTGGCCCTCAATTTTCACGAACAATGTCTTCATTTACTAGCAAAGAGCCAAGCCGTTCATATGCTTCCATCATCTCATGATCTTCCTCATCTTCATAGCCTACTTGAAGAATTCTGGGTCCATTCTCAGAGGAACAGAAACACTCTTCTCTTTCGTTCTTGGTGATACCGGGCCGTATGTGTGTGGGTGTGTGTGTGGGTGTGGGTGTGTATGAGAATATGCAGGTGTGTGCGCATGTGAGGGTGTGTGAATGCAGGTGTGAGTGCAGGTGTGTTTTAGTGGGTACGTGTGTGTATGTGAGGATGTGTGTGTAAGTGTGGGTGTGTATGAGTATGTGTGTGTGTGGGTGTGAATGAGTATGTGTGTGTGAATGAGTATGTGTGTGTGTATGATGGTGAGGGGGCGGTTCTAAGCGGTTGGCGGGTGCATGTGGGGGAAGGTGGGGCAGGGCGGAGGTGAGGAGAGGAGGGAGCTTGCGGGGGCATGTGGAGGGGGAGGGCTGAGGAGAGGGGAGGCGGGAGCTTGCGGGGGTATGTGGAGGGGGAGGGCGGAGGTGAGGAGAGGAGGTGGCTTGAGGGGTTCGTGGGGGCATGTGGAGGGGGAGGGCGGAGGTGAGGAGAGGAGGGCGCTTGAGTGGGTTCGTGGGGGCATGTGGAGGGGGAGGGCGGAGGTGAGGAGAGGAGGGAGCTTGTGGGGGTATGCGGAGGGGGAGGGCGGAGGAGAGGGGAGGCGGGAGCTTGCGGGGGTATGTGGAGGGGGAGGCGGAGGTGAGGAGAGGAGGGCGCTTGAGGGGGTTCGTGGGGGCATGTGGAGGGGGAGGGCGGAGGTGAGGAGAGGAGGTGGCTTGAGGGGGTTCGTGGGGGCATGTGGAGGGGGAGGGCGGAGGTGAGGAGAGGAGGGAGCTTGTGGGGGTATGCGGAGGGGGAGGGCGGAGGAGAGGGGAGGCGGGAGCTTGCGGGGGTATGTGGAGGGGGAGGGCGGAGGTGAGGAGAGGAGGGCGCTTGAGGGGGTTCGTGGGGGCATGTGGAGGGGAAGGGTGGAGGTGAGGAGAGGAGGTGGCTTGAGGGGGTTCGTGGGGGCATGTGGAGGGGGAGGGCGGAGGTGAGGAGAGGAGGCCGCTTGAGGGGGTTCGTGGGGGCATATGGAGGGGGAGGGCGGAGGTGAGGAGAGGAGGGCGCTTGAGGGGGTTCGTGGGGGCATGTGGAGGGGGAGGGCGGAGGTGAGGAGAGGAGGGCGCTTGAGGGGGTTCGTGGGGGCATGTGGAGGGGGAGGGCGCTTGAGGGGGTTCGTGGGGGCATGTGGAGGGGGAGGGCGGAGGTGAGGAGAGGAGGGCGCTTGAGGGGGTTCGTGGGGGCATGTGGAGGGGGAGGGCGGAGGTGAGGAGAGGAGGTGGCTTGAGGGGTTCGTGGGGGCATGTGGAGGGGGAGGGCGGAGGTGAGGAGAGGAGGCCGCTTGAGGGGGTTCGTGGGGGCATGTGGAGGGGGAGGGCGGAGGTGAGGAGAGGAGGGCGCTTGAGGGGGTTCGTGGGGGCATGTGGAGGGGGAGGGCGGAGGTGAGGAGAGGAGGGAGCTTGTGGGGGTATGCGGAGGGGGAGGGCGGAGGAGAGGGGAGGCGGGAGCTTGCGGGGGTATGTGGAGGGGGAGGGCGGAGGTGAGGAGAGGAGGGAGCTTGCGGGGGTATGGGGAGGGGGAGGGCGGAGGAGAGGGGAGGAGGTGGCTTGTGGGGGCATGTGGAGGGGGAGGGCGGAGGTGAGGAGAGGAAAGAGAGAGAGAGAGAGAGAGAGAGAGAGAGAGAGAGAGAGAGAGAGAGAAACAAAGAAAGAAAGAGAGACAAAACAAATCAACTAAGGTGGCTATAAAAGTGAAGCAAGAATTGCCCGGAACACAAATATGTCCGCGAAACGGAAGGGAACATTCCCTGAAACTGCAGCCCAAAGCATCTGAGAGCTCTCCTCTCAATCTCTTTCTCTTCTATCTTCTCCGGACTTCATGCTCAGAATGCCGGTGAGTTCTGACCTCTGTGCTTGGGGCCCACTGCTTACATGCCACAAAGAGAGAAAGGAAAAAGAGAAGGGGTACTACAGAAAGCATTCTTCACATCCAACTCGTCTTCCAACCTTTTGAGGCTGAATTAAACCATCAGAAGTTTAATTGCAATTCAACTTCTGATGGTGGACATCTTAGCTTCTGGATTGAATGTTTCCTCAAAGTCTATGTTGTAGATTTGAGCAAAACCTTTGGCAACCAGCCTTGCTTTATACCTAGAGATGCTCCCATTTGCATGCCTCTTTACCTTCTACACCCATTTGTTGCCAATGACTTTCATATCCTTTGTTCTTCGCACAAATGACCAAGTATCATTTTCTTCAAGTGCTTTGACTTCCTCCTCCATAGCTTCAATACATTCCCTATGCTTATTTGCTTCTTCAAAAACTTAGGTTCCTCCTCCTTGGTTTAGATGCTTTAAATCCTGGAGTTTCTAATTTTTCTATATCTTCCTCACTTGTAGATTCCATGTCTACCCATCGATGGTATTCGTCATTTGGCTTTTCCTTTCCTTTGCTACTTCCTTCACTTGAATGAGCTTCATTCCTTGTCTTTCCATGCCAAGCTGATGTAGTACTATCCTCTTATGGTGTGCTTGAAGTGGTTGGACCACTTATCTCCATGCTTTGTTGTTGCTCTTTGAACTTCTTCTCGGCTTCATATGCATCGTCAACCTGTAACACATCTTTGCTACCATACCAAGGTAGCAACACATCGAATATTACATCCCTATATACCTTAGTCTCTTTGGTGCAATATTTATAGCATCCAAGAAATATATTTTTTCTCTGAAGAATATCCAAGAAATATACACCTATCAACTTTGGGTCTATCTTGTGTCTCAATTCTTGAGGTATGTGAACATAACACACACAACCAAATACTTTGAGATGTGAAAGGTTGGGTTTCTTACCACACCAAGCTTCATAAGGTGTAATTCCATGTACTCCTAATGTTGGACACCTATTCATAATGTATATGGTTGTATTTGTTGCATCATCCCAATAAGAGTTAGGAACATTCATTTGTATTTGTTAACAAAGATCTAGCCACTTCTACTATGTATCTATTCTTCCTTTCTGCCACCCCATTTTAATGAGGTGTATAGGTGCAAGTGAATTGCCTTTTGATGCCATGGTCATGTAGAAAATCTGAAAATTCATTTGAAAAATGCTTTCCTCCTCTATCGAATCTGAGATTCTTTATATACTTCTCTGTTTCCTTCTCCACTAGGTTTTTGAACCTCTTGAAGTGGTAAAACACCTCTCACTTTGATTTCATGCAATACATCCAAACAAACCTTGAATGATCATCTATAAATCTCACAAAATATATATTACCTCAAATGGATGGCTCCCTTATTGGTCCCCATACATTTGTGTGTATGAGATTCAACACTTCATTGCTCACATGTGCTCCCTTCTTGAATGGTAATCTGCTTTGTTTTCCTAATTGACAAGCATGGCACACATGTTGCATATTTTGAGATGTAAGATCAGGTAGAACACTCACCAAGCCCTTCCTTTGCATGTCATTCATCCTTTGTAAGTTTATGTGCACAATTCTTTTATGCCATAAGTCAATTTCTGCAATGTCTTTATTTCCAATCGACAACTAGACAGTGTGAGGGGTTGATGGCTTTACCTCCATGGTGAAGAGTCTTCCTTGCTTCTTTCCTTTTGCTATGAGTTTTTAGTCCTGCATGGGGTCTTCAACAAAACGTCCTTGATCATTGAACCTCACCTCATAACCTCTTTCAACCATTTGACCTACCAAAACCAAGTTCTTTGTGATGGTTGGCACATGCAACACATCCTTCAACACCTTGGAGCTTTGAGATCCATTCAATGCAACATCTCCCACATGTGTAATCTTGTTCTTAGTGTCATCCCCTATCTCTACATGTCCTTTAGTGATGGGTGAATGTAAATTAAAGAAAACATCTTTATTGCAACTCATATGGTTGCTACAACCACTATCAATGTACCATGTAAAATCTCAATTGACTCTTTCAGTTGAACCATACATCATAATCAAGTTCTCACTGTCTGAATTTGCTGAAGTACTAGCATAATTACCTTGGTTCCTTTTGTATCCCTAATTTCCTCCTCCTATGGACCAACAATCTTTTGCATAATGACCCGATTTTCCACAATTATATCATTCTCCATTGGATGCTTCTCTTCCATGTGATCTTTCTCCTCTTCCTCTACTCCTTCCTCTTCATCTTGATCCATAGCGTTGGTTGGAGACTTCTTGGTTGCTTGAGCTTGAGCTTGACCTTCCTCTCCCTCGGCCTTGGGAGTTTTGTCCACCTATTTTGCCTTTGCCTCTACCTGCATAGAAAACTTGGGCTTGACTGCCTTTTGATTGTGAACCTCGTTGGTTCATCTCCTTGGTCACCATCAATGTGACTAATTGATCAAATTCTGCTAGGGAATCCCTCACATAAACTGATGTGGTGAATGCTTTCCACCTTTCATCCTCTCTCAAGCCATTGAGAGTGTGCACAACAAGATCATCCTTTTTGATTGGACTCCCAATTTGTTGGTGCAATTCACAAGCCTACACATTTGGCTTGTAGTTCATACACATATGAAGATGCATAGGAATCAATGCTAATGGTTAATTACCATTTTATCCTTTTGTAAAAGTCATATTTGACTTGGAATCTTTGTAAACACCTACCAAAAAGAACTCGTGAAAAGTTAGGTGTTGATTGATGGAATATCTCCTATAATGGAGGATCACTTTTTAGAGAGATCCAACAATTTGAATTCAAATTCAAATTGGAAGTGAACATATATATAAACTTCCAAGAAAAAAGTCGCGGTAGAGCTACTCACTTTCCGAGCTCCTCATTCTCATATCTAAGTGTTTGTGAGGCATAAACTATAGCCTACACCCTTCTCTACCATTAGGCAATGATCATCATGCCTATGGCATTGTACAACATTGTTCATTAATACATATATCTACATTGTTTATTTCTGAGTTCTCTGTCATAGTCTCTATCAATTAGTCAACGTGTGGAGATCATATCTCCCTAATTTCTAAACCAAATTCAAAGATCTATAGCTTCTTGGACACATCTCAGAGTCTTCTATATGCTATCAAAATTTGAAGGATTTCTATTCAGCCATTTCAGAGAAAAGTCCGCCGAGGTGATCTCTGGTCAACGTCCCCAACAGTCCTAAAATATCAGGTGTAAAGGTTTACTTGCTAAATTAATTTCTCTGAGCATAGTTAATCTTTTTAAGTGATTTCACTTGAAATAGTTAGCTTGCTAAGCTAATTAGATACCCCTAAAAGGAAAATTCCAATTCCTACTGTGCTAGTCATACTGAGCAAAAGACACAGCAGGTGTATGGTCAAAAATAGAAGGATTTCTTGAAGGCTTGAAGTTCAAAGTTCTTTGTTTTGATTCAATCTTTTCATACATCATTTCCAAAGTACATAGGACATTTTATGGTGTTATTAGAGAGATATGAAGGTCTACTTAGCAACTATGAAGCATCAAAGGGCTGGTACAAAGCAAGATTTGGTAGTACCTACTCATCATCTTGAAGTGTCCATCCATCATTCCCAACAGTGGTATGAGAGCAAAGTTAAGGTAAAATGGGAGATGGTTTTCCTTTATTTATTGATAAATTGGTCAGGAACAACTATCAGGCATGGTCTCTAAGGATGAAGACATACCTACAAGGAAGGAGTCTTTATGGATACATCTCATGAGATGAGGAATTGCCCTTACTCAAAACCAAAGGACTACCAACAAAGGAAGAACATGAGAAGCTCAACAAGTGGTGTGCCAAGGATGCATTAGCAAGGTCTTACTTACTCAAATCCATCTCTGATTTTCTTTTGCCACATATTAGAAACTGTAAGACATCCCAAGAGACTTGGGAAACCTTGTCATCCTATTTCTCTTCCAACACAAGGGCCAGAAAAAACCAATTGTGGATTGAATTCACCACACTAAAGAAGCAACCTAAGTAGGCTATTTTAGAGTATGTGACTAAGATTAAAGATGTAGCAGATAAGTTAGCAAGCATAGGAGAAGAGATTGAAGAAGAGCAGATAGTAAGGCAAGTGATCAATGGGATAAAAGCTGATGACAAATGGGAAAGCTTCACCACTGCCATGGACCTATACATGGACATGCAAATTCCAGATCTCACCACTCTCATGGGGGGGGCAATTGTTCGCTCATGAAGCCAAGCTCAACAAGAATGGAGACTCATCCAAAGGTAATAGCTCTTCTGCCCTATACACTGATAAAAGTAAGTTTAAAGATAAAGGCAAGAACAAGAAAGGAGAGGATGAAGGCACTACCTAACTATGCAGGGAGAGGTAGATCATCAAGAGGAAGGGGCAAAGGAGGTAAGCAAGGTAGGGGGAGATCCTATAACTCCTCACCATGCAACATTTGTGGTTTATCAAATCATACTACAGATGAGTGTTTCAGGAACTACAAGAATCAGAGAGGAAGAGGATATCAAAGAGGTAGATACTCAGAATCAAGAGGTAGATTCAACCATCATCAAGGATACAACAACAACTACAACAACAACTACAATGGAAACTACCAAGGAGGATTCACATCTAGAAAGGATTACAACAACTATACAAAAGAGCAAGATGATTCTCTTTTGAGTATGAACATGACTTCAAAACCAGGTACAAACGATGACCATCTCTTCTACATTGACTCAAGATGCTCAAATCATGTGGCTTGCAATGTACCTCTACTCTCTGACCTTGAAGAACCAAGAGGTTAGCATCAAGTACAAACAGGTGATGACACCAATCACTGAGTGGTTAAAGTTGAAATTGTTAAGACTTGTGTGGAAATCAAAACTTGTTGAGTAGGGTACTATATGGATTCAAGAGAATTGCTAAAGGAGAAAAGACAGGTAGACTTTTTACTTTTGAGCTAGAAGACACAAAGAATATTGCACTCTACAATTATAAAGATCAAACACTTTTAGAACTTGAGATTTAGCATAAGAGATTAGGGCATGTAGGAGAAAGAACCTTGAAACAAATATGCAGGGATCAATGTGTAATTGGAATACCTAATGTTTCCAAACAACACATGATTTATAAATGTGGTGCTTGTCAGTTTGGGAAGTCTCATAGGTTACCCTTCTCAAGGAAAGGCTACATGCATGAGCACTACCTAGAACTTGTTCATATAGATGTATGGGCACCAAGCAAAGACCCCTCAATCTCAGGATCAAGGTACTATGTATCTTTTTTTGATGATTATAACAGGTGGACTGTATTGTACTTTATGAAGCACAAAGATGAAGTGTTCAACTGTTTTAAAAAGTATCTTGCACTTGTTGAGAATTAGACAGGGAAGAATCTAAAGAGGCTAAGGTTAGATGGAGGAGGTGAGTACTTCTCGAATGAGTTTGAAGTATTCTTGCAGGACAGAGGAATCAAGAGAGAAATCACCACAAGGTATACTCCTCAACAGAATGGGGTAGCTGAGAAAAGAAATAGATTGATTGTTGAAACAACTAGGTCAATGTTGAATGAAAAAAAGTTACCGAAAAGAGAAGAGAGTGTATCTGCTGCCACTTACCTCATAAATAGGTTACCATCTAAGTCCCTTGATGGGATGACCCCTTATGAAGCATGGCATGGTAAGAGACCCTCACTTGATCATTGCAGGATATTTGGATGTGTAGCATATGTAAACATTCCTTCTCAGATAAGAGATAAGCTATGTGAAGAGGTGGATAGGTATGTGCTTGAAGATGAAGAGGTTTTGCAAAATCCTTGATCTACAACAGCCAAATGAACTCCAGGAGTATATGGTGGGCCCTTTTAGCTTTCCAATGGATGTATTAGACACCCTATGTACCTTGGAAGATCACTCTAAAAAAGATAGATCAAAATAGAAAAGTTGGAGTTAGCTCAGAGGTGAAGAACTTGCCATTTTGGTCCATACATCTATCCAGTGTTTTGCATAATTCTCTGAGCACAACAGCAATGAGCTTAATTCCTTTTGGGGATGTTTAGTTAACTTAAAGATCTAACTTTCAAGAGTAATCGCATAAAAAATAATAAACCACACACTGAGAATGATGTTTAGGAACTGATGACATCATCTCGATTTTCACGGGCTGCTACAGTTTGAGACCAGTGAGCAGAAAAATGAACATAAGTCTAGCATTTAAAATCCAATGATTATGAAAATTTGTATGGTTATAATAGACTGTATGCTGAATCCAAAAAAGTTTACATCATTGAATTTGGATAAGCAATCACTGAGAAATGGCTCTGACAAGATGCATAAAAAAGTTGGGTACCTGAGAGAGAAGTGAAGATGAACAAACATTGCTGACTTCAACTGAACATAAATGAAGATTGCAATATTCAAATGAAATGAAACTTTGTGAGCATATAGTAAACTTATAGAGCTAACTTTACCAAGTTAAATCAGTGAAAAGGATGCACCAAGCTCAGAGAAACCATCTGTGCAATCTGACTGAGAAAACTGAGAGATATGGTAGTGAGTAGTACACTTCACAAGAACATGGAAATATGAACTCAAATGATCGAGAAAATGAAAGTATATTGCTTGTACAATACAATGGACTTACTGATACATATGTGTGCCTTGTAATCACACCTTGATATGGCATAAACCTCAGCTCTTGGAGGTCTTCACATAGGTCTCTCTAACCATGACTAAAACTGCCATCTATTTATAGTTGAGCTTGGGAGGCTAACTTCCCTCAATCACTCTCCAATCAATCAGTGATTGATTTGATTCTCTATCTACCACAAATCATGAATTCGTGCCTCCTCTTTCCCTTTTTGATCAAGTGGACTCAACCACTTAAGATTCTTTCACTTTTACATTAAGTAAACTCTTCAAAAGTTACAAGAGGTAGTTCACAAGTGAACTTTACATAGTCTTCATTTTAAGGCTTCTTCTATGACTTTGTGGGACTGAAGCCAATACTTAGGGTTTTCATAGATTTCCTCCAACGGCTCCCCCTCAAGCCAAGTATGCTTGAGGTCTTCAATCTTCCAAGATTACCTGCAAACCAATCATAGCCTTGAATTTGCAAAGCTTTGTACAATACAATGCTTTGGTTAGAATATCTGCACATTGTTGATGAGTGGACACATATGATATTTGAATCTCTTTGCTTAGAACCTTCTCTCGTACATAGTGAAAATGAACTTCAATATGTTTAGTCCTTGCATGAAAAATAGGATTAGCAGCCAAATGAATAGAACTCATATTGTCAGCATAAATAGTTGGAGTTCCAAACTCCAATCCAAGATCTTTGAATAATGTCTTCATCCACATAGCTTCTTGTGTAGCTATGGCAAGACCTCTATATTCAACTTCAGTAGAAGAGAGAGCAACTATGGGTTGCTTCTTGGATGACCATGAAATAAGCTTTGAACCTGCAAAGGTAAGATAACCTGAAGTGCTCCTTCTATCTTCCTTGGAACCAGCCCAATTTGCATCAGAAAATAGCTTCAAACCTAACTCCGATACATAAGGATAATAAAGTCCTTCATTTATGGTTCCTTTGAGATACTTGAGAATTCTTTTGGCAGCATCCATATGTGGTTTCCTTGGTGTGTGCATAAATTGACTTAGCACACTCACACTGTAACATATATCTACTCTTGTCAATGTGGCATAGTTGAGACTACCCACTAGACTTTGATATGATGTGATGTCCTCTATGAGTTCACCTTCATGTGAGCTCAATTTATGATTGACCTCCATTGGAGTACCTGCAATCTTGCATCTTGAATTTTGCCAACATGTCCTTAATGTACTTTCTTTGAGTGAGAAACAAACCATGATCTTTGTAGAACTTCCAAACCTAGGAAGTAGGTAAGTGAACCCAAATCACTTATCTTGAACTCTTCTCTCATCTGATCTTTGATCTTCTTCATACCATCTACATCATTTCCTGTCAATATAATATCATCTACATATACACATAAGTAGATGACCTCGGAATTACTCTTTTTAATAAAGAGTGAAGGATCTGCCTTGCTTGGTTGAAAGTCTTTGTCCTGCAAGAATGAAACAAGCCTGAAATTCCAAGCTTTTGGGGCTTGCTTGAGACCATAAAATGCTTTGTTACGTTTACACACATAATCAGGATAAAACTGATTCTCAAAACCAGGTGGTTGTGCCATATATACCTCTTCTGTTATCCAACCATTCAAGAATGCATTCTTTACATCTAGTTGAAGTATCTTCCAATTCTTGGAAGAGGCAATACTAAGCAAAACCCTAATAGTAGGCATCTTTGCCACAGGAGAGAAGGTCTCCTCATAATCAATTCCCTGAGTTTGTGCAAAGCCTTTTGCTACAAGCCTTGCCTTATACCTACTAATGGAACCATCAGAATTCTTCTTGAGTTTATAGACCCATCTTGAGCCTATTACCTTCATGGATTAAGTCTTGGGCACCAAATCCCAAGTGTTGTTTTCCTCAAGTGCTTCAATCTCTTCCTTCATTGCATGCTTCCATTCTGATTTTGCTTTGGCCTCTTCAAAGGATGATGGCTCCTCTTGGTTTATGTCCTATGCTATGTAGATAGAATGTTTAGTCACTAATGAGATGTCAAACCCATACCTTTCTGGTTTTTTCTTTTCCCTCATAGATCTTCTTAGGCCATGATGTGATGATTCTGCCTCATGTCCAAGTTCTTGCAATTTTGCTTTACCTTTAGACTTCCATGCTTTGATCTTTTCCATCTGAGATTCTTCATCATCCTCGGAGGTGTCTTGTTCTTCAATCTTTGGTTGTTCTCTACGAAGCTTTGGAAAATCTTCTTCAAGATCATATGGTAAATTGACCTTCCTACATGAATCTTCATACCATGAATTATTCTCATCAAAAACTACATTTGGCTTTACCAAGAGTCCTTTGTTGGTAGGTTTGTATAACCTGTAACCCTTTTGATTGTTGTTATATCCAATAAATACACACCTTTCTGCCTTTGGATCCATCTTGCCTCTAACTTGTGAAGGAACATGAGCAAAAGCAATACATCCAAAAATTTTACAATGATCTAATCTTGGTCTTCTTCCATTCCAAGCCTCATATGGAGTCATCCCATCAAGGGATTTTGAAGGCAATGTTGGAGCAAGTCTATGACAAGCCTAAGTATTGGCTTAAGTCCCACAAAGTCATAGAAAAAGCCTTAAAATGAAGACTATGTAAAGTTCACTTGTGAACTATCTCTTGTAACTTTTGAAGAGTTTACTTAATGTAAAAGTGAAAGAATCTTAAGTGGTTCAGTCCACTTGATCAAGAATGGAAAGAGGAGCCACGAATTCGTGATTTGCGGTAGGTAGAGAATCAAATCAATCATTAATTGATTGGAGAGTGATTGAGGGAAGTTAGCCTCCCAAACTCAACTATAAATAGATGGCAGTTTTAGTCGTGGTTAGAGAGACCTATGTGAAGACCTCCAAGAGCGGAGCTTTATGCCATATCAAGGTGTGATTACAAGGCACACATATGTATCAGTAAGTCATTGTATTGTACAAGCAATATACTTTCATTTTCATGATTATTTGAGTTTATCTTTCCAGAGTGATCTTCCAAGGTACATAGGGTGTCTAATACATCCATTGGAAAGCTAAAAGGGCCCACCATATACTCCTGGAGTTCATTTGGCTGGTGTAGATCAAGGATTTTGCAACACCTCTTCATCTTCAAGCACATACCTATCCATCTCTTCACAGTGGTATCAGAGCAAGGTTGGACAACATGGCAGATGGATTTCCTTCATCAATTGACAAATTGGAGAGAGGTAGCTACTCAGCTTGGTCCTTAAGAATGGAAGCTTATCTCTAAGGTAGAAGTTTATATGGTTATGTGGCTGGAGATGAAGTTATGCGAAGTTTCAGGAACAAAAGTCAACCAACACAAGAAGAGCAAGAAAGATTGAGCACATGGTGCTCCAAGGATGCACTTGCAAGGTCTTATCTCCTCAACTCTATCTCAGATTTTTTGTTGCCTCACATTAGGAGTTTTAAGACATCTCAGGAAGTGTGGGATGCACTTGAAGCTTTCTTTTCTTCAAGTACCAAAGCTAGGAAGCATCAACTATGGATGGATTTCACAACTCTCAAGAACACTCCCAAACAAAATGTGACTGATTTTGTCACAAAGCTCAAGGACATAGCGGATTAGTTGGGAAGCATTGGAGAGGTAATAGATGAAGAGCAAATTGTAAGGCAGGTCATCAATGGCTTGAAGGTAGATGACAAGTGGGAAGCATTCACCACAGCTATGGATTTGTACATGGACATGCATGTACCTGATTTCAATACACTCATTGGACAACTACTTACTCAAGAGGCAAAGCTTATAAAAAATGGAGAAATCTCTAAAGGTAATCAATCTTCAGCTTTATACACTGATAAAAGCAAGTCCAAAGATAACAAAGGAAAGGCAAAGAAAGTGGATGATGAAGCAGGTACATATCAAGCTAACTATGCAGGTAGAGGAAGACATGGTAGAGGTAGAGGAAGAGGAGGTAGAAAAGGAAGGGGGAGATCCCAAGACTCCAACCCATGTTCTATTTGTGGATTAACTAATCATACAACTGAAAATTGCTTTAGGAATTCCAGGAATCAAAGAGGCAGAGGATACAATAAAGGAATTTATGGCTACTCAAGAGGAAGGTTCAACAACTACCATGGCAACTACAACAACTACAATCATTCAAACTATCAAGGAGGCTACAAAGGAAGGAGAGACTACAATAACTACACAGAAGAATCAAACAAAGAGGATTCATTATTGATCATGAACATGGCTATGCCAAAAGGTAAATCTAATGAGCATGTTTTCTACATAGATTCAGGTTGTTCAAATCATGTGGCAAGAAATGTGGCACTCCTATCAGATTTAGAAGATCCAAGGAATAAGCATGAGGTACAAACAGGAGATGATACAAAACATCCTGTGGAGAAAATAGGCAATGTCAAAGCACCTGATGGAAACATCAACCTACTCAGTAAGGTACTCTATGTCCCTACCATTACAAAGAATTTGATAAGTGTTGGGTAGATAGTAGAGAAAGGGTTGCAAGTCAGGTTCACAAAGGCAGGAGCATTTGTTGAAGATCGAAGTCAAGGATTCAGAAAAATTGCAAAAGGTGAAAAGACAGGTAGATTGTTCACATTTGAATTACAGGACACTAGAAACATTGCTCTCTTTAATTATGGTAGTCAGACACTCATAGGATTGGAAGTATGGCACAAAAGGTTAGCACATATTGGTGAAAGGTCATTAAAGCAAATCTGCAGGGACCAAAGTGTACTTGGACCTCCTAATTTGTCAAAACAACATATGATTTATAAGTGTAGTGCATGTCAATTTGGAAAGTCTCACAGGTTACCATTCATGAAGAAAGGTTATATGCATGGAGATCTCTTGGAGTTGGTTCATACAGATGTATGGGGACCTAGCAAAGAAGCTTCAATATCTGGATCAAGGTATTATGTTTCCTTTATTGATGATTGCAGCAGATGGACTATCCTATTCTTTATGAAACACAAAGATGAAGTTTTTTCATGTTTCAAAAGATATTTGGCTCTTGTGGAGAATCAAACAGGTAAATCACTAAAAAGGCTAAGGTCAGATGGAGGGGGAGAATACTTCTCCCATGAGTTTGATTCTTTTCTTCAAGAAAGAGGAACCAAAAGAGAGGTAACTACAAGGTACACTCCTGAGCAAAATGGAGTGGCAGAAAGGAGGAATAGGACAATTGTTGAAGCTGCAAGGTCTATGTTAAATGAAAAGCATTTACCTAATTACTTATGGGCTGAGGCTGTATCTACAGCCACTTACTTGATTAGCAGGTTGCCTTCAAAATCCCTTGATGGGATGACTCCATATGAGGCTTGGAATGGAAGAAGACCAAGCTTAGATCATTGTAAAATTTTTGGATGTATTGCTTTTGCTCATGTTCCTTCACAGGTTAGAGGCAAGATGGATCCAAAGGCAGAAAGGTGTGTATTTATTGGATATCACAACAATCAAAAGGGCTACAGGTTATACAACCCTACCGACAAAGGATTCTTGGTAAGCAGAGATGTAGTTTTGGATGAGAACAATTCATGGTATGAAGATTCATGCAGGAAGGTCAATTTACCATATAATCTTGAAGAAGATTTTCCAAATCTTGGAAGAGAACAACCGAAGATTGAAGAACAAGACACCTCAGAGGATGATGAAGAATCTCAGATGGAAAAGATCAAAGCATGGAAGTCTAAAGGTAAAGCAAAATTGCAGGAACTTGGACATGAGGCAGAATCATCACATCATGGCCTAAGAAGATCTATGAGGGAAAAGAAAAAACCAGAAAGGTATGGGTTTGACACCTCATTAGTAACTAAACACTCTATCTACATAGCACAGGATATAAACCAAGAGGAGCCATCATCATTTGAAGAGGCCAAAGCAAAATCAGAATGGAAGCATGCAATGAAGGAAGAGATTGAAGCACTTGAGGAAAACAACACTTGGGATTTGGTGCCCAAGACTTCATCCATGAAGGTAATAGGATCAAGATGGGTCTATAAACTCAAGAAGAATTCTGATGGTTCAAGTAATAGGTATAAGGCAAGACTTGTAGCAAAAGGCTTTGCACAAACTCAGGAAATTGATTATGAGGAGACCTTCTCTCCTGTGGCAAAGATGCCTACTATTAGGGTTTTGCTTAGTATTTCCTCTTCCAAGAATTGGAAGATACTTCAACTAGATGTAAAGAATGCATTCTTGAATGGTTGGATAACAGAAGAGGTATATATGGCACAACCACCTGGTTTTGAGAACCAAGTTTATCCTGATTATGTGTGTAAACTTAACAAAGCATTGTATGGTCTCAAGCAAGCTCCAAGAGCTTGGAATTTCAGGCTTGTTTCATTCTTGCAGGACAAAGGCTTTCAACCAAGCAAGGTAGATCCTTCACTCTTAATTCCGAGGTCATCTACCTATGTGTATATGTAGATGATATTATATTGACAGGAAATGATGCAGATGGTATGAAGAAGATCAAAGATCAGATGAGAGAAGAGTTCAAGATAAGTGATTTGGGTTCACTTACCTACTTCCTAGGTTTGGAAGTTGTCTACATAGATCATGGTTTGTTTCTCACTCAAAGGAAGTACATTAAGGACATGTTGGCAAAATTCAAGATGCAAGATTGTAAGATTGCAGGTACTCCAATGGAGGTCAATCACAAATTGAGCTCACATGAAGGTGAACTCATAGAGGACATCACATCATATCAAAGTCTAGTGGGTAGTCTCAACTATGCCACATTGACAAGAGTAGATATATGTTACAGTGTGAGTGTGCTAAGTCAATT
Organism: Ceratopteris richardii; assembly: GCA_020310875.1. Classification (NCBI taxonomy): domain Eukaryota; kingdom Viridiplantae; phylum Streptophyta; class Polypodiopsida; order Polypodiales; family Pteridaceae; genus Ceratopteris; species Ceratopteris richardii. Next base: position 20,219,642 of record CM035424.1, on the reverse strand, counting down.
TATGCACACACCAAGGAAACCACATATGGATGCTGCCAAAAGGATTCTCAAGTATCTCAAAGGAACCATAAATGAAGAACTTTATTATCCTTATGTATCTGATTTAGGTTTGAAGCTATTTTTTGATGCAGATTGGGCTGGCTCCAAGGAAGATAGAAGGAGCACTTCAGGTTATCTTACCTTTGTAGGTTCAAAGCTTATTTCATGGTCATCCAAGAAGCAACCCACAGTTGCTCTCTCTTCTACTGAAGCTGAATATAGAGGTCTTGCCATAGCTACACAAGAAGCTATGTGGATTAAGACATTATTCAAAGATCTTGGATTGGAGTTTGGAACTCCAACTATTTTTGGTGACAATATGAGTTCTATTCATTTGGCTGCTAATCCTATTTTTCATGCAAGGACTAAACATATTGAAGTTCATTATCACTATGTACGAGAAAAGGTTCTAAGCAAAGAGATTCAAATATCATATGTGTCCACTCATCAACAATGTGCAGATATTCTAACCAAAGCATTGGATGGTACAAAGCTTTGCAAATTCAAGGCTATGATTGGTTTGCAGGTAATCTTGGAAGATTGAAGACCTCAAGCATACTTGGCTTCAGGGAGAGCTGTTGGAGCAAGTCTATGACAAGCCTAAGTATTGGCTTAAGTCCCACAAAGTCATAGAAAAAGCCTTAAAATGAAGACTATGTAAAGTTCACTTGTGAACTATCTCTTGTAACTTTTGAAGAGTTTACTTAATGTAAAAGTGAAAGAATCTTAAGTGGTTGAGTCCACTTGATCAAGAATGGAAAGAGGAGCCACGAATTCGTGATTTGTGGTAGGTAGAGAATCAAATCAATCATTGAGTGATTGGAGAGTGATTGAGGGAAGTTAGCCTCCCAAACTCAACTATAAATAGATGGCAGTTAGAGAGACCTATGTGAAGACCTCCAAGAGCTGAGCTTTATGCCATATCAAGGTGTGATTACAAGGCACACATATGTATCAGTAAGTCATTGTATTGTACAAGCAATATACTTTCATTTTCATGATTATTTGAGTTCATATTTCCATGTTCTTGTGAAGTGTACTACTCACTGCCATTACTCTCAGTTTTCTCAGTCAGCTTGCAGAGATGTTGTCTCTGAGCTTGGTGCATCATTTTCAGTGATTTAACTTGGTAAAGTTAGCTCTATAAGTCTACTATATGCTCACAAATTTTCATGTCATTTGGATGTTGCAATCTTCAGTTATGTTCATTTGAAGTCAACAGGGTCTGTTCATCTTCACTTCTCTGTCAGGTACCCGACTTTTTCACTCATCTTGTCAGAGCCATTTCTCAGTGGTTACTTACCCAAATTCACTGATTTAAAGCTTTTGGATTCAGCTTACTGTCTAGTATAACCATACAAATCTGCATAATCATTGGATTCCTACATTCTGAGTTATGTTGACGTTTCTGCTCGTTGGTCTCAAACTGTAGCAGCCCGTGAAAATCGGGATGATGTCATCAGTTGTTAAAACTCATTCTCAGTGTGTGGTTTATTATTTTTGATGAGATTACTCTTGAAAGTTAGCTCTTTAAGCTATCTAGACTTCCCCAAGAGGAATTAAGCTAATTGCTGCTGTGCTCAGAGAATTATGTAAAACACTCGACAGGTGTATGAACCAAGAATAGCAAGTTTTCACCTCTGAGCTAACTCCAACTTATCTGTTTTGATCTATCTTTTTGAGAGTGATCTTCCAAGGTACATAGGGTGTCTAATACATCCATTGGAAATCTAAAAGGGCCCACCATATACTCATGGAGTTCATTTGGCTGGTGTAGATCAAGGATTTTGCAACACCTCTTCATCTTCAAGCACATACCTATCCATCTCTTCACAGGCAACCTGTTAGTCAAGTAAGTGGCTGTAGATACAACCTCAGACCATAGATAATTAGGCAAATGCTTTTCATTTAACATGGACCATGCAGCTTCAACAATTGTCCTATTCCTCCTTTCTGCCACTCCATTTTTTGCAGGAGTGTACCTTGTAGTTACCTCTCTTTTGATTCCTCTTTCTTGAAGAAAAGAATCAAACTCATGGGAGAAGTATTCTCCCCCTCCATCTGACCTTAGCCTTTTTAGTGATTTACCTGTTTGATTCTCCACAAGAGCCAAATATCTTTTGAAACATGAAAAAACTTCATCTTTGTGTTTCATAAAGAATAGGATAGTCCATCTGCTGCAATCATCAATAAAGGAGACATAATACCTTGAACCAGATATTGAAGCTTCCTTGGTAGGTCCCCTACATCTGTATCAACCAACTCCAAGAGATCTCCATGCATATAACCTTTCTTCATGAATGGTAACCTGTGAGACTTTCCAAATTGACATGCACTACACTTATAAATCATATATTGTTTTGACAAATTAGGGAGTCCAAGTACACTTTGGTCCCTACAAATTTGCTTTAATGACCTTTCACCAATATGTGCTAACCTTTTGTGCCATACTTCCAATTCTGTGAGTGTCTGACTACCATAATTAAAGAGACCAATGTTTCTAGTGTCTTGTAATTCAAATGTGAACAATCTACCTGCCTTTTGACCTTTTGCAATTCTTCTGAATCCTTGACTTGGATCTTCAACAAATGCTCCTGCTTTTGTGAACCTGACTGGCAACCCTTTCTCTACTATCTGCCCAACACTTATCAAATTCTTTGTAATGGTAGGAACATAGAGTACCTTACTGAGTAGGTTGATGTTTCCATCAGGTGCTTTGACATTGCCTATTTTCTCCACAGGATGTTTTGTGTCATCTCTTGTTTGTACCTCATGCTTATTCCTTGGATCTTCTAAATCTGATAGGAGTGCCACATTTCCTGCCACATGATTTGAACAACCTGAATCTATGTAGAAACCATGCTCATCAGATTTACCTTGTGGCATAGTCATGTTCATGATCAATAATGAATCCTCTTTGTTTGAGTCTTTTGTGTAGTTATTGAAGTCTCTCCTTCCTTTGTAGCCTCCTTGATAGTTTGAATGATTGTAGTTGTTGTAGTTGCCATGATAATTGTTGAACCTTCCTCTTGAGTAGCCATAACTTCCTCTATTGTATCCTCTTCCTCTTTGATTCCTGGAATTCTTAAAGCAATTTTCAGTTGTATGATTAGTTAATCCACAAATAGAACATGAGTTGGAGTCTTCGGATCTCCCCCTGCCTTGTCTACCTCCTCTTCCTCTACCTCTGCCATGTCTTCCTCTACCTGCATAGTTAGCTTGATATGTTCCTGCTTCATCATCCACTTTCTTTGCCTTTCCTTTGTTATCTTTGGACTTAGTTTTATCACTTTATAAAGCTGAAGATTGATTACCTTTAGAGCTTTCTCCATTTTTGATAAGCTTTGCCTCTTGAGTAAGTAGTTGTCCAATAAGTGTATTGAAATCAGGTACATGCATGTCCATGTACAAATCCATAGCTGTGGTGAATGCTTCCCACTTGTCATCTGCCTTCAAGCCATTGATGACCTGCCTTACAATTTGCTCTTCATCTATTACCTCGCCAATGCTTCCCAACTGATCTGCTATGTCCTTGAGCTTTGTGACAAAATTAGTCACATTTTGTTTGGGAGCCTTCTTGAGAGTTGTGAAATCCAGCCATAGTTGATGCTTCCTAGCTTTGGTACTTGAAGAGAAGAAGGCTTCAAGTGCATCCCACACTTCCTTTCATGCTCGCAAGAGCGTGTCTTTCTTCTTGCCTTCTCCATTTTTGGACAAATGAAGACAACAAGCTGTCGAAGTCTGCAACAGTCCTAAAATATCGGGGGTAAAGGTTTACTTGCTAAATTAATTTCTCTGAGCATAGTTAATCTTTTTAAGTGATTTCACTAGAAATAGTTAGCTTGTTAAGCTAATTAGATACCCCTAAAAGGAATTTTTCCAATTCCTACTGTGCTGGTCATACTGAGCAAAAGACACAGCAGGTGTATGGTAAAATATAGAAGGATTTCTTGAAGGCTTGAAGTTCAAAGTTTTCTGTTTTGATTCAATCTTTTCATACATCATCTCCAAAGTACATACAAAATTTTATGGTGTTATTGGAAAGCTAAGAAGGTCTACGTATCAACTGTGAAGCATCAAAGGGCTGGTACAAAGCAGGATTTGGCAGTACCTACTCATCATCTTGGAGTGTCCATCCATCATTCCTAACACAATTGAGCCTAAAGCATCTGCAAGCTCCTTAGCCTTCAAAGTGTACTCATTTATGTTAGTACTTGGTGATTTCCTAAGATTATTCAGCTCATTCTTGAGCTGAATCTTCCTTGCCTTGGTTGATGAAGAGTACAATCTCTCCAAGGTCTCCCAAACCTTCTTGGATGTGTCCAAGTCTTGTATATGCCCTACCATGCTATTGCTTATGTGTTGAGATAGAATGAATATGACTCTCCTATCCCTTTCTATCCATTCATTAAGTGCCTTGACCTGCCCTTGAAGTGGTGGATCATGTGCATGAGGCATTGGCTCCATGCCGCTCAGAATCCTTTGCCCATAACATAGTTGCTAACTCTAAATTTTCATGGTTGATAATTGCCTTTCTCTAACTTCTCTATTTGTGCATTATCCTCATCCATAATGAGCTCTAAGATGCTCCTCTAGCTTCTCCTCAAGTTTTTGTATGCTTTAGAAGGTGTGGATATTACCTTTTGATAGCTTCTTCCTTGCTAACCTTTGACTAGTTGCGATCTCGATCGACATAGCCCCCTTTCAATGTCTTCTTGCTTTGATGAGTCCTCCTTGTGCTTCCATGAGTTGTCTTGATCCCTTCAAGTCTTCAATATAATGCCAATCATGTCTCCAAGCTTCCAAAATGGCTCTAATACCACTGATGGGGGATGATTCTAACACCCCTATTCAAAAATGGAAGATGGCTGCCCTCCACTAGGTCCACAAGCAGTGATAGATGCTCACTGTTCTGAACTTTTCTCTGCCCAAGTACAAAGACTTAGAATGAAATTTTGCAGACTTGTAGTAGACTATACAAGCTACCCAACAAGCTTTAAATCATGCCAAATGGGTATTCTAGCTGGGAGACCCACCCTCTGCAAAACAGGCTACATGTTTGCAACACTCTCTGCCTATGTGGAGAGATATACCTTCACAAAGATGGCAATTTCTCACAATTCACTCAGCCAAATAACTTGGAACTTTGGCAAAGTTCAGGGCACAATATGAGAGACCAAATAAATATTGAAATCAATGAAAATGAGTAGAATGATAAAGTAAACAATGCTCTGCAATCTCATACAATCAGATTTGGAAAAGCCTAACTACACCTCTAGATAGAGAGGAGAAAAAGCATAAGAAATTGAGGTAAGCAAGCAAGGGGGCTGCTTGCTAGAGTTTATGACTTCACTAAAATATGTGGGAAACTCGTGGAATGCATAAAACACAAGAAAAAAAGGCAAGATGATGCTTATATAGAGTTTTATGTTTCCTAGAATCTAGCTGACCACCCACCAATGAGTATAGGTGCACGTTTTGGTGGCTGATTTGATGAGATTTGAATTTGATTGAGTTTGGTGGAGCTTTTAACTTTATTCCACAACTTTGGGTCATTTTGTTTTATTGTTCCACTTGAAAAACTCGTGGTTGAGCCTTTTTGCATGATTGAGACTTGATTTTCAACATGTTGTAGGAGATGGTGGATAATCACAAGAGATGAGTTGGTGTAGCTAAAACAAGCTTCACACCTACTATAAGTAATGGCTCGAGAGTGATGTGGGCCTCTTTAGGGTGCTAATAAGCATAATTAATCACATATGTTGCTTGGAAGATGATCCACTAATGATAGGAGCAAAACAGATAGGTAGGCATATGATTCAATGTCCAAAAACTTGCTATTTTTGTTGAGACATCTACTCAGAGTTTTGAACCATTCTCTGAGTACAAAAGCAATTAATAAAATTCCTTTTGGTGAACTTCAATTAGCTTAAGAAGCTACGATTCATGAGTGAAATCATCTAAAATGGTGATCTATGTGCAGAGAAATATGTTTAGTAAGTTAAGCATCCATCCAAACTTTTATCAGCCTTGACAATCACAGACCAGTGAGCAGAGATTGACTAATATCTGATAACGGCGAGAAGCATTATTAATGAAACTTTGTAACGTTAATGTAGAGAGAATGATTGAGCTATCATGCTTTAAATCAAGAGAAATGATCCACTATACAGTGAGAACAAGATCTCACAAGTTCACTATTCCGATGGAGTGGGATAGAGATATAAGAGTAAGACGTAATGATCATGTATGAATTAAATCATGTAAAAATACAATGTCATTGGCAATAAACCATTGCACATTGAGTGAGGAATGATTGAGCTATGAGGTGAGATCCTCTTCTCATGAAATTACATATGATCTCTAAACCTTGAGATACATGCAGGCATTCCATATACTTTTTCATAGTTTTTGTTGGAGCCAAAGATTTCAGCTTGAATTCTAATCTAAACCTAAAAGTAAATCCTAAGGTATAGGATTGATTCTCTTTAAACTCAACTACCAAGTGATACGAGCTTATATGCTTTCTAACTCCTCGTGGACATATTTCACTTTTACAATGGGTAATTGTAATGCAAAGTTACACGAGATATGAAGCCTTCCAAGTGTAATGCTAATACATTAAGCTTCTGTGAGGTGATCAAGTATGTAGGCTTGGGCATAATTGCACCAACATATTTATCTTTCAAAAGTTCAAGAGAACCCAACCTTCTAAATGAATAAGAACTTGAAGACCTTAAGAGCCTTGAGCTCTAGACTAAATTCATCCCTATTGGTTTAAGGAGCTTCTAATTGTACCATAAGGTGTTGTCTATTAACTCAAACCTGAAGAAGATGTATTTGTAGTTTGAAATGGAATACATGGTCATATATCAAATCTTGGCCCAATATCAAAGGCTTTGTAAGATCTTCATCATGCCTAACTAATAGCTTTTATATCAAGGGGACATCCTCTATGAGCATTGGAACTTCCGCCTCAACAATGCAAGGTGTTTCCACACCTCAGAATCATATAAGGTAAGCCTCAGTTGGATCATTTGTAAGTTCATGTCTTGATAGCATGAATACCTAATGGCACTCATGGCATCTCATGAATGAATGAGGACCCTAATCTTCATGATTGTAGTGCCTTGTCTTTTTTCAACAAAAATAAATGGTTGTCTATCCACTACGCTCAGATAGGTATTCCTCTTCCTTTCACACATTGTGATTTGATATCTAGGGGCATCTAAATGGGGAATGAAATGCACAAGATGAAGCCCTTCAAGATTGCATTCCTATATTGCCCTACACCTTATTTTTTTGGTTCCATATGTTTAATGTGTTCTAGATCATTAGCTTAAGTCATTTAATCATATCTTCTGTGAGTGGTTCTTGACAAAGCTTGACTTTGCATCAACTAATTTAATTTTTCATTACATCTCCTTATAAATTGGCTACTATGATACTTTGAGTCATTTAAGCATCTTGTGAGTGAGCGGTTCTTGATAAATCATGACTCTACATCCACTAATGTAATTTTGCATTGCATCTTCTTTTAAAGTGGATAACTATAGGACACTTGTCAAAAGTATATTGATTATCATGAATCTGTAGTTGCATGTTTCTAACTTATGTTCATGTTGTTTCAACATATACATCAATACTAAATCACCAGCTTTCAAGCCGTTATCTTTCACGAAAGCATAAAAATAAGCGTTTTGTTTCTTCTTTGCTACATATATACCCAGTGATACTCTTAATGTAGTTTCTCTAAAGTGTTCTAAGTCCATTATCCATAAAGATAGCACAAGGTTATGATCAGATACCATATGAAAGGAAGTGTTATTAAGTACCTTTTTATAGGACACATCATACAAAAACAATATGATGTAGGTGTTTGTGCTAATTAGAACATTTGTTGTCCACAAGCTTAGTCAAGATGTTACTTAGGATCTTATTCATACTTTTAGCTTGTTCGTTCACTTGTGAGTGATATGGCACTAATTTCTTGTGAATTAGCATAGACTCTTGTAAGAGACATTCAATCACTTCGTTAAAGAAATGAGTTCCTCAATCACTTGGCAACTCTATGGGAAATCCATACCTCATGAACACATTGTCAAACAAGAATTTCAATGTTGTTTGTGCATCATTTTTCCTAGTGGCTTTTACTTCTACCCATTTGGTGAGATAGTATGTGGAAACAATGATGTATGAAGGGTAGGCCACCAAAGACCTAAAAATAGAATGACTTTTATTAGATGATCAGGTCCAAAGTTTCGTCTTGCAACACCATTGTGGGCCATTTATATCTTCAAATAATCACTTATGTGTACCCATAACCTCAAGTATCCATATCTTCCCCACTTGTATGTACTATCACCAATGAGTGCATAGCCTTGAAATTCCTGCTCTCTTTGTCATGCTAAGGTCATATTTTGTGGGAATGGTCTCATTCTCAAAAATTCTACTAGGTCAGTGCTTTAATGAGGTATTAGAGACACCTGATACAAGGTAACATGCTCAATTGAAGGTCTACTAATACAATATGGAATTCTTGAGCAACCTATAGACATAGTTTTCCATGGTAGGCCAATATATGCCTAACCAATTCAAATTTTGTAGGGTTCTATGCTTTGAATGGAATTGCCCTAGTGCAACTACATGTGCTAGTTAAAAATACAATATGGAAAATTCTTGAGCAACCTATAAACATGTTCTTCCATGATAGGCCAATATTCAACTAACCACTTCAATGTTTGTAGGGTTCTATGCTTTGAATGGTGTTGCCCTAGTGCACCTACATGTGCATTAGGATGGGATTGTTGAAACGATTTCATCCCTCGAATTGACATATAGGAAAATTTTACAGAGTGGTTATTTCTAAACTCTGAAAAACACTTTTGATAAGATTCTTTGATTTGATTAACCTCTCTCTTATACTTGCAGACATCAAAACCATGAAGATGTGGACTGATGAGCAATCTCATCATATGAATTCTTTATTTTATGAAGTCCTATGTAACTCAATAGAAACAAGCTCTAAGAATAAGTATTTTTTAGTCGTGCTCATGAATGTGTATGCATGGGTATATTGAACATGTGCTCATAATCGTGTATATGCATTGATATAGGATGCATAAGTACATGTGTTATGTGTACTTATATGGCATTTTCTTATGAATCCTTTGCATACATATATGTGAGGCTTATACCTATGGCATTTTCTTATGAATCCTTTGCATACTTATATGTGAGGCCTATACCTATGGCATTTTCTTATGAGTCCTTTGCATACCTATATATGAGGCCTATACATATGGCATTTTCTTATGAAACCTTAGAATACCTATTACACTACTATATATGAATTAATATATAATTAATTAATGAGTACAAGTATGAATTAATATATAATTAATTAAATATTAATTAATTAATGAGTACAAGTATAAATTAATATATAAGTAGTTAAAGATTAATTAATTAATGACTATGAGTATAAATGAATATAAAATTAATTAAAGATTAATTGTTAAATAACTATGAGTACAAATGAATATAAAGTTAATTAAAGATTAATTAATTAAAGATGAGTTAATTAATGAATAAGAGTATGAATTAATATATAACTAATTAAAGACTATGAGTAAGATATTTGAGGAAAAGTAAAATACATAATAAAAAACAAAATAATTAAGTGTGTGATGTGTAAGAGAACTAGTTAAAGTGGAGTTAAAAGAATGGTGTGTGATGGGAACTAGTTAATATAAGTAAAGAAAAAAAGAAATGGTGTGTATGTAACTAGAAGTATGCATGTAAATACTTTTTGGTAAGTGTGTGTGGTAAAACAAAATGTGTGTGAATGTATGTGTGAAGCCTATATAAGTAAATGTTGTATTTTGTTTTACTTATGCTTTTCTGCACATATCCTCCTTCTTCTTCTTCTTCCCTCTCCCCCCCCCCGATTGCTACATGCATAGAAAGAGAGTGCATCACACATAGGAGAGAGAAAGAGAGGGATGACCTAATAGCTACGCACAGACATGATGCAAATTGCTTAGAAAAATGGATGCTTGCTGCTCTTGACAATAGTGAGAGACGAGAAAAGTCGAAGCACAGAGAAAGAGAGAAGAGGGAGATATGGTGGTTGTAGAGACGATGCACTGAGATTGCTTAGAGAGAGAGAGCCATTATGTTTACATGGAGTGGAGTAAGGTGCACTCACGTGGTGTAGTCTTGCCTTTCAAGTTTTCGCAATTAAGGCTGTAAGAGTGTTCTGATGTCACATTAAGCATGTTCCTCTAGAGAGGTGCAAGGAAGAAGGGCACTTCCTCCTTCAGAATAGCACAAGCGAGGGAGGCTGTGAGCAAGAAAGTACAGAGGAAGGAATTGGATGTTATTTGCTTGCATATTCTTCTTCGTCACTCTCATCTTTCAAGTTTTTCTAGTTTAAGCATGTAAGTGTGTGCTGCTTCCATATTAGTTCTTCGCTTCTTCTCTAGAGAGACGAATTCTTCTAGGGCCCTCAGAACAACAGGCGAGAGAGGCTATGAGCAAGAAGAAGTTACAGAGGTTCATTTTGTATGAATGAATTTTGGATGCTATTTTCCTTCATACTATTCTTTCTTGCCTACTCAACTATCCCTCCCTCCTTTCATCCATGATAGGCAAACAGGTAGGTACATGGACAAATAGAGCACAAAATTATTATGGGAGTCTCCTGCCACAATCATGAGTGTCTCCTTCCTCAACATTCTTCAATTTCAAAATAAGTTTATTTTTCATAATACTTATGATTTTGTACACATGCTTTTCTGTAGAGCATTGAAGAGTATTTACAAGCAATTGAGATCGGGAGATTGGATTTGCACATCTGCTACTTCTTCCACCTTTCAAAATCAATTTCTTTAAGCTTAATCTTGTATTAGAATTTCAAATTTAGAGTATTCGTATAGGTTTTACCATATATCTATAGATTGGTGATTTTATCACTTAAAAATTATATAAAAACATTTCTCTTTTGTATAGGATTACTTCTATCTTAAACATGTCTCTTTATTCACTTATCTTTCCTTTGTTTTGAATATATCGTTCACTTTTCTAAGTTCCTAATCTGTTAATGGATGTTGCTGATCCTTATGATACATTTAATCTAGTGAGTAGTATCCCTAATGGATTTGAAAGCACAACTATCCCTGTTGAAGAGTTCATAAAAGATCGTATTACTAGCGAAACCTTAGTCTCTCAGTCATATGAGTTCTAAAGAAATACTGATAAAAGAGGATCTGGTAATAACAAGGGTGTTTGGTGTGATAGTCAAGAGAGGAAAAACACCTATAATTGAAGATAATCAAAGTAATAAAAATGAGCAAAAAGATGATTAGAAACAAGGTGAGGAAAAAGGGAACAAGAAAGGGAGGAGGACTCCGAGAGCAATTATGATCTCGGAGCTTGAGAAAAAGAATGATGCTAGAGAGATTCTTAATGAAATATTACTAAAAAGCCAAGTCACTATGTCCCTTGAGCAAGTATTTTGGATTGCAAAACCCGAGTTCAAGGATAGCTTTATAAGACTTATTACAAGAAGACAATTTCCACTGCCTCAGGATGAGGAGATGCAAGATGTTGTTGAGGAAACCTTAGCAATGAATGAGGTTGTGACATTTCGTGATAGCGACTATGACGAGGAAGAGGATTTTACATTTCCTACTTCTAGTTTACTTCTTGTTAAAAAACAAAAACTTACAAGTACATTCAGAAAAGTAAATGAAAAATATTTCAAAAACTTAGGATTAATTTCACCTATTAATTTCAGACTGCTCTCCAAGAAGAATAGTTCAAAAACTTAGGATTAATTTCAGAAACGTAAATGAAAAATATTCCAAAAACTTAGGATTATTTGAGACTACTCTCCAAGAAGCATTAGAATCAAAGTTTATCATTCTTGACTCTATTAAGGAATATGAGCTGATTACTAATTTTTTTCTAGAACATGAAGTTAAAATTAATACTAAATATAAAACAATTGAAAAGAAAATCAAACCTATAGCTCATCCATTGCCTAAAGATAGCTATGATTTATTTAGATGAGTGACTAAGGATCCTATTCTTAGATATTACAGAAGAGACTATGAAATATATAAAGTTTAGAGAATAATTTCTTTTAGAATTAGAAAAAAATCAATTTAGAAAGATGATCATGCATCATGGAAAGGCATTTTCTTTATTTCCACATGAAATAGGATGCGCTGATCCAAAGCCTCTAGCTCCAATGATCATATTTACCATATCGCATATTCCATGGAATCTTTGGCTGATACCAGTCCCAAAGGCTCATCTAGTTTAGCTAATGAGATTGATAAAGGAGAAGATTACCATGATAATTTTAGAACCATCATGAGCACCGTACTCAAATAGGTGGTTCACAATACCTAAAAAGAGTAGAAAGCTATGATTTATACAAGATCTACAACCTATTAACAAAGTCACTATTAGAAATGTAGAAACAAGTCCCATTGTAGATGCATTTGCAGAGGCATTTGACAGACACTCCATCTATTCGATGGGAGACATTGTTAGGCCAGTGTTAGGCCGCCGGAATGGATTGTATTTTTATTTGTCATATATCGCACGCACTGAAAAGGCGTAGCGAATAGTTGTAACTTTTTATCCATTAATGAAAGGGCATTACGGTGTGCTTCGGCGAGAGACGAGTTCGCCAAACTGTCTTTCTGGGCGACCGTGCGGAGACGCTGTGTTGCAGATTTGCCGATATCTTGAGTACTATCATTCTGTTTTTGTTGAATTGTAGTAATTCATTATTAACACAGTAACGTTGCCTTAACATTAATAAGTTTGTGCGACGTTGTGATTGTTAATTCGTGGGCTAATATACTGTGCAGCGATAAGTTATTGCCTTGAAGGATAGTCACTGCTTAGTTGAATGTTAATTTCGGAAAATTAAATAAAGGGCCTCTACACTGTTAGACCCCTATCCATCCCCAAGAACCCAAAACAAGATTAAAAGATATTTGACAGAAGTGCTTTTAACACTGGTGCCATCTGTGGGAAGGTGGAAATCTATTTGGAATAACTAGTAAGGGTAGAGCAGTAATCAAGATAAGCAATGGAGAATAGTAACTGTAGTTGAAGAAGTGATATATGCCGGTTACTCGGTTTAGTGAGGATCGAAGCCAGTCAGTAGTGATTCCGGTGGTAGTTCGGTGACACATGATGAGATTCCGGTGAAATCCGGTGGGAATCTAATACTTTTTGGAGAAGGTGCAGTGACATCTGGTTGTACAGAGATGCAGTGTGGAGTTAGTCGGACACTATCTGGTCAGAACTCGACCATTTTTAGTGATAGAGTTGTGTTACCGAGCGAGACCGTTTCCGGTGAAAGGGTAACCTGGTTCGGTGAAAGTTCGATAAGTTCCGGTGGAATTTCGGTACCATTTGGTGTGAATTTGAAGTTTTTCGATGATAGTGTGGTACTACCTGGTGGACCCTTATTACGTTCACCACTTTTCGGGGCAAGCCTACCTAACTTCGATACCAAAGCTGAGGACAGGCTATTTGATTTGGAGTTAAGTAAGAGATTCAAAGACATTTTTGAACCAGAAGGTGAGCACGCTGATAATACAGATTTTGAAGGACAAGAGACACCCCCTCAACATACAGATAATAACAATACTACTCATAATAGTACCATGAGTGGTTCACAGTCACAACAGCAAACACCCCCACAACCGCAACCACAGTTTCAGCAGCAGCAACAACAGCAACCACAGCCAATCATCCCACCTAGACCGGTTCCGACTGGGGTGACATATACCAAATTTGGTGGATTTCCAGGGGATGATCCTGACGCACATGTCCGCACATTCGAGATCAATTATGCAGTGTTGATCATCAACCGGATCCGGCATACAAGGCCATTGTATTTCAGGCCACATTGGTTAATGAAGCAGCAAGGTGGTTGACTGAGTATGATATTAAACATTTTGGCAATTATGAGGATGTGAGAGATGCATTCCTACAGAGGTTTCGTTTGAAGAAGAACCCTGCAGAAATCTTTGACTATTTGCACAACAATCGACAGAAACCACACTAGAGTGTCTAGGAGTATGCGATACTATTTAGAACCCACTTGCGGCAGTTGCCGCCATCACATGCTAACCTACCAGATGATGTCATAACACAATGGTTCATTAACAGACTGAATCCATAGTTAAGACGAATCATGATCATTCGCTATGTGGGCGGAATGACATTGGACGCTGTAATTGTGATGGCCTTACAGTTGGAGCACAAAGTTGGAGGTTTTACGGAGGACCTGAATGGCTAAAAGCAAGTAAGAACGTAGCTGATGATCCATCCAAACAGGTGTATTGTACTCAGTGCAAGAATTCAGGTCACACTAGTTCTACATGTGCCCTCAACCAGATGTATTGTGCCATCTGTAACACTACGGGACACTCAACAGAAACCTGTACATATAATGCAAAGGTGTAGGGTATAGCGGCCGTAAACGCTATCATAGAGGAACCAGGTCAGCCAGCCACCCAGTACGTGCCACCACAATTGCGACCCAACCAGCAGCAGGGATACCGGAGCTATCGAGAACCGTGAGGTAACAACCTTAATCAAAATCGATGGCAGGCAGGTACATCGGCGGAAGGTACTTCCCTCCCACCCCCTCGATGCCATTTTTGTGGCGAGGTTGGTCATATCCATAGATTTTGCAAGGAAGCAGCAGAGTACAATAAAAGGAAGAAGGAACGACAAAATCCGATGACCAACATGGTTTATATTTCTCCACTTGAGTCACAAGTAGTAGTAGTTCAGACGAGATCAGGTAAACAGTTGCAACCAGCAGCTAAAGTGTTCGAGCCTGGAATTCCTGAGCAGCAGCGGATGTTTGCAAAGTTTAGTCAATGGACAACTAACGAACCGATTGTATTTCCTGATTCAATTACGGTAACACAGGCCCCTCTGCCACAGACAAGATCGAGTGTACAGAATTCTGCCCCGACAACATCAGCATCCCAACCAGAATCGGTGATAACCACAACCCAAACAGATCAGATATGGGATGTCCTATCTAAGGCTTCAATCACACTCCCTTTGGGACAGCTGCTCGCCTTAGTTCCAGGCATAAGGCAACAATTTCAACAGCAGGTTAGTCTCAGACCGTCCTGTACTCCGACAACTATCACCATACAACCAGAAATGGATCCTACCGTAGATCATTCAGTTCCATTGATCACCGTCTAGTATAAAAACCAGAAGATTACCCAAGTTGTAATTGATGGTGGGTCGGGTGTGAATATTGCAACAGCTGCCCTCTGCAAGAAATTGGCTTGGACCCAAATTGAACCCGTACAATTTTCTTTGCGAATGGCAGACCAATCATGAGTCCATCCGGTGGGCTTAGTATGTAACATCCTGATAACCCTGCAGGGCACTACATTTAATATGACTTTTGTAGTCATGGAGTTACCTGAATCTAGTCTCGACTACAATTTACTTTTTGCTCGGCCATGGCTAAAGCAAGCCAAAGTCGTATAGGATTGGTCAGCTCAAGAGTTAATCTTTAAGAACCATCACCGGAAATATGTAGTTACATTGGATGCTATGCAACCCTGTGATCTACACGCACGGCCATATGTAGCAGAGCCAGTCCAGATGTTGGATGGGCTATCCGAGATGAGGAAGAGGCTTTCCTCCAGACCAATAAGGATCTGATCCCATTAGGTACTATAGATCTACAGTTGCTAGTAGACAATTGGAGTCCGGCAGCTTGTACGGTCGTACCAATGACCGAAGATGCAGAAGCAGATGATGGCATAGCTATGGATGAAGCAACCTTACACCAACTGTTGCAGCCAGCTGATGATTGGGTAAAACCTCACCAATTTTATGTATCGAAAGATGAACTAGTAACGTACAATTTGGGTGACACAGTCAACCCGAGACCAGTTAAAATTAAGGCAGGTTTAGCAGAGACATTCCAAGATGATTTGGTACAACTCCTGCGTGAATTCTCAGATGTTTTCGCTTGGGACTATAGAGACATGAAAGGTCTTGACGCACGAATTTATCAACATCGGGTAATGCTCAAATCGGATGTGAGGCGTATCAAACAACCTAGTTACAGAATGAATCCTAATTATGCGGCACAGGTGAAAGCTGAACTTGATCGTTTATTGAAGGTGGGATTTATTGTACCAATTGAGCATGCTGAGTGGATATCGCCAATAGTAATAGTGCAGAAGAAAAATAAACAGTTACGCATTTGTGTTGATTACCGAAAACTGAATGCAGCCACCGTACCGGATCCATTCCCTCTCCCTTTTCTAGACACGATGCTCGATAGGGTAGCAGGTCACGAAATGTATTCTTTTTTGGATGGCTACAGTGGATACAATCAAGTGAGGATGGCGGAACAGGACATACCGAAGATAGCTTTTATCACGAACTGGGGTGTCTATGCTTGCACGGTAATGTGGTTCGGTTTATAGAATGCCCCGAGTACATTCCAAAGATGTATGCAAGAAGTGTTTTCACCTTACTTGACCACGTTTATGCAAGTATATCTGGATGATTTTTCCTTATTTGGAAACACTTCCACACACTTGTATCATTTACGGTGCTGCTTTGAAAAATGTCGAGTACCGATTATGCTTGAATCCTACCAAATCCGTTTTTGTGGTCTCCTTTGGCAAACTGCTTGGTCATATCATTTCTAAACAAGGAATACAGGTAGATCCGGATAAAGTAGCAGCCGTGTTGGAGGCACCAGTCCCAAAGACACCGAAAGAAGTTATGCGCTTTCTTGGCCAAATCTGGTGGCATGGCAGACATTTACGGTGGTTAGCTCATTTAGAGACACCACTTGATCGGCTTATGACCAGCACTCTGCAAAAGTACGAATGGACTTAGGAGTGCCAAAGTGCATTTGATCGTTTAAAGGTTTTATTGATGCAGGTCCCAATCCTGCAACCACCTGATTGGGAATGACCGTTCCATGTCTTCGTGGATACGTCAAATATTACGATTGGTAGTGTACTCATGCAACAAATTGACAAATGGTTTCGGCCTATATATTATGCAAGCCATCGATTAGCTCTTGCGGAGAGAAATTACTCTGTGACAGAACGAGAATGTCTTGGTCTGGTATACTTTGTTAAGAAATTTTGGCATTACTTGCTGGGCCGTAAATTCACCTTCCATGTGGATCATGCCGCACTGGTGTATTTGGTATGGCAACAACATTTAGGTGGTGATTGACAAGATGGGTTTTACTACTACAGGAGTTTGATTATGAAGTTATTCATCGACCTGACACAACACAAGTTTTGGCGGATTTTCTATCTCGACTGGATTCCGGTGAGTCTCCGGTAGGTGTTGATGACACTACACCGGCTATTTACGTCACCGAGACAACTCCTGAAGAATTTGTAGAACCTCTTGTTGCTCCTACATACTATGATACATTAATGATGATTGTCTCCCTCCTAATACCCTCGTTCCTCTGTGCCGAAAAATTGCGGTCTACAGTCGATGATTCCGATTGATTGTGGGTCATCTGTATTACATAGATCATACTGGAGCCCTACTTAAATGTATCCCTCCACATGAATCGGCATCAGTTATTGCCATGGCTCATTCATTACCGTTTGGAGGACACTTTGCAACTGATCTTACTCACCGAAAAATTCTGCAAAGTGGGCTATGGTGGCGTACAATGGACAGAGATGTGGTTCAATTTGTGTAGTAGTGTGATGTCTGTCAATGGTCTGGACAACCCTTGCAGCGATACTTCTTTCCCCTTCAACCTTTCTTACCTTTGGAACCCTTTCAGAAGTGGGGTATAGATTTTATTGGCCCAATAAGACCATTAGCGACCCTCACCAAGAATCGATACATCTTCACTTGTACAGATTATGCCACCAGGTGGGCAGAAGCTTGGGCTTTACGGTCTGCCACAACTATTTCGGTGGCGAAATGTTTGATGAAGGATGTCTTCCCTCAATATGGATTACCTCTAGAGATAGTGACGGACCAAGGAACACATTTTGCAAACAACTTAATGCAAGTACTGACTCAGACTTTTCAGATTATGCATAAGTTTAGCTCACCGTACTATCCACATGCTAATGGTCTGGCTGAAAGTACCAATAAGACTCTGGTGAATATGCTCCACAAATTGATTTTGGAATATCTGGATTGTTGGGATCAACTCTTACGTGCAGTATTATAGGCATACTAGACCACGTACAAAGTGGCAACCGGAACAACTCCGTTTAAACTTGCTTACGGCATGGAAGCTATTGCGCCAATGGAAGTAGAGATACCGAGCTTGCGTGTTGCCTTATCTCAGAAACTGATGCCGGAAGAATCCCTTCCATTTCAGTTGGATGCGCTCAGATCATTGGATGAACAACGCTGGGAAAGCTTCATGATTCTTCAAGAAATTCAGCTACGTCAAGCCCATACTCATGACCGCTTTCTCAAAACCCCTGTGTTTACAGTCAACCAACTGATTTTATTCTATAATGCTAAAGCTAATTGCATTGTCAAAAAATTTAAGTCACGGTGGTTTGGTCCATACCGGATTGTTGAACAAGTGGGACCAGCAACTTTTCGGTTGGCGACCTTAACAAGTGTTCTCCTGCCAAAAGTGATTAATGGTTCTAAGCTTCACCCATATCACCAGCCGTCTGATAGCCTATGATGTGTACTTACTCTTTCTTGAGTGTCACTTGTTTTTCTTTTTATCCCCGTATTTCGATTGATCACTGACCGTAATCTTCTGGTTTTGGTATCTAACTATGATTACTCGCCGCCCTGTGTTACTGTTTGTGTTCATGCATGCATGCCGTAATTATGAAGGATATCTCTCCAATACGGTACTATGATTAGGGTTTTTCCATCTGATGTTTCCCGTGCTCTTACTTAATCTTGTTTTTTCTATTGATAATCGCTATTGTGTTTGTGTGATTGTGCGTTTTTTGTATTCTGTGTTTCTCGTGTTTACTTGTGCATGCCATGGAAGCTCTCGTGAATGTCGCTACCTTCCGTGCGAGTCTCACTCCAGAAGTGAGTGAGTATTTGCGCACTCGTGGTCTGTTGGCCTTCGCTGAATTGCCTTGGCATTCAGTGGAGTGTCACCCATTCCATGTGCAGCTCATTTCTACCATCACCGCCACACCTGCTACAGAGCATTGTTGGCCCATTGCTTGTTTACCATCTCGTGTAGTCATTACTTTAGCTACGTTTGCTGAAGCTTTTTGACTCCCTCAAGAAGGATTGAAGAATGGTCCACTTCTTTTCGTGGCCACCATGAAAGAATTGTTCCCCTGACACTCATCTAATGAGTATGCCATTCTTTGTAGACCTGAACCCGAGCATACAACTCTGCAATTTATGATAGCTACCCTGAATTTATAGAAACGTACATATGGTATTTATCGGCCATTCTATTCGATGATAGATACTGCGTCTCGTGAGCCTCTTAATTTCACATCTTTCTTTTTTCGGCGTATTCACGGTGACTGCGTGACGGTTATGAAACAAATCGCTAAGAGTGATCTTCCTTGTTCTCGTTTACCCGGTATTCTTACTTTCCTCTTTCTGGTGATCCAAGCTGCACAACCTCCTCCAACTGCTCCCTTCTTGTTACATGAAGAATCTACACAAATGCTCGAGGACGAGGATGATGACGATGCAGATCTGCTTCAACTATTTCACCAAAAACGCAAATGTGTTAGCCCCTCTAAAAGTTAGGTGCAGGGATCCACTGCCGGTCATGAAAGTGAAGTCTTCCACGATGCTGCCACTTCCCTCCATGTCGAATCATCACTTCCTTCTTCTCCACTCAACCAGCCGGAACATGGTGCACACCTGGAAGAATCCAAAGAAGTATCTTCTCGGGCGGACTCTCATCAGTAGGATGAGGACATTGTGAAAGAAATTGTAGCCGAAAATATCACAGAAGTGATTGCCAATGCTGAGGTCATGATCGAAAGAGCTGAGGCAACAAATTAGAATACAACCGGACTAATCCTGATGCAGAATACCCTTATCCACCTTCCTCGACCGACTAACCCTGTTCAGTCTATTGCAGTGCATACTAGTGCAATCGCCAATGTAATTCCTGAAGCACCCACTCCTCCATCCTCTTCTCCCGACTACTCTCCACCACCCTCCCCTCAACTGTTCTCATCCTCTTCATCCCGACCACTTCCTGCTCTTCCTCCTCTGCCTGTTCTGTTAAATGAACTAGAATCTATGGGTCACCTCCTGATCTAGTTTTCCTAGCAATTACCTCTTCAAATGAAGCTGGCAGTAGAGAATATCCAGCAGGAATTGCAAGGCAAAGTCGATTTGCTGGAAGCAGACATTGCTCCGTTACAGGAAGAAGCCAATGCAGTCAAAGCAGAAAACCATGCTCTGCAGGTTCAGCTACAACTACTCCAAGAGCCAAGGGACACTTTGATTGCCCAACACGCTGCAATTGCTGAATTGAAGGAAAAGAACATTCTTTTAACAGTTTGTGATGAGGAAATATCTCAGTTACAGCAAATGGTGCGAGAAAGAAGATGCTCTTGTGATGCTCGGCAATTTGCTGGAAGAAACTCATGCACAACTTGCTGAGGTCGTGCAGAAAGGACAAGAAATGGCTGATCTGGCCATGCAGAATACTGAAGAATTGAAGACAGTGTCTACCGAACTGTTTCAGAAGAGCCGTGATTTGGAAGTAGAAATTGGTAGGACAATACAGTTAAAGAAAGAACTTGATGGTGTGCAGAGAGAGAGAAGCTTATTATAAAACAATGTAGTTTCAAACTGAAGAGTTGGAATGAAGGGAGAAGCAATTAGGCTTTCAGGCAAAAAGGCTATCGCGGGTTGATGTAGAAATAGCTAAGATGAAGATCGGACATGATGCTGCATTAGCCAATGACTTTTATTTGCAAGAATCAGCCACAAACATAACTATTGATGACTCAAGTGATTGCGGCTAGTTTGGTGAGAACAGACGCACAACTCATAGAGCCAGAAACTTTGAAAATTATGCTGGATTCCCTGAAACAAAAGATCACCCGAACATTTAAATTAGCCAGAACCTTGTACATACAAGGCATAGTTGATGAGCCTTAGTTCTGTTTTTCTTTGCGGGTTCGAGTCCACCGTGTGTGTCAGTGTTAGGCCACCGGAATGGATTGCATTTTTATTTGTCATATATTGCAAGCACTCAAAAGGTATAGCGAATAGTTGTAAATTTTTATCCATTAATGAAAGGGCATTATGGTGTGCTTCGCTGAGAGACGGGTTCGCCAGACTGTCTGTCTGGGCGACCGTGCGGAGACGTTGTGTTGCAGATTTGCCGATATCTTGAGTATTGTCATTCTGTTCTTGTTGAATTGCAGTAATTCATTATTAACACAGTAACGTTGCCTTAACATTAATAACTTTGTGCGACGTTGTGATTGTTAATTCGTGCGCTAATATACTGTGTAGCGATACGTTATTGCCTTGAAGGATAGTCATTGCTTAGTTGAATGTTAATTTGGGAAAATTAAATAAAGGGCCTCTACATTGATAGACCCCTATCCATCCCCAAGAACCTGAAACGAGGTTAAAAGCGACTTGACAGAAGTGCTTTTAACAACATGTACTCAGGATACCACCAGTTTCAATTAGCCATTGAAAGCAAAGATGTGACCACGATGAAAACTCCTTTAGGTTTAGTACATATGTGTACTTTACCACAAGGAGCAAAAACATTTGTGGCACATATGATGAAAGCTATGAACCTAGTCTTACATGAATTCATTCCCAAAGTGACTATGCCTTTTATCGATGATATTCTGATAAAAGGGTGTGTGGAAAAGGAAAGGGATATGACTTTAGATTCATCCATATGTAGAAAATTTGTCTCTGACCACATTTCTGATTGTGAAAGAATGTTTCAAAGGTTCCAGGAGGTTGGACTAGTTTTCTTTAGAGAAATCCACCTTTGGTGTCAGCCAACTTTTGATTGTTTGACATTTATGTGGGCATTATGTCCGTAGGCCATACCTAGAGAAAGTTGATGCCATGAGTGGAATTTGAGAGGTGTGTCGCAATGTTAGTGAAGTAACTAGATTCTTAGGAGCATATGTATTTTATGTAATTTGGATTCCTCACTTTGCTCATGTTGCAAACCTGTTACATGATCTGTTATAAAAGAAAAAGAAATTCTTCTAGACAAAGGAACATAGTAAAACTATGAGAAGACTGAAGCAATTGCTTATCAATGATCCAATCTTGAAAAGAATTGATTATTCTAGAAATAAGCCTATAATCTTAACCATTGATACTAATCCTATTGGTATAGGTTGGTTCATTGGACATGATGATGAGAAAGAGAAAAAATATGAAATTTGCTTTGGAGCAGAAAGTTTGCATGAAACAAAGAGAAATTATCCTCGGATTAAAAGAGTTATGGGGATTAGTCACTACCTTGAAAATAGATAAAGAATATTTTATTGGAGCCAATGTAGTTGTTGGAATTGATTGTCTTCCATTAATAGGATTGATTACTAGTTGTTCATCTCCTGACATTGTGATGTTAAGATGGATCGCTTTTATCAAGTTTATTAAACCACCCTTTGTACATATTGCTGGAAAGCATAATACCCTTTCTAGTATGCTCTCACAGGCACAATTTGATATGATAATGAAGAAGAAATGGATAGAGAAATAAACTTAATTAATTATGAATCATCTACCTTTATGTATGAGTGATTTAGAGATGAAGAATATAAGCGCGAAGGGAAAGATATAGGTCATTATCTGAGTACATTTCAACCTTTCCCAAGCTAGTCAACAATTCGATTCCAAAACATCAATAATTAGTCTTTTAAGTTATGTTTAAAAGATGGATATCTTTGGTGACATGCTAAAGGAAAGCTGAGAAATACACAAGAGTGTTAGGATTAAGAAATTTACAGGTGCAAGTTATGAGGGATATGCACGAAAGCCTATGGGCTAGTGATAAGGGTTTCATAGTGACGTACGAAAAGATTTGGGAAAGTTATTTGTGGCCAAGGATGTATGTAATTATAAATGATTTTGTAAGCACATGTGCCACATCTTAGTGACATTCCTCCATCAAACATAGAGACCCTTTACATCTGACCTATCCACCTTGTATTCATTACTATTCATTACAAGTGGGTAGTTGACCTTGTGACTATGCCTAAAAGTAGTTGTGACATGAGGTATATAGTACTTGCACATGAAGATTTAACAAATCATGTTGACGGTCAGCCACTTCGGTCTAATACTACTTATAATGTATGCATATTTCTATTAGAAGAAGTGTTATCCAGATTTGGATATGTTCAGGAAGTAGTAGCAGATCGAGATGAGCTAGATGCTAGAGAGGCAAGAGAGTTCTTTGATCAACACGGGATTCCTTTGTCTCTCATGAAAGCCTACAACCTAAAAGCAAATGAAAAGATTGAGTGAGGACACCCTTCCATTGTAAATTCAATCATGAAAGCATGTCATGGAGATATCGTAAAATGGACAAAATATCTACCATTTGCTTTATGGGCAAAAGATATCTACCATTTTCTTTATGGGCCGATAGGATGACATACATGAGAACAATTGGACTTATGCCGACTGAACTCATGTATTGTCAAAAGCTAATTTTTCCTATACACACTCAAATAATAAACTGGATAAGTTCAAAATGGGAAGACAATTTAACACGATAAGATTTATTGGCATTAAGAATTAAACAATTAAAACAAGGGAATGAGAAGTTAAAAGAGGCTACTAAAAAACTAAAAGCATCACATTTAAAGAATAAAGATTTATTTTGATAAGAGACATCAACTTAGGCCACGATCAATAGAGTGTGGGGATTGGGTACTCATTTATGACATTACCTTTGAAACCCAATATGATGCACGATGAAAATTAACTAAATGATGGTTTGGTCATATGTTGTTGTTTCTGTGTTTGACAAAGGTACATATACTTTATGAGAACTCGAGGGGACCCCGTTAAGAAATAAAATTACAGGTAAAAGGATTAAGCTATTCAAAAGAAGAAAGATAAATACATAAAGCAATACATTAATGGTTGCTGCAACATGATAAAACAAAAAATGAGAAAAATAAAGAGAAGAAAAATTATTATCATGAATCAGTTGTGGTTTCAAACCACTTCTAAAATTTATTTACGGGGTATACGAGGTGGAGCTGCTATGGAAGAGTAAGTTCGATGTATCTTGTGGGAGGTGGCTAAGAGATAAAGAATGGAAAACTTGTATAAAATAATTATTACTTTTGAACACGTTTAATAGAATGATAAATACCACGACTATCTGAATGACTGTTAGAGGATTTTCCAAACCTTGTCTTTAAAACTTCATGCATTGAATGAAAACATTTTTAATTCAAATTTGCATTCTTTGCTATCAGAATCTTTCATTGCATTTTGAAGCTTTTTTTTCATATTAAATAAAGTCAATTAATCAATTTTTCCAAAAGATTTTGATGTTGCTTTGCATGATCTACACGTTGGCCCATTGGGACAATGTGCAGGATTGGCAGGGGCAGATGTCGAAACGATTTCATCTCTCGAATTGACATATAGGAAAAGTAAAAATTTTCACTTCCAAAGTGATTATCTCAACTCTCAAAAACACTTTTGATAAGCTTCTTTGATTTGATTAACCTCTCTCTTATACTTGCAAACATCAAAACCATGAAGATGTGGACTGATCAAGGGTCTCATCATATGAATTCTTTATGTTTATGAATTCGTATGCAATTGAATAGAAACAAGCTCTAATAATAAGTATTTTTTAATCATGCTTATGAATGTGTATGCATGGTATATTGAACATGTGCCCATAATAGTGTATATGCATTGATATAGGATCCATAAGTACTTGTGTTATGTGTACTTATATGGCATTTTCTATGAATCCTTTGCATACCTATATGTGAGGCCTATACCTATGGCATTTTCTTATGATCATCTGCATATATATATGTGAGGCCTATATCTATGGCATTTTCTTATGAAACCTTAGAATACCTATAACACTACTATATATGAATAAATATGTAATTCATTAATGAGAATAAGTGTGAATTAATATATAATTAACTAAAGATTAATTAATTTAAAAACTACAAGTAAGATATTTAAAGAAAAGTAAAATACATAATAAAAAACAAAATAAGTAAGTGTGTGATGTGTAAGAGAACTAGTTAAAGCGGAGTTAAAAGAATGGTGTGTAATATGAACTAGTTAAAGTAAGTAGAAAAAAGAATGGTGTCATGTAACTAGAAGTATGCATGTAAATACATTTTGATAAGTGTGTGTGGTAAAAAAAATATGTGCACATGTATGTGTGAAGCCTATATATTAACTAAATGTTGTATTCTGTTTTACTTATGCTTTTCTGCAGGTATCCTCCTTCTTCTTCTTATCTCTCCCATCACCATTGCAGCATGCATAGAAAGAGAGTGCATCATGCACACGAGAGAGAGAGAGAGAGAGGGAGAGAGAGAGAGAGGGAAAGAGAGAGGGTTTGGCAGATACACACAGACAGGATGCAGACTGCTTAGAAAAATGGATGCTTGTTGCTCTTGATGAGAGTGAGAGATGAGAGAACTCAGAGCGGAGAGAAAGAGAGAAGAGGGAGATATGGTGGTTGTAGAGACGATGCATTGAGATTGCTTAGAGAGAGAGAGAGCCATTATGTTTACATGGAGTGCAGTAAGGTGCACGGGGGTGGTGTAGTCTTGCCTTTCAAGTTTTCACAATCTACACTATAAGACTGTTCTGATGTCACATTAAGCCTGTTCCTCCAGAGAGGCGCAAGGAAGAAGGTCACTTCCTCCCTCAAAACAGGACAGGCGGGAGGTTGTGAGCAAGAAAGTAGAGAGGAAGGAATTGCGATGTTTTTTGCCTATGTATTCTACTTTGTCAATCTCATCTTTCAAGTTGTTCTAGTTTAAGCATGTAAGAGTGTGCTCTGCTACTGAGAGAGAGAGAGAGAGAGAAAGAGAGACGAAAGTGAAACTTCTTCGGCCCTCAAAAGAGCAATGGAGAGGCTATGAGAAAGAAGAAGTTACAGAGGTTCATTTTTTAAGAATGAATTGCGGATGCTATTTGCCTTCATAATCTTCTTTCTCGCCTAATCAACTATGCCTCCAGCCTTTGCTCCATGATAGGGAAACATGTAGGTACATGGAGAAATACAACACAAACTTATTATGGGAGTCTCTTGCCACAATCATGAGCAAGTTTCCTTCCTCAACATTCTTTGATTTAACATGAACTAACGAAGTGTGCTTTGGATGCATGGTAGCACATAGAATAGATCTCGCTAAGTGAGAAGGAGAAAGAGAGAGAGAGAGAGAGAGATGGAGATGGCACATGGTACACGCAGAGCAGGAATGGTGGGGAGGGAGAGAGAGAGAGAGGGAGAGAGAGAGAGAGAGGGGGGAGAGAGAGAGATAAATATGGCACATGGTACATGTAGAGCAGGAATGGTGGGGAGGGAGAGAGAGAGAGAGAGAGAGAGAGAGAGAGAGAGAGAGAGAGAGAGAGAGAGAGAGAGAGAGAGAGAGAGAGAGAGAGAGAGATGGCACATGGTACACGCTGAGCAAGAATGGTGGGGAGGGGGGGGTTAGAGAGAGAGAGAGAGAGAGAGAGAGAGAGAGAAGGTAAGGGAAGGGAGTAATAGTTATAACTTCTATGATTCTATTTTGGT
Source organism: Ceratopteris richardii (assembly GCA_020310875.1). NCBI lineage: Eukaryota > Viridiplantae > Streptophyta > Polypodiopsida > Polypodiales > Pteridaceae > Ceratopteris > Ceratopteris richardii. Next base: position 20,192,824 of record CM035424.1, on the reverse strand, counting down.
TTTATGTTCATTATTACATTAATTATATATCTTGTTAGCATATTTAGAATGCCTGCATGAATGTATGCATGTGCATCAATGTACGCTTGTGCATGAATAAATACGCATGAATAATATGGGATGATGTCTACATCTGCCATGCATAAGAAAGTGCATACATATGAGAGATGCATGTATGCATGAGAATGAGTGAAGATGCATGTATGCATGAGAAAGAGTGAAGATGCATATGCATGTATGAGGTAGATGCTTGTATTCATGAGAATGAGAAGAGATGCATGTGCATGTATGAGTTAGATACATGTATGCATGAGAATGAGTGAGAATGCATATGCATGTATGAGGTAGATGGATTTATGCATGAGAATGGGTGAGAATGCATATGCATGTATGAAGTAGATGCATGTATGCATGAGAATGAGTGAATATGCATATGCATCTATGAAGTAGATGCATGTATGCATGAGAATGAGTGAAAATGCATGTGCATATATGAGGTAGATGCATGTGTGCACAATAATGAGTGAAGATGCATGTGCATGTATGAATTAGAAGCATGTATGAATAAGGACAATGCAAGAATGCATGTTTGCATGTATGCATGTGTATGAAGCATGCATGAATGCATATGCATGATTAATATAAGACATAAGTGTGAAAGTACATGAAGATGCATAAGTAATGAATGATGTATGCATATAAAGTGTATGCATATATGAATGTATACAAGTTAATTTATACATGCATGAATATGATGATTGAGCATGAATGGCATGTTTATGTTAGAATATGATTAATTATGTTTGCATTTGTGCATGATAGATCTATGCATGTGCATGAGGAGTGTGTACATGTGTATGTATGTCTGAGAAATCATAGATGTCTGCATGAAGAATTCAATGAATTGAAAAGTAGTTCATAAGTGTTTTATTTTTTATAATACTTATGATTTTGTACTCATGATTTTGTGTAGAGCATTTATGAGTATTTTCAAGCAGTCGAGATCGGGAGATTGGAGTTGCATATGTGCTACTTCTTCCACCTTTCAAAATCAATTTCTTTAAACTTAATCTTGTATTAGAATTTTAGATTAGAATATTTGTATAGGTTTTACCATATCTCTATAGATTGGTGATTTTATTACTAAAAATTATATAAAAAATTTTCTCTTTTGTATAGGATTACTTCTATCTTAAACATGTCTCTCTATTCACTTATCTTTCCTTTGTTTTGAATATATTGTTCACTTTTCTAAGTTCCTAATCTGTTAATGGATGTCGGTGATCGTTACGATGCATCCATTCCAGTAAGTAGTATCCCTAATAGATCTAAAAACACAACTATGCATGTTGAAGAGTTCATAAAGGATCGCATTACTAGCAAAACCTTAGTCTCTTAGTCATATAAGTATGGCCTGTCTAGGTATCAAGTTGCACAACCGCATGGTCATAGTAATACTTCTTTAAACTTGATCACTTCTTTTGACCTAAGTGACATGGAGTAAATACCCCACGATATATTTCAATAGTTAAATAGGTTGATCATAGACATTCTATAGCATAGTCCAATAGAATTTAGATGAACACTTTTCTTAGCATTGAATCATGTCTTACATCCTAAAGCACACTAAAAAACACCCTGTGTGTAGTGACCTAGTGAGGCCATAGCAAATTCACTTCTAATCTGCCCATTGGTCTCCATTCATGCCCCACGATAGTGCTAGGGAGGTCATTTCTATGGTGTATGTGCAAAGCAAAAAGATAAATTGCTCGCCCTATTAGAACAGACCTAGTTGATCAACACAAACCAAAAGCGCTATTTCCAACCTATCTAGTCTACTCATGATGATGATGGACCTAGATTTACAAGAAATCAAATAGAAGCATAAAAACACAACAATACTTTCACACACACACTCTCTCTCAATCACAAAAATAAGGGAATGTGAAGGGGAAGTGGGTAATATGGACAAAAAGATATTTTTTTTGGTGAAGAAGGTGAAGTCTGGCTATGGGCAAGGAAGGTAGGGAATGTGATAATGAAACAAAGAGAAAAAAAAGTGCATAATCTAGAAAATTCTACCAAATTACCAGATTGATCTTCCAACACTCTTATCATCACATGTTCCTTCTTGAGCATGCTCCCCAACAACTATGCCAAATTTGATGTTACTGTAGACAAGGATGAATATCACATCAAGGAGCTCCACTTCCCTACTTTTCATTCCGCAAAGACGTAATGATGATATCATAATCATGAATGAGTTATGCGCACAAAGGTGAAGGTGAGAAGCACACTAGATGCACGCACATACACATAGCAGGTAGACATAAGATAAGAGACAATGGAGTGAAGAATAATTCTATTCATGAGCTCAAATTGCAAAAGAATTTCTTACAATGATTACACCTCAAACTAGCTAACCGCAAAAAGTCTAACCTCAAAAATGAGCTCTCTAGCTCTTTTTATAGTTTTTTAGGAGTTTGATTGGTTTCACAACAAGTGTTCACCATCGATAAAAATTAGGTTCTAATCTACTTTAAGGCATCTAGAGGATTCTTAAAATTTTGAAATTCAGTATGTGAGTCCTATCATAGCTCTCAAGTTCAAGGGCCCTTTGGCTTGCACAAAATGGAGCACTAATTTACAAATATTGGGTTTTTTATTACAAGGCTAGAGATAAAAGTCTAAGTTGGAAGTTTATATTTCATTTCATTCAACAAAGCTCTAGCCACTTCTGCTATGTATATATTCTTCCTCTCCCACCCCATTTTATTGAGGTGTATACCTGCAAGTGAATTGCCTTTTGATGCCATGGACATGTAAAAAATTCTGAAAATTCATTTGAAAAATACTCTTCCCTCAATTCAATCTAAGAGTCTTTATATACTTCCCTGTTTCCTTCTCCATTAGGTTTTTGAACCTCTTGAAGTGGTAAAACACCTCTGACTTTGACTTCATGCAATATGTTAAAACAAACCTTGAATGATCATCTATAAATGTGGAAAAATATTTATTACCTCCAATGGATGGCTCCCTTGTAGGTCCCCATAGATCTGTGTGTATAAGATTCAACACTTCATTGCTCACATGTGCTCCGTTCTTGAATGGCAATCTAATTTGTTTCTCTAATTCGCAAGAATTGTAGAAATGTTGTATATTCTATGATGTAAGATCAAGTAGACCACTCACCAAGCCCTTCCTTTGGATGTCCTTCATCCTTTGTAAGTTTATGTGTCCAATTCTTTTATGCTATAAGTCGATTTTTGGAATTTGTTTCTTTCCAATTGACAAGTAGACAGTGTGAGGGCTTGATGGCTTCACCTCCATGGTGAAGAGTCTTCTTTGCTTCTTTCCTTTTGCTATGAGCTTCGAGTCCTACATGGGTTCTTCAAAACGACATCCTTGATCATTGAACCTCACCTCATAACCTCTTTCAACCATTTGACCTACCAAAACCAAGCTCTTTGTGATGGTTGGCCCATGCAACACATCCTTCAAGAGCTTTGAGCTTTGCAATCCATTCAATGCAACCTCTCCCACATGTGTAATCTTTTGCTCAGTGTCATCCCCTCTCTCTACATGTCCTTTAGTGATGGGTGAGTGTAAATCAAAGAAAACATCTTTATTGCAACTCATATGGTTGCTACAACCACTATCAATGTACCATGTAAAATCTGAATTGACTCTTTCGCTTGACCCATACATCTTTTTCTCAGTGTCATCCCCTCTCTCTACATGTCCTTTAGTGATGGGTGAGTGTAAATCAAAGAAAACATCTTTATTGCAACTCATATAGTTGCTACAACCACTATCAATGTACCATCCCACATGTGTAATCTTTTGCTCAGTGTCATCCCCTCTCTCTACATGTCCTTTAGTGATGGGTGAGTGTAAATCAAAGAAAACATCTTTATTGCAACTCATATGGTTGCTACAACCACTATCAATGTACCATGTAAAATCTGAATTGACTCTTTCGCTTGACCCATACATCATAAGCGATTTCTCATTTTCTGAATTTGCTAAAGTACTAGCATAATTACCTTGGTTATTTTTGTATCCTTGATTGACTCCTCATTTGAACCAACAATATCTTGCCTAATGGCCTGATTTTCCACAATTGTAGCATTCTAAATTGAATGCTTCTCTTCCATGTGATATTCCTCCTCTTCCTCTACTCCTTCCTCTTCCTCTTGATCCATAGCTTTGGTTGGAGCCCTCTTGGTTGCTTGAGCTTGAGTTTGACCTTCCTCTCTCTCTGCCTTGGGAGTTTTGTTCACCGCTTTTGCCTTTGCCTCTACCTGCATAGAAAGCTTGGGCTTAGCTGCCCTTTAATTGTGAACCTCCTTGGTTCATCTCCTTGGTCCATATCAATGTGACTAATTGATCAAATTTTGGTAGAGAGTCCCTCACATAAACTGATGTGATGAATTCTTTCCACCTCCCATCCTCTTCCAAGCCATTGAGAGTGTGTGCAACAAGATCGTCATCTTTGGTTGGGATCCCAATTGAGCCTTAGGCATCTGCAAGCTCCTTAACCTTCAAAAGGTACGCATTTATGTTAGTAATTGTTTCTTTTCTTAGATTATTTATCTCATTCTTGATCTCATCTTCCTTGCCTTGGTTGATGAAGAATACAATCTCTACAAGGTCTCCCAAACCTTCTTGTATGTGTCCAAATCTTGTATATGCCCTATCATGCTATTTGTTATGTGTTGGGATAGAATGAATATGACCCAATTCATTATGTGAATTGACCTACCCTTGAAGTGGTGGATCATGTACATGAGGCATTGGCTCCATGGCACTCACTAATCCCCACAATCCTTTTCCCATAAGGTAGTTGCTAACTCTAAATTTCCATGGTTGATAGTTCCATTTCTCTAATTTCTCTATTTGTGCATTATACTCAGCCATACTAAGCTCTGAGATGCTCCTATTACTTCTCCTCCAATGTTTGTATGATTTAGAAGCTCTCGATATTACCTTTTGATAGCTTCTCTCTTTCTAACCTTTGACTAGTTGAGATCTCAATCGACATAGCCCCCTTTCAATCTCTTCTTCCTTTGATAAGTCCTCCTTGTACTTCCATGAGTCTTCTTGATCCCTTCAGGTCTTCAATATGATACCTAATGATCTCCCCAAGCCTCTACCATGGCTCTGATACCACTAATGGGGGATGATTCTCACACCCCAATGCAACAATGGAAGATGACTACCCTCCACTAGGCCCACAAGCAATGTTATATGATAATTATTCTAAATTTTTTCTCATACCTCTATAGAGACATATAATTCAATTTTGTATGCTTATAGAAAACCTTAAAATCTACCCAATAAGCTTTAAATCACCTCAAATTGATATTCCATCTAGGAGAACCATTCTGTACAAAACAGGCTACCTGTTTGCAACACTCTCTCCATATGTGGAGAGATATACCTTCACAAAGTTGGAAATTTCTTACAATTCCCTTAGTGAAAGAACTTGAAACTTTTGAAAACTTCAGGGACCTATATGAGAGACCAAATGAAGCTTTAAATCAATGAAAATGAGTAGAAGTAGAGAGCAAACAATGCTCTAGAATCTGGACCAGGTACAATGACATTTCGAAAAGAGTAACTACACCTCTAGATAGAGAGGAGCAAAATCATGAGAAAATGAGGTAAGCAATCAAGGGGGCTGATCGTTGGAGTTTATGACTTCATAAACTAAGTGGGAAACTCATGGAATGCATACAACCCAAGAAACAAAGGAAAGATGGTGCTTATATAGAGTTTTACTTTTCCTTGAATCTAGCTAACCACCCATCAATCAGTGTAGGTGCACTTTTTGGTTACTGATTGATGAGATTTGAATTTGATTGAGTTTGGTGGAGCTTCTAACTTGATTCCAAGAGTTTGGTTCTCCTTCTTTATTGATCCACTTGCAAAACGCATGGTTGAGTCCTTTTGCGTGATTGAGATTTGGTTTTAAATAGTCCATATCTCCTAGGGTTTCTTTTTGTTTAGCCTATGTGTTCTTCTCTTTATTTTGAGTGCAAGCCTTTTTATATCCCCCCCCCCACCTCTCCTCTTATATAAAAGGAGAGGCACTTGTTGTATTCCTTGTCCCTTGGCCAACGATTTATGGCTGCTATTGGAAACAGGATGAAGGGTCATTTGGGTTCACTCATGTCCATGTGTGCATGGCATTGTTCTTGCTTGTGTGTAGGCTTAGCATCTGGGTGTGAGTGGTTGTGAGGATGCTCACCTTTGCTCATTGTGACTTTTGTGTTGGAGACATTGTTCCATGAGAAAGGGTGTATTTTCCTTGCATCCATTGCAATCCTACTTGAAAGAGCCTCTCCCTTCCATATGAGGTGATTAGGGTTTAATATTCCCTTTTTCTCAATATTCTTTGGGGCATCTTACCTTCTAATAGAACACCAAAAACCACTAGAACCAGACCTTGATCCACAAGTCCCAACATCCTACATGATGCTAGGCCATACCGTCCCTCTCCTTTCCACCCCACGTGATTCTCTATGCACCATCTTTGAAGAAAAGTTTCTGCCACCATCACCATCCATCAACTTATTGAAATTCGGCCTATTCCCTATTTGTACACAAAATGATGAAGATGCCTAGTTATTTGTGCCGAATTTCTAAAGATCCATAGATATTAGGTGTACACTCCTCAAACCCTTCCGATAACACGGATCATGTCAACGCACCCCCATCTTGACACACCACAAACCATAGTAACTTACCATTGTTTCAATGGATATATCACCACCTATCAAATCCACTTCCCTTCCCCCTTTCCAACACCCTCCATTGCCCCTATAAAACCCTACAACACCAAAAACATTAGTCCCATTTGTGTTTGTGATTCCGGTCCCCCCATCATTTGTACACATCAACCCCATATTCACTTTGTGCACCTCTAACATGGGTAACACATAGAATCAAATGTTCACCACCTTGGTCTGATTCAATAGAGAACAACACTCAATGTCTAGGCTCAACACTTTCTTACAAGGCGAGATGAAAAAACAATAGGCTCAAATGAATTCTTCTATGGGAAAGAATGTTATGTCCAATGACAAGTAAATTACACTACCGAAAGCCCACCACATTTTTAAGACACATCAGCAAGCCAAGACACAAGCTAACCTAGAATAGGTAGAGGAAGCACTTTGCATATCAATGGAATGCAATGCATGAAAATCCAAGAACATTAACTTGTTGAAAGGAACCTATCTATGTCTAGTGAAGAAAACATGCAACTCTAGAAGTAGATTCAAGAGACTATCAATGCACTATTAGGACCGTCAAAGGATCCCATTGAACCAACAAGATTTGAACCAATACCGTTCTAAAAAATGCAAGATATTTTAGATGACTATACAATATTGCTAGAGGCATATGAATCCTAGGCTAAAGAAATAAATGCCCTCAAGAATGTAGCATGGATATCCTTGTCACTCTGAGTAACAAAAGCACTCCAAGTGGACCACCTCATTGATTTATTGAAGTTACAACAAGTGGCGAGTTTAGAGGCTAAGATCACTTCAACTTAATCATCCCTCCTCACCACCTGAACAACTAGAACCCAATGAAGTACCAATAGTACCACCAAAGCCTGAACTAGAAGAAGAGGATTATGAAGAATACTTGATGCTTGAGGAGATGTGTATGACCTCTGGTGCCTTCGTGAATAAAGGAAGTACAAGATTTAGGATGAACAAACTTAACATGTGTGGAACATCAAATGGTGCTCCAAGCATAATTCGAGGATTAGATATTGCACCCAAAATTCTTCAAGAGACCAGCAAGATCACCCATCATCTATAACAATCATAGAAAACATAAAATGTACTTTGCACTATTGGATGAGTATAAGAAGAAGATCAGGGACACTATGGGCCATCCTTCATGTTTGCAACTCAGTTTTTGCTACTAGATGTATCGACTTCTGCCTCCCTAGGAATGATCTTTCAACCAACGTGGCAAAACAATGTTCTTTAAAGGTAACCCAATATGCTTCATAATTAGAACCTAAATCCTTATAAATATTTGGTATAATCCTTGTTCTGCGCCAATACTCGACATGGGAAGTTAAAAATTGTCTTCATCAAAGCTTTTTCTTAAAAAAAAAACGTGTGTCCATTCATTGCGAGACCTCACCACCGATAATTGCACACATTCATTCAATTTCTGGGAAGAGTGAATGGGCAACGTATTTGACGTTGCCTATAAAATGAGGTTCATGAAATTTGATATGGTGCGAACCATCTTACCTGTGGTCAATGTGCCAAGCTTTGAGTATGACAATGAAGATTTGGCATATGATCTCGGCACTAGCCTTGATAGGTAGAAGTTGTACATTTAGCATTTTGGAATGCGCTAACTCCCATATGTGCTACAGATAAACATTCCAATATGAATAAACATTCCAAGACCCATTTACAATTATAGGACTCTCGAAGTCTATCTTCAGATTCTCATTTCCCATCCCATGAATTTGCTTCATCTCTTCGCATGTGAATACATCCGATACTCAGAGCATCTCTTTACATATACACACATACACATGTTCTGAAAATAATGTCAAATTATACATACATATATCGAATGAAGATGTTTTGTCCATCTAGCCTTTAGAATTGTCCACCCAAAATTTAGAATGTTCTTAAGATGTTTTGTCCATCTAGCATTTAGAATTGTCCACCCAAACTTTAAAATCTTCTTGACACATATGTTTCTCCTATTTTAGTCGACCTAATACCTGTGCTACTAACTCTTTTTCATACAAGCATTAAGTATCAATTAGCTATGCAGGTATTAAGTCTTATGTAAAATGGGAGGAGCAAATTTATCTCGAAGATTTTGAAGGATGGAAAAATAATTTTAAAGGATGGGTGGAAAAAAAGTGTCCATTCAATGCAAGTTTTTATTCTTACTTTAGTTAAGGTAAGAATAAGAACTTGCATTGAAAGGACACTTTTGGTCTACCCATCCTTTAAATCTATTCATGCATCTTTTAAAATATTCACGATAAATTTGATCCTCACATTTCACATATGACTTAATACCTTCATAGCTAACTAATACTTAATATTTGTAAACAATTTAGCAAGACAGGTAATAGATTGACTATAAAATGGGAAACCGCCAGAGGATTCAATGGTCTAGATATGAAAATCTGTAAACCACAATATACAAAAGAACAATTAAAAATGAAATCAAATATACACAGCTACACATGCATACATACATACATATACATACATACACATTCATACATATATACATATACATACATACATACATACATACATACATACACATGTATACACACATACATATACATATATGCATACAAATACACACATATATATACATACATATACACCTATAAAACACATATACATACATATATACATATACACATATACACATACACATATGTATACGCATGCATATGCATATACACATCCACATACACATACACATAACCATACACATATATAAAATTATATGCATATATATATGTATATTTATTTATTTACTTTTTTTAATATATTATTTTGATGAACTTATAGGTTATTATTTGAAAAGCTTTTACCAAGTCAGAATATTCTTCCTACCTCACATGATGAAATGAAGAAGATAATCAACAATCTTGGTATATATTGTCAATGTATACATGCATGTCCTAACGATTGTATTTTATATAGAGGTGAATATGCAGACTCTTTGACATGTCCAAAATGTCAATCTCCTCGATATAAGGATGAAGAAGGTAAAATCCCAAAAAAGGTATTGAGACATTTTCCATTGGCTCCGTGGATTAGACATATGTTTCAAAGCCCTGAATTATCAAAGCTTTTGACATGGGGACATGATCATAAAAGTACTGATGGAATAATCAGAATTCCTCATGATAGTGTTGCTTTTCAACATATTGATTCTACATGGCCTAAATTTGCACAAAACCCACAGAATCTAAAGTTAGGAGTTGCATTAGATGGGGTTAACCCATTCTCCATGAAATCCATTAAATGATCAACATGGCCAGTGGTAGTCATAAACTACAATCTTACGCCATATCTTAGCATTAAAAAGGAACATTTAATGCTTTCACTTTTAATCCTAGGCAAAAGACAAGCTAAAGATATGAATATATATCTTGCTCCTCTCATTGACGATCTCCAAGAGTTATGGAGAGGTATTAATGTCATTGATGTAATCAAAAAGCATCAATGAAAGACATATTACGGTTCGTGGTATTGTGGCTTGGACTATTCGCAATTTTCCAGGATATGGTGTTTGTTCAGTTATTGATGTAATTTTTTTATTCAATATGCATATAAATAAATTTGATTTAATCTAGTTATATTTTTATCATTTTCATGATGCAGGAATATTTACTAAGGGTTACAAAGCTTGTCCATATTGTGGTGATTGGTTGAGATCAATCTATAGTAAGAATCTCAACAAAAATATTTATCTTGGACATCGATGATTCTTGCCTAATGATCATCCATTAAGATCTAAAAGAGAAGCGATACATTTTAATGGAAAGCTTGAAACAAGTCAGTATCCAAAACCTATGACGCCTATGGATTGGTATAAAAAATGGAGAGATGGACGCCTGATAGATTCAAAATCACAAATCTTCAGTGATGATGAAGATAATGAGTATGTGAAGAGAGGTAAAGGAAAATTGGCACTCGCAGAGAACATATCAATATGGTATTCTTTGGAGTACTAGAAAGAGTTAAAAGTATGTCATCTTCTTGATCCTATGCATATATTCAAGAATATTGGTTATTCACTATGGCAGCATCTTCTTGGACTAAAAGATACCATAGCATCAAAAAATGTTTTGAAAGATCAAAACTCAAAACCAAAGTTATGGCCAGTTTTTGATACACATTGATAGAAAATGACTTATGCACCTGGTCCTTGGGTACTTACAACAAAAGAGATACAAACTATCAACAATAGGATTCAATTGATTAGGACTCCTACACGATATGGAGCATCTTTTCAAAACATGTTTACTATGGATGATAAGAGCTTATCTGGGTTAAAGACCCATTACTAGCATAACTTTTTGAAACATATTTTACCTTTGATTATCGATGGATGTACAACAAAAGGAGTACGAGATGTGATCTATCATCTTGGATTGCTTATAAGGTAATTATGATACTTTTATATTTCATATGTATGAATATTGGATATCTTTGATTTTTTAATTAACTTCATTATAATTTTTTTTATGATATGTATAGGTGGATTACTCAAAAGAGAATGACAAAAACTCGATCCCACAAAAAAAAAAACGTGAATGCAAAGAGCTACCATGTTTGATGGAGAAAGAGCTTCCTACTTCATTTTTTGATAGTCGGGTTCATTTATTAGTCCATCTTGTAGATGAAATAGAGATTGCAGGTGTTGTCAACACTCGATGGATATTTTGGGTCGAGCGATTTATGAGAATATCAAAAGGTTATGTGCAACAAAGAGCAAAACCAGAAGGATCCATGGCAAAGGGTTGGATGCTTGAAGAGTGCATGTATTACATTAGTGAGTACCTTGAAGAGTTCACGAAGAAGCTCCACGTGCATGGACCAATGAGTCTTCTTCAAAAATAACAGATGAGGTATTATCAGGTAAGGGAGTTCCATTTTTATTTACATTTCAAGAAAAAAATGATGTTTCTACTTTTGTAGCATATAATAGCGATGCATGCAAGCATTCATTATAAATCGATATTAATACATCAATAGATGGTGCCACTCATGAGAATACACATTTAACAATAGAAGAAATAAATAAAATCAATAAGGATAATGAAGATGAGACTATATTTCTGTCTTACCAAAATGATTAGATAGTAAATTCTACTCTAGTTATTGATCAATAACTTGAAGCTTCTGAATGGATATCAGATAATAGATTCTTTATTCAAATAGAATAATGATTAATCCTACTAGAGAGATGAAATCATATTCTTTTAAGTTAGAACGTAAAGCTTGGGGGTATGCCTATATATTTTATATATAGCTTTCTCTAGGAGGAGCAAATTTTTATCATGTATGTATGCATATGTGTATTATATATACACATGTGTTAGTATGCATATATATGTATTTCATGTATATGTATGTGTGCGCATATGATTGATATATGTATACATGTGTTAGTATGGATTTGTATATATGCATATGTATTTGTGTAAAATATTCATGTATTCATGTAAAATATGCAAGTGTTTATAATTGTGTATGCATGTATAAGTATACATTTGTGCATGTAGGCACAACTGTAGGCATGTATATGTGATGTTGTTGGGGGCTTCTTGGACAAGAAGGGATTTGCGTGTTTGTACGAGAAGAGGGAAAGACAAGAAGAAAGATACACACTGGAAGCCTCTATCGATTGATTATAATAAGACAAATACAATGTTGAAGCACAATACAATCGAATGCTTCTGTGCAAAATCCCACAGAGTGCTCAATTACAAAAGACCAAATACCCAAGGGACTTGTTCCTGCTGGCCTCCTCTGCACCAAACCTCCACCTTCTCCAAGCGTGCACTTGTGCACACCTTGCACCAAGCTTCTACTAAGGGGGAGGGATGGGTACCTTCTGTCGGCACGCGCACACTTCAATAAGACCTTGGGATCCTTGGGGGACTAGCTTAGCATTTCTCTGCACACTTCCTTGGTCACTCTTCATGCACACCTTGCACTTCACTTCTCTGCGTCGCACACTATGTGTCTCTTGCACTTCTCTCTCTTGCCTTACTTAGACTATGCTTACTCTTGCTTACACTTAGAATTGTCCAAGAATAGTCCTTGCCTTGCTCGGAGTGTCGATTCACGTACGCTCCTAACTGCAAGATTATCTTGGTGCTCACTTTGATGTCCCAAGATTTCCAAAAGTGGACAGCCAATGACTCCCTATTTTGTCCTGTAGTGAGTTTAGACTAAAAACAAAATTTTAATTGGGGGGCATACTTTCACTTTTGCATACGGAGCCGCTTCACATACCTTCACATTCTCCTTTTAAGTCTTCACTTTTGCACTTAAGAGAGGGTTCACCTGAACCTTCCAAAACACTTTAAAAACACTTTGAACCTTAGGGAAATTTGAGAAATACCTTTTCCACCTGCAACCACTTTCTCCAATTCACCCTTTGTGGACACTTAATTGTGCACTACCTGTGCACTTTGACACCTCCACTCGAACACTTTGACTTTGTTACTATTGAATTTGACCTTGATCTTGTTGACTTTGACCTTTTGACTTTGACTGTGGTTCACTTTGACTGCAGTTGAGTTTGACCAATATAACTTTTATGGGCTCAATAATCGCCCACCATCTAATGTGCTTTCCGTCCCGGAGAGCGACAACAAAGGGGACACCATGATTATGGAGCTCCAAAATCTTGAAGAGGACACCTGAGCAGCAACCAAGTCCACCAGAAGCAGGTGAGAACAAGCACCAGAGAAGAACCCAAAAGTGGAATTTTTTTCATGGAAAAGCAAAGGAGGGCAATGGGAGGGTAGAAAGGAGTGGGAAGGGATGGCTAAGGGGGTTGAGATGGATGGGGCAGGGAGGGGTAAGGATGTGGTTGGGTAGAAGGGTAAGGGGAGGGTGAGGGAGTAGGAATATGGGATCTAGAGAGGGTCAAAATGATCATACAGTAGAGCTACAGAGGGTGCATATGGGAAAATGTATAACATATGGTGAAATGAGGTGAGAATAGACAATGTGGACCATGTGTTTAAATAAAAACATGTGATAAATGTGCTCAAAACATGTGGGTTTTGACCAAAAGTCATAGAAAAGTGTGGATTTTGGAAACATTAAGTGAAAACATGAATCTAGAGGTGCCAAAAAACATGAAAATGACTCCAAGTTTGAAAATAATTCCACCGGGTGTGCCAAATTTTGTTGGGGGCTTCTTGGACAAGAAGGGATTTTCGTGTTTGTAGGAGAAAAGGGAAAGACAAGAAGAAAGATACACATTGGAAGCCTCCGTCGATTGATTATAATAGGACAAATACAATGTTGAAGCACAATACAATCCAATGCTTCTGTGCAAGATCCCATAGAGTGCTCAATTACAAAAGACCAAACACCCAAGGGACTTGTTGCTTCCGGCCTCCTCTGCACCAAACCTCCACCTTCTCCAAGACTACACTTGTGCACACCTTGCACTTTGATCTCCAATTCACCCTTTGTGTACACTTAATTGTGAACTACCTGTGCACTTTGACACCTGCACTCGAGCACTTTGACTTGACCTTGACCTTGTTGACTTTGACCTTTTGACTTTGACTTGACCTTGACCTTGTTGACTCTGACCTTGACCTTGTTGACTTTGACCTTTTGACTTTGACTGTCATTGACTTTGACTACAGTTGACTTTGACCAATAGAACTTGTATGGGCTCAACAGATGTGTACATGTATATATGTATATGTGTCTATGTGTAACTGTGTACATGTAAATATGTATGCATGTATATATGTTTATGTGTGCATTTAGGCATGTATGTGTAATGCATAATGTATCTACTCCATTTTATATTTATGTATGTGTATCTACATGATGTGTATATATCTTTATATATATTATGATCCTCGTTGATTCGAGTAGCTATATATAGAGGCATAAGGTTGGGAGGAGAGCTATCTCTCTATTAGGACGTCGGAGGAATAGATGCAATGTGTACATATACTTCAATCATATGGCTAAAAGGCTACATTAGAGTTTTTAAATTAGGGGTTTTAAGACCCTAATATCAAAATTAGTGTTTTTGAACTAGGCTTTTTGAAATAGGATTTATTTATTTATTTATTTATTTATATATAGATATATATATATATATATATATATATATATATATATATATATATATATATATATATATATATATATATATATATATATGTGTGTGTGTGTGTGTGTGTGCATGTATGTGTTTCTATATGTGCATATACATGTGTGTATGTTTGTGTATATATATTTGTGTATGCATGTGTTGTGTGTGTGTGTGTGTGTGTGTATATGCATGTGTATATGTATATATGCATGTAAATATGATTATATGAATCTATGTGTGTGTACATATGATTATGTATGTGTATGTGTATGTGAGTATGTGTATGTGTATGTGAGTATGTGTATGTGTATGTGAGTATGTGTATGTGTCTATGTGTATTCATTATATGTGTGTATCTACATGCATGTGTATGTGTGTGTAAAAATGTGCATGTATGTGTGTGTATGTATAAATGTGCATGTATGTGTATATGTGTGTAAATGTGCATGTATGATGTATATGTGTGTGTATGCCTGTATTTGTACCTCAAGTCTCACTCTTTTCTCTCTCTCTCTCTCATATATATACATACATACATAAACACACATACTTATATCCACGTATATATACATAAAAGCAATGTGTACCGTGCATTATCCTGACGTTGAGCCATAAGTGTCCGCATCTCTTTTAGACACTACTTGTACAATCCTATCCCAAACTCTATCTCAAGTGAACTAAGTACGTATTTTTTATCCCTTTCATCATGCTCACTACAAAAATTAAAACAATCATGTAAATAAAACATATATTTATTTCACTTTATATGTAAATTTCTACTTACTTCCATTGTAAGTGGACAAAGCGCAGCTAAGAGTTGCATAATGCCTGCATTCTTCTCTTGAACTCTAATCCATTCCCTATGTACAGAATGTTCCCCTCTGGCTCTATATCGCACTTTAGCCCTAAGGTGCCTATGCATGTCCTCATAGGCACCTAACATAGCTATGAGCAGATAGCTATCTTCCTACATGTTGAGCCACAGAAGAGCCCTGCTCTGATCATTGGGTAAGCATTTGGATCGTATAATTCAGCTCATCATCAGGCATCTCTAAGTACTCATGCATGATGATCCCTAGAGTATCACGCGGAACTCTTGCTCTCATAAGACTTTTTATGAGAGTGAGTTTCGCCATTCTCTCTCTACTAGGATCCATAATACCTATACATATAAAACAAAATGGGTTAGAAATCAATATATATATGTGTACATATGTATGTGTGTATATGTGTATGTAGGTGTATATGTGAGTGTGTATGCATGTAAGCATGTATGTATGCATATACATGTGCGTTATGTATGCAAATATGTCTGTCTATGCATATATATGTGTATATGTGTCCATTGTGTATGTGTGTATGTGTGTGTGCATATATGTGTGTATCTTTGTATGTGCGTATGTATACGTATGTGCATATGTATGCATATGTATGCATGTATGTGTATGTGTGTGTATGTCTCTTTACGTGCGTGTGTATGCATATATATGTGTGTATGTGTGTGTCTCTCTCTATGTGTGTGCATGTGTCTATGTGTGTATATGTATCTGTGTGTATGCGTGTGTATGCATGTAAGCATGTATGTATGCATATGCATGTGCATTATGTATGCATATGTATGCATGTGTGTGTATGTGTGTGTATGTCTCTCTACGTGTGTATGTGTGTATGCATATGTATGCATGTGTATGATGTGTGTATGCATATGTATGCATGTGTGTGTATGTGTGTATGCATATGTATGCATGTGTGTGTATGTGTGTGTATGCATGTGATTATGTGTGTATGCATATGCATATGCATTATGTGTGTATGTGTCTACGTGTCTATGTGTATGTGTATGTGTGTGTATGTGTGTGTGTGTGTGTCTATGTGTGTGTATGCATATGTATGTGTGTGTAAATCTGTGTGTATATGTGTGTGTATGTATGTGTATGTGTCTATGTGTATGTATGTGTCTATGTGTGTGTATGTGTATGCATGTATCTATGCATATGCATGTGCATTATGCATGCATATGTGTGTATGTGTATGTATGTGTCTATGTGTGTGTATGTGTCTATTTGTGTGTATGTGTATGCATGTATCTATGCATATGCATGTGCATTATGTATATATATGGATGCATATGTGTGTGTATGCATGTAAGTATGTATGTATGCATATGTATATGCATTATGTATGCATGTATGTGTATGCGTGTGTATGTCTCTCTATGTGTGTGTATGCATATCTGTGCGTGTATGTGTGTATGTGTGTGTGTATGTGTGTGTGTGTGTCTATGTGTGTATGTGTATGTGTGTATGCATGTGTATGTGTGTGTATGCATGTAAGCATGTATGTATGCATATGCATGTATGTGTGCATATGTGTGTGTATCTACATATGTGTGTTTGTATGCATGTGTATGTGTGTATGTAAATGTGTGTGGATGTGTGTGTGTAAGTATGTGTGTCTGTGTGTGTATGTGTATGTGTGTGTGTCTATGTGTTTATGTGTGTGTGTCTATGTGTGTATATACATGTGTATCTATATATATGTGTCTCTATGCATGTGTGTGTGTGTGTGTAAATGTGTCTGGATGTGTGTGTGTAAGTGTGTGTGTGTGTCTATGAGTGTGTATGTGTTTATGTGTGTGTATGTGTCTATGTGTGCGTATGTGTCTATGTGTGTATGTGTATGCATGTATGTATACATATGCATGTGCATTATGTATGCATATATGTGTGTGTATGCATTTAAGTATGTATGTATGCATATGCATATGCATATGCATATGCATATGCATATGCATTATGTGTGTATGTGTCTATGTGTGTATGTGTGTGTGTGTATATATGTGTCTGTATGTGCATGTGTGTGTGTGTCTATGTGTGTATGTGTGTGTATGCATGTGTATGTGTGTAAATCTGTGTGTATATGTGTGTGTAGGTGTGTGTGTCTATGTGTGTGTATGTGTCTATGTGTGTGTATGTGTATGCATGTATCTATGCATATGCATGTGCATTATGTATGCATATGTGTGTGTCTGCATGTAAGCATGTATGTATGCATATGCATATGCATTATGTTTGCATATGCATATGCATTATGTATGCATATGCATATGCATTATGTATGCATATGCATATGCATTATGTATGCATATGCATATGCATTATGTATGCATATGCATATGCATTATGTACACAAATGTATACATGTATGTGTATGTGTGGTATGTCTCTCTATGTGTGTGTGTGTATGCATATATGTGTGTGAATGTGTGTATTTGTGTGTGTATATGTGTGTGTATGTATCTCTGTGTGTGTATGTGTATATGCATGTGTATGTGTGTGTATGCATCATTATGTGTGTATGTGTCTATGTGTGTATTGTGTGTGTCTATGTGTGTATTGTGTGTGTCTATGTGTGTATGCATGTGTATGTGTGTAAATCTGTGTGTATATGTGTGTGTATGTGTGTGTGTCTATGTGTGTGTATATGTCTATGTGTGTGTATGTGTATGCATGTATCTATGCATATACATGTGCATTATGTATGCATATGTGTGTGTATGCATGTAAGTATGTATGTATGCATATGAATATCCATATGCATTATGTATGCATATGTATGCATGTCTGTGTATGTCTCTCTATGTGTGTGTATGCATATATGTGTGTGTATGTGTGTGTGTATGTGTTGTGTATGTGTGTATGCATGTGTATGTGTGTGTATGCATGTAAGCATCTATGTATGCATATGCATGTGCATTATGTATGCATGTGTGTGTTATGTATGTGTGTATGCATGTATCTGTGTGTATGCATGTAAGCATGTATGTATGCATATGCATGTGCACTACGTATGCATATGTATGCATGCGTGTATATGTGTGGGTATGCATGTAAGTATGTATGTATGTATGTGCATATGCATTATGTATGCATGTATGTGTATGTCACTCTACATGTGTGTGTATGCATATATGTGTGTATGTGTATGTGTGTATGTGTGTATGCATGTGTATGTGTGTGTATGCATGTAAGCATGTATGTATGCATGTAAGCATGTATGTATGCATATGTATAATTGTATGCGTATGTGTGTGTATGTCTCTTTACATGTGTGTGTGTGTGTGTATGCATATATATGTGTGTATGTGTATGTGTGTATGTGTATGTGTGTATGTGTATGTGTGTATGTGTATGTGTATGTGTGTGTATGTGTGTGTATGTGTGTGTGTGTCTATGTGTGTATGTGTGTGTGTCTATGTGTGTATGTGTGTGTATGTGTGTGTATGGGTGTGTATCTATATATATGTGTCTGTATGCATGTGTATGTGTGTGTATGTCTGTGTGTATGGGTGTGTATCTATATATCTGTGTTTGTATGCATGTGTATGTGTGTGTGTGTGTGTAAATGTGTGTCGATGTGTGTGTGTGTGTGCCTAAGTGTGTATGTGTCTATATGTGTGTGTGTGTGTGCCTAAATGTGTATGTGTCTTTGTGTGTGTGTGTGTATATGTGTGTGTATGTGTATGTGTGTGTGTCTATGTGTGTATGTGTGTGTGTCTGTGTGTATGCATGTGCCTATGTCTGTATGCATGTGTATGTGTGTATGTAAATTAGTGTGTATATATGTGTGTGTATGTGTGTGTGTATGTGTGTGTATGTGTGTGTGTCTATGTGTATGTGTGTGTGTCTATGTGTGTATATGTGTGTGTATGCATATGTATGTGTGTGTATGTGTGTGTGTGCGTACTTGGCTTCACACTGTGTGTGTGTGTCGATCTCTCTCTCTCTCTCTCTCTCTCTCTCTCTCTCTCTCTCTCTCTCTCTCTCTCTCTCTCTCTCTCTCTCTCTCTCTCTCACTCGCTTTCGCTCTGTGTGTGTGTGTGTGTGCATCCAAATCGTGGCACAAATGTGCCGGGAGAAATTGAATTATTATTTTTTTAACATTCTAGAGTGTCGCTTATGTGATGCTCTCGAACACAGTATGTCGCTTATGCGACGGTAAAGGGTCGGAGCCAGTTCGCCTATGTCACAAATAGCATCACTAATTAGCGATGCTAATTGTGACGCCTACTTTTAGCATTGATAAGTGATGCAAACATTACTCATGCAACAAATTCCCTTTAAAAAAAAATCAGGGCCGTCGCTTATGCGACGCTACTGTCGCATAAGGGACGGTTCTCAGTTTCTTCTCGATTCGGGGGCATTGCTACGGCCCCCTATTTCTTGTAGTGGTAGGAGTGTGCAATAACAAGCACAAGCTACCACAAAACATAGAAGGACCTGAACAAGTCCTATAAATTTCATTCAACCAATTTATGTCCAAAATAATGAAATATTTTCACTCTTTTCCCAAGGCTAACTATTATTCTACAAAAATCCGTTAAGGTTATTATTTCTCTCAAATGCCTTTCGTAATAAACCAGATACTCTGTTATCACTCAAGGGATTGTTATAGCTTTCTAAGGAGATATAAAAAACAAACTATTTCTACTAGCTCACACAAACATGTGGTACATGAAATACTACCTTGATTCAAATAGTGAGTTACAGAACATATCGAACACGAATTTGTGGTTTCTCCTAAACCACTCAGAGAGACTTTGAGAAACCTAAACTCGTATATTATTAAGTTTCATGACCAAACAATTAATCTTGAACAAAAACTATGATTGTGTGTAAAAATGTGCATGTATGTGTGTGTATGTATAAATGTGCATGTATGTGTATATGTGTGTAAATGTGCATGTATGATGTATATGTGTGTGTATGCCTGTATTTGTACCTATAGTTTCACTCTTTTCTCTCTCTCTCTCTGTCATATATATACATACATACATAAACACACATACTTATATCCACGTATATATACATAAAAGCAATGTGTACCATGCATTATCCTGACGTTGAGCCATAAGTGTCCGCATCTCTTTTAGACACTACTTGTACAATCCTGTCCCAAACTCTATCTCAAGTGAAATAAGTACGTATTTTTTATCCCTTTCATCATGCTCACTACAAAAATTAAAACAATCATGTAAATAAAACATAAGATATTTATTTCACTTTATATGTAAATTTATACTTACTTCCATTGTAAGTGGACAAAGCGCAGCTAAGAGTTGCATAATGCTTGCATTCTTCTCTTGAACTCTAATCCATTCCCTATGTACAAAATGTTCCCCTCTGGCTCTATATCGCACTTTAGCCCTAAGGTGCCTATGCATGTCCTCATAGGCACCTCTGCTCTGCTATCATGATTCAGAGGTAGTATGGGTGTCCTAAAAACATAGCTATGAGCAGATAGCTATCTTCCTACATGTTGAGCCACAGAAGAGCCGTGCTCTGATCATTGGGTAAGCATTTGGATCGTATAATCTAGCTCATCATCAGGCATCTCTAAGTACTCATGCATGATGATCCCTAGAGTATCACGCGGAACTCTTGCTCTCATAAGACTTTTTATGAGAGTGAGTTTCACCATTCTCTCTCTACTAGGATCCATAATACCTATACATATAAAACAAAATGGGTTAGAAATCAATATATATATGTGTACATATGTATGTGTGTATATGTGTATGTAGGTGTATATGTGAGTGTGTATGCATGTAAGCATGTATGTATGCATATACATGTGCGTTATGTATGCAAATATGTCTGTCTATGCATATATATGTGTATATGTGTCCATTGTGTATGTGTGTATGTGTGTGTGCATATATGTGTGTATCTTTGTATGTGCATATGTATACGTATGTGCATATGTATGCATATGTATGCATGTATGTGTATGTGTGTGTATGTCTCTTTACGTGCGTGTGTATGCATATATATGTGTGTATGTGTGTGTCTCTCTCTATGTGTGTGCATGTGTCTATGTGTGTATATGTATCTGTGTGTATGCATGTGTATGCATGTAAGCATGTATGTATGCATATGCATGTGCATTATGTATGCATATGTATGCATGTGTGTGTATGTGTGTGTATGTCTCTCTACGTGTGTATGTGTGTATGCATATGTATGCATGTGTATGTATGTGTGTATGCATATGTATGCATGTGTGTGTATGTGTGTATGCATATGTATGCATGTGTGTGTATGTGTGTGTATGCATGTGATTATGTGTGTATGCATATGCATATGCATTATGTGTGTATGTGCCTACGTGTCTATGTGTATGTGTATGTGTGTGTATGTGTGTGTGTGTGTATGCATATGTATGTGTGTGTAAATCTGTGTGTATATGTGTGTGTATGTATGTGTATGTGTCTATGTGTATGTATGTGTCTATGTGTGTGTATGTGTATGCATGTATCTATGCATATGCATGTGCATTATGTATGCATATGTGTGTATGTGTATGTATGTGTCTATGTGTGTGTATGTGTCTATTTGCGTGTATGTGTATGCATGTATCTATGCATATGCATGTGCATTATGTATATATATGGATGCATATGTGTGTGTATGCATGTAAGTATGTATGTATGCATATGTATATGCATTATGTATGCATTTATGTGTATGTGTGTGTATGTCTCTCTATGTGTGGGTATGCATATCTGTGCATGTATGTGTGTATGTGTGTGTGTGTGTGTGTCTATGTGTGTATGTGTATGTGTGTATGCATGTGTATGTGTGTGTATGCATGTAAGCATGTATGTATGCATATGCATGTATGTGTGCGTATGTGTGTGTATCTACATATGTGTGTTTGTATGCATGTGTATGTGTGTATGTAAATGTGTGTGGATGTGTGTGTGTAAGTATGTGTGTCTATGTGTGTATGTGTATGTGTGTGTGTCTATGTGTTTATGTGTGTGTGTATATGTGTGTATATACATGTGTATCTATATATATGTGTCTCTATGCATGTGTATGTGTATGTGTGTAAATGTGTCTAGATGTGTGTGTGTAAGTGTGTGTGTGTCTATGAGTGTGTATGTGTTTATGTGTGTGTATGTGTCTATGTGTGTGTATGTGTCTATGTGTGTATGTGTATGCATGTATGTATACATATGCATGTGCATTATGTATGCATATATGTGTGTGTATGCATTTAAGTATGTATGTATGCATATGCATATGCATTATGTGTGTATGTGTCTATGTGTGTATGTGTGTATGTGTATATATGTGTCTGTATGTGCATGTGTGTGTGTCTATGTGTGTATGTGTGTGTATGCATGTGTATGTGTGTAAATTTGTGTGTATATGTGTGTGTAGGTGTGTGTGTCTATGTGTGTGTATGTGTCTATGTGTGTGTATGTGTATGCATGTATCTATGCAAATGCATGTGCATTATGTATGCATATGTGTGTGTCTGCATGTAAGTATGTATGGTGCATATGCATATGCATTATGTATGCATATGCATATGCATTATGTATGCATATGCATATGCATTATGTATGCATATGCATATGCATTATGTATGCATATGCATATGCATTATGTATGCATATGCATATGCATTATGTACACAAATGTATACATGTATGTGTATGTGTGGTATGTCTCTCTATGTGTGTGTGTGTATGCATATAATGGCGTGTATGTGTGTATTTGTGTGTGTATTTGTGTGTGTATATGTGTGTGTATGTATCTATGTGTGTGTGTGTGTATGTGTATATGCATGTGTATGTGTGTGTATGCATCATTATGTGTGTATGTGTCTATGTGTGTATGTGTGTCTATGTGTGTATGCATGTGTATGTGTGTAAATCTGTGTGTATATGTGTGTGTATGTGTGTGTGTCTATGTGTGTGTATATGTCTATGTGTGTGTATGTGTATGCATGTATCTATGCATATGCATGTGCATTATGTATGCATATGTGTGTGTATGCATGTAAGTATGTATGTATGCATATGAATATCCATATGCATTATGTATGCGCATGTATGCATGTCTGTGTATGTCTCTCTATGTGTGTGTATGCATATATGTGTGTGTATGTGTGTGTGTATCTGTTTTGTATGTGTGTATGCATGTGTATGTGTGTGTATGCATGTAAGCATGTATGTATGCATATGCATGTGCATTATGTATGCATGTGTGTGTTATGTATGTGTGTATGCATGTGTATCTGTGTGTATGCATGTAAGCATGTATGTATGCATATGCATGTGCACTACGTATGCATATGTATGCATGTGTGTATATGTGTGTGTATGCATGTAAGTATGTATGTATGTATGTGCATATGCATTATGTATGCATGTATGTGTATGTCACTCTACATGTGTGTGTATGCATATATGTGTGTATGTGTATGTGTGTATGTGTGTATGTGTGTATGCATGTGTATGTGTGTGTATGCATGTAAGCATGTATGTATGCATATGTATAATTGTATGCGTATGTGTGTGTATGTCTCTTTACATGTGTGTGTGTATGCATATATATTTGTGTATGTGTATGTGTGTATGTGTATGTGTGTGTATGTGTGTGTATATGTGTGTGTGTCTATGTGTGTATGTGTGTGTGTCTATGTGTGTATGTGTGTGTATGTGTGTGTGTATGGGTGTGTATCTATATATATGTGTCTGTATGCATGTGTATGTGTGTGTATGTCTGTGTGTATGGGTGTGTATCTATATATCTGTGTTTGTATGCATGTGTATGTGTGTGTGTGTGTGTGTGAATGTGTGTCGATGTGTGTGTGTGTGTGCCTAAGTGTGTATGTGTCTATGTGTGTGTGTGTGTGTGCCTAAGTGTGTATGTGTCTTTGTGTGTGTGTGTGTATATGTGTGTGTATGTGTATGTGTGTGTGTATATGTGCGTATGTGTGTGTGTCTA
Source organism: Ceratopteris richardii (assembly GCA_020310875.1). NCBI lineage: Eukaryota > Viridiplantae > Streptophyta > Polypodiopsida > Polypodiales > Pteridaceae > Ceratopteris > Ceratopteris richardii. The sequence goes on along the minus strand of CM035424.1, from coordinate 20,168,129 downwards.
TGTGTGTGTGCATGTGCCTATGTCTGTATGCATGTGTATGTGTGTATGTAAATTAGTGTGTATATATGTGTGTGTATGTGTGTGTGTATGTGTGTGTACGTGTGTGTGTCTATGTGTATGTGTGTGTGTCTATGTGTGTATATGTGTGTGTATGCATATGTATGTGTGTGTATGTGTGTGTGTGTGTACTTGGCTTCACACTGTGTGTGTGTGTCGATCTCTCTCTCTCTCTCTCTCTCTCTCTCTCTCTCTCTCTCTCTCTCTCTCTCTCTCTCTCTCTCTCTCTCTCTCTCTCTCTCTCTCTCTCTCTCTCGCTCGCTCGCTCTCGCTCTGTGTGTGTGTGCATCCAAATCGTGGCACAAATGTGCCGGGAGAAATTCAATTTTTTTATTTAACATTCCAGAGTGTCGCTTATGTGATGCTCTCGAACACAGTATGTCGCTTATGCGACGGTAAAGGGTCGGAGCCAGTTTGCTTATGTCACAAATAGCATCACTAATTAGCGATGCTATTTGTGACACCTACTTTTAGCATTCATAAGTGATGCAAACATTACTCATGCAACAAATTCCCTTTATAAAAAAAACAGGGCCGTCGCTTATGCGACGCTACTGTCGCATAAGGGACGGTTCTCAGTTTTTTCTCCATTCGGGGGCATTGCTACGGCCCCCTATTTCTTGTAGTGGTAGGAGTGTGCAATAACAAGCACAAGCTACCACAAAACATAGAAGGACCTGAACAAGTCCTATAAATTTCATTCAACTAATTTATGTTCAAAATAATGAAATATTTTCACTCTTTTCCCAAGGCTAACTATTATTCTACAAAGATCCGTTAAGGTTATTATTTCTCTCAAATGCCTTTCGTAATAAACCAGATACTCTGTTATCACTCAAGGGATTGTTATAGCTTTCTAAGGAGATATAAAAAACAAACTATTTCTACTAGCTCACACAAACATGTGGTACATGAAATACTACCTTGATTCAAATAGTGAGTTACAGAACATATCGAACACGAATTTGTGGTTTCTCCTAAACCACTCAGAGAGACTTTGAGAAACCTAAACTCGTATATTATTAAGTTTCATGACCAAACAATTAATCTTGAACAAAAACTATGATTTGCAAAAGCATGTACAAAAAATAAACTATTCTGAATTGATCAACACCTAGAGAGGCGTGATAAAAGGGATCTCTATAATATGCACAGTAAGCTCGAAGGAGGTGATCTTAGCTAAGAAACAGAGTCGTAGAGAGAATATGAAAATAATAAACACATTGTCTTGCTTGGATCATACATGAAAGAATTTCCTTCACCACATATATGTAGATGTGTGTGCTTTCGTTAAATTGCTTCAATCAGTTCAATATGGGTGGTTGAAATCAGTTCAATTATGACTTCCATCTGCACTATCTTTGATTTGACTCCTTGTTAATGTGGCAAGTGGATTATTCATGAGCTTCCGCTTTTACCTTATTCATGTGTGTGTGTGTGCGTACTGGTTACATGCTCATGCTGTATGTGTTTAAACTTCACTCATTGTGTGCTCATGACCATCATATCATTCCCTTATCTCCACAGTTGATACTTTAAGGTATAGATTCTCTCCTTCACTTTAAGTACATCTTGGGGAATGTAGTTTGATTTGGAAAGCTCATTATTTATGGTTGTGCTTGTTAAGAAAAATGAGTTTATGTATGAAAAATCCTTTAAATATTTTTATGTTATCCTCAAATCCTATCTCACATTCCAATCCTCTATGGATAGTCAATATATGAAAGAAGTTCTATTGTGCCCTTTATCCATTTAGTTTCAACGCTTCTGCCTTGTATATGGAGAAACAAAGTTCTTCTTGTATTCTAGAGAGATATTGATCATGATAAATGTTTTTCTTTCTCTGATAATTAGGGTGGATCTTATCTTCTTTAGAGTTCTTTAACAGTACTGTTTTTTGATATATCTCATTACATTCTTTGGAGAAAAAGAGAAGTATTTCAATGAAAAAAAATCTTATTAAATTGTTCTATCAGTGCCTTTATATTAAATGTTGGTTAACAAATGTTATTTTATTTAACTTTTTCTTCTCATTCTTTTTCTTAATTTTTTTCTTCTTTTTATTTTTCATAAATGACACAAATGTTATTAAAAGAGAAGGGAAAGATAAAAAATTCGGAGAGATAAATCTATGTTACCCATTTGATGGGTGATCCATCACTTTTTAAGATAATGTCCTTGTATTAAAAAGATCGTTGGGTGTGAAAAACGGTGATATTTTTATATTTCCTAAATTTCTTTCCTACTATGATGAGAGATTTCTCTAAGATTAGTGAACCTTAATTAGCTCGCATTAAATTGGGTCTACGTTGCAAAGCCTTATTCGACCATAAAGATAATGGCATTTTCCCCATGAATTGTAAGCATGCCATTAAAATGCCATTAAAGCGCAAAAACTATATACAACGAGAACAAGTTTGTTGGCGCTCATGCTTGAGAAAGAGAGAGAGAGAGAGAGAGAGAGAGCATATACGCTTCGTGCTGACAGTGACAATTCCCGAGCTAAGAGATCTGTTATTGTTTTCAATGCCCACGTTAGAGAGAGAGAGAGAGAGAGAGAAAATCAGGGCTGAACGCTGAGTGTTCCAGATATTGTGTGATTGAATATATAATTCTTTCATATACGCTTTCGTGTATAGCTTCAAGCGAGGTCATTGATATGCCCGCTTTCGATTTCATTTGTACACATATATGCATATGAAATCTCTCTCTCTCACACACACACACACAAAGTAAAAGCTGTTTTCTTCCACCCTTCCTTACATATATTGGTATCACATGTATCCAACTGACTCGCCATTACCTCAGCACTTATATCGGCATCCGTCCTTTACATCGCATCCCACAAACGCACTCGATATGCATATGCAGGCTCATCAATACTTCCAAGGAAAGCACAGAACGGTTTTGCTTTTTGCTTACTATTATGAATGTTATTGAATGGACTGCTTTATTGCAAACGAAAAAGCATGCAGTGACGGTACGTAGCACATGGCCGCCAGAAGATAACATGAAACGCTTCAGCCGTTCCTGGGTTGATTGCCTCATCTTGTTCTGTAAAGCTCTCTGCCAAATCATTTATTTGTACCACAAAGCGCGTGCACTGAAACGAAAGGCGATGGATTCTTCGATATTTTGGCGGATTGCTGGATGACGCAGTACTCCAATGAGCTTCCTCCGACATGAAGACGCCATGAAGACGCTCCTGCTGGATACTATGTACTCCCCATATTGAAACTGCCTTTCATTTTTTTTTTTCATAAAAGGAAGTTCGGGCATGGCTTAATCTCCCGGACTTTAATTAAAATAATGAAGAAAAGGTACAGGTGAATGTGACTAGTGCCCATGAGACCTCCAAATCCAACAAAGCAGGGGACGAGTTCGGTAAGCTAGAGGGCGTTACAAATGAGGCGTACAAAACTATCATCTCTTTCATGGGGGACCCATTTGGGTTTCAGCTTGTTATCTACGAGGAGATAAATACAGTGGTGCCTAAATGGAGGAGATCTCTTGTCTCAGGAGATTCTTTTACCTAGAAGAAACAAGGATTTCTCAATCGACCATTCCTTTGGGGTTTGGCCAAAGTTGACAACACATCGTTCCCTCCAAATTTTCCAAAGAGTCTCGCCTCTGATGGCATTCCACAGCCTAGAAGAGCAGCCAATCGCCTCACCCAACAACACCTGTTGCCAATTGATTTGGTTCGAGAGATGCAGAATCCGTGTCACGTGATGCCAGATAACATGGGACTTGGGGCAATCGCAAGGGCCAATTACCTTTCATTTTTGTGGGAGACACACTGAGAAATAATTATTTCGTCAGATATGATAGAAATGTATAAAAAGATATGCAAAGCACTCTTAAATTCGCCTCAACAGTGGGAGGTAGTATGTCTTTTCATTCCACATGTGTTAGCTAAGTTGGTTGGGTCCTTCACCTCTCAAGGCTCGGGGTAGAGGTTCAAACCCTATATGCTGCAGCCTAACACCCCTCACCACTTGCGTGGTCAGAAGTTTAGAAACCAGCCCAATTGAGGGATTGTTGGCCCTTCCGACAATTTTCATCTACGCAGTCGTTGGGTTACCTTGTTCTAAACATGTCTTCCAATCTGACCTTAGAGCCATCTCCTTGGGTTACCTAGTTCTAACCAGGTCGTCTCATTTGACTTTAGGGCCATGCCTTCCCCATTTCTAGCCTTGCAAACCTTCTCGTTCCATATTCAAGCGACTCTTTGGGATTTAATCCCTCTTTTGTGGGATTTGGGGCTCTCATGGGTATGATACCTACTTTTTGTTGTAATTTCAAATTAATTCAGACTATCGAATTGCTACAAATTTCTCACGATCATGGACTTGGCTCATTCTTCACTAATGAATAGTGAGCGACAACTTTAGAAATAAAGCACAGATCTTTATAAAACCTGGTGGTAAGAGTACACAAAAAAATGGAAAGCTTTGAGTAAGTATCAATTTGAAGAAATTCAATGAAGTAACCATTGGAGATAGTTATCCATTACGGATAATTGATCACTTATTCGAAGGTGTGGAAGCAAAAGAAGTTTATAGGATCTTCGATAGACTCTTAGGATACAATCAAGTATCTATCACCCTTAGATCAGCGTAAAAATACTTTTGCAATAGAATGGGGTATCTTTGCATTTCGAATGATGTCGTTTGTTTTGACTCATGCATTGGCTACCTTTCAATGGCTACCTTTCAAAGACTTATGTGTCACGTGTTTAAAGAATCCCTTAGGGACTGCTTAGAAGTATATGTTGACGGCTTATTTGTACACTCAAAAGTGCAACAACAAAAAATAGAAGTTTTAAGACTCATATTCTACAGGTATAGAATTCACAACATATCTCTGAACCTAGAGTAGTGTGTACTCATGGTGCAGAAAGGAAACATCCTTGGGCACATCATTTCTAAGCATGACATCTCAATGGACAAAGAGAAAGTTAGAGTGATTGTTGAACTATAAAGGCTTAGAAATGCAAGGGGAGTACAAACCTTCATGGCACATTATGGCTATTACCATTGCCCATCCTCTCTGTTGTATATTCAATCATTCGCCCATCCTCTCTGTGGTATATTCAATCATTCCCAATGTAGTTCATACTAAGAACTTCTTCGAAGTATTCAAAAATGGCATATTCACGAGGATGCTTTGAACTATGTAATATGATGCAAATTAGACCAACCACTTGACGATAGAAAAAATGAATTTCCCTATTGCCTTTCCCATTTGACAACTATCTTTCCCATTTGACAACTAAACAGTGATAAGGAAATTTACTCTATGATGAAGGAATTTACAGTGTGATAGAAATAGAAGGTCTATGAATGGTCTATTTTGTGAGAACATTTAGGCATTACTTGAAATCTAATAAATTCGAGATTTCTAAAGACCACCAAGCCGTCCTTCATTAACAATCCATGCGTCGGAGGCATAGTGGTTATATGATTCATACTCCTTATGGAAATGACTTCAAGATAGTAGTGAAGAAAGCTAACATGTGCATTTTTCTAACCATATGTCCGCGCTTACAAATGAAGAAGTTTAGAGTGTTCTGAATATTGATATTCCATATGAATATCTCTTCATCGTGATAAATAATACCAAAGTAGGCACAACCTTTGTTGCCTATTCTCACTTTTGGTGAGAATGTGAAATTTCTCTATTATAAAGATAATTGAGGCATACTTTCATATTATATGGAGGAGGTAAAACAAAGAATGCTCATTGAAAGAGCTTGCAAGAGTATATTGGGTGATTAATTCCCTAGTTCTTACACATTGTAGAACTTGAAACGAGATGGTGTACATAGAACAAAGGGTGCTCATTGAAAAATCTTGCAAGAGTATATTGCTCAATTGCTTCCCTAGCTCTTGCACATCATACACACAACCCTATCTATCCTCATATTTGTCATCTTTAAACTAAGCCATAGGGATCAAGTTTAAAGCAATTTTTAAGTTCCTCCAATGTGTTTCTTATGCAGTCCATCTTGGTACATAGGCTCCAAACCTATTTGTATATAGATATTTGAGGATGTTTCTATCATCTCCTTAGTTCGAGATTCCAGGTTCCCCATTCTCCTCTTCCATGTTCAATAGAGAAAAGTGTGTGTCTTCCTTTTCCCAAATGTTATCTTGATGCATAGTGTCTTCTCTCTCTCTCTCTCTGTCTCTCTCTCTCTCTCTCTCTCTCTCTCTCTCTCTCTCTCTCTCTCTCTCTCTCTCTCTCTTCTCTGTATATGACTATGTTTTGTGACTAATCTTGACCTTACTTTCATTAAGTTATGAACTTTTCAGATTGAACCCAAATTTTTTCTTATTTTCCAAAAACCAAGGTTTAGTCTTTCTTCTCATGATAGCATCATATTCAGATTGCATTGCCGCCATGCAATCTTCAGAATTTTGTGCTTCATCAAACGAAATAGGTTCAGTCTCTGAAAGAACTTGGAGAAGCTTGTAGAAGCTAGAAAAATGTGTTTCGAAGCGATGAATTTTTGTCTAGCCAACTGACACAAGACCAGCCCTTGAGATTATGGAGACTCAAATAGACCTTATAAGCATGTGATAAGTGCAAAGAAACACTCTATGTACTTTGGAGCATCAAGGAGAATGAGCGATACAAAACAGATAGGTTCGCGGGTCGACTACCTCAAAAAACTTACTATCTCTGAAAGAGACAATGAACTTCAAATGCGCATAGCAACCAACGTGATTAAAATTAGACAAAATCCTTTTATGAAAGTGATACACATAGGGCTGAGTTTATAGAATGCAAAAACGTATAAGGAATAAGCAAAATATGCTATAGGAATGAATGAGACACTCACCGGTGGTTCTTCCTATTTTTCAGGAATACATAGAGATTGAACTCGAGACAGAAAAACTCATATTACTCCTAATCTACCGAACCAAATGCTATGAAAAAAAACTCTCCAACGGATATTCTTTCGATGCGATAGCCTTTGATGTAGATCAAATCCACCTCAAGCATAGTGTAAGCTTGATGTTCCAACAGCTCCCCCTCAAGCTAAAGTATGCTTAAGTCTTGATTCTCTCATAGGTTGAATACCTGCCATAGCTTTGAATCTACAAAGCTTTATTCCATCAAGTGCCTTCATCATCATATCTGCTACTTGCTTTTCAGTAGGAACAAAAGAAATGTCAATCTCCTTTGCCATGACCTTCTCCCTGATGAAGTGGTAATGTACTTCTATGTGCTTGGTTCTCACATGGAAAATAGGATTTGCCGCTAGATGCATGGAACTTACATTATCTCCAAATATGTGAGGTTTGGAACTCACAAGTCCCAAATTTGTATACAATGCTTTTAAACATATTGCCTTTTGAGTTGCTATGGTCAAGCCTTTGTACTCTGCTTCAGTTGAGGATAAATCAACTGCTGGTTGCTTCTTGGAACTCCATGACACTAGCTTCGAACCTGCAAATGCTAAGTAAGTAGATGTACTTTCTCTATCATCCTTAGCTCCTGCCCAATCTGCATCTGAGTAAATTTTGATATCCAAATCTGAAGAGTAAGGATAGAATATACCTTCGTTGCTTGTACCGTTGAGATACTTAAGTACTCTCTTAGCCGCATCCATGTGTGGTCTTCTTGGTGAGTGCATGAACTGACTAAGCACTCCCACACTATATGAGATGTCTGCCCTTGTATGAGTAGCATATATCAAGCTACCTACCAAGCTTTGATACTCTTTAATGTCTTCAATTTTCTCACCTTCATAAACACTAATTTTATGATTCATCTCCAAAGATGTACCTATAGGTTTAGTGTTCTCCATTTTGAACATGAGAAGAAGATCCTGAATGTATCTTCTTTGAGTCAAATACATTCCTTCATCTGTGTATATCACCTACATATCTAGGAAATATGTGAGCTCACGTAGGTCACTGATTTTGAACTCCTCTTACATGTGTCTCTTGATTCATTGAATGCCATTTAGATCATCACCTGTCAGAATAATATCATCTACATATACACATAGATAGATAACCTCATTGTGATCCCTTTTGATAAATTGAGAAGGATCTGAGCTGCTAACTTTGAACCCTTGACCTTGAAGATATGTAACCAACCTGTAATTCCAAGCTCTAGGACCTTGTTTCAATCCATACAATGCTTTCTTAATTTTGCAAACATAAGATGGATGATTAGGGTTTTCAAAACCTGGTGGTTGTGACATGTATACCTCTTCACTTATCCAACCATTTAAGAATGCATTTTTCACATCAAGTTGGAGGAGTATCCAATTCCTTGCAGCAGCTACACTTATCAATGTCCTGATTGTAGTCATCTTTGCAACTCGTGAGAATGTTTCCTCATAGTCTATACCATGAGTTTGTGAGCATCCTTTGGCAACTAATCTTGCCTTGTACCTGCAAACTGATCCATCTGAGTTTCTTTTAACTTTATATACCCATCTGCAACCAATTACCTTTTGATTGGGTGACATTGGAACCAAATCCAAGTGTCCATTTCCTTCAACTTATGCATCTATTTATTCTTTCATGGCCTTTTCCCAATTAGGGTTTCCCTTTGCCTCTTCATAGGTTGAGGGTTCCTCTGAAATAGAGTCTTTTGCCAAGTATATTGAATGCTTTGTAACAAATGTGGAATCATATCCATACATTTGTGGTTGTTTCTTCTCTCTTGCTGATCTTCTAAGTGCTTGTTTGGAGCATTCTCCAACCTCTTGCATCTTTGCTTTGCCTCTTGACTTCCATAGCTTGTAATCCTTTTCTCTTTCATCTTGGTCATCGTCTGTATCACTTCTTGGATCCTGGACCTGTGTATCATGCTTGCTTCCTAATTGATAAGAGTCAGAATCAAGATCATATGGTAGTGTTACCTTTTGCTTGTCTTCATCATACCAAGACCTGTGTTCTTCAAACACTACATCTCTACTTGTAGTGAATTGCTTGGTTGAAGGATTGAAGAACTTGTAACCCATCTAAGTTGAATCATATCCAATAAACACTGCCTTTGTTGCCCTTTCATCTAGCTTACCTCTTATTTGTGACGGTACATGAACTTAAGGTAAACAACCAAAAACCTTGTGATGTCCAAGACTAGGTTTTCTTCCATGCCATGCTTCATAAGGAGTCATACCTTGAAGTGATTTGGATGGTAGTCTATTGACAAGGTACACAACAGTTGAAATAGATTCTGCCCATAGATAATGTGGCAACTTCTTCTCTTTAAGCATTGTTCGGGTTAATCCAACCAATGTCTTGTTTCTCTTCTCTGCAAATCCATTTAGTTGAGGAGATTACCTAGTAGTCAATTCCCTTTTGATACCTTTTTCCTGCAAGAACTCATCAAACTCTTTGGAGAAGTATTCTCCCCCTCCATCATATTTGAGCTTTTTTAGTGATCTACCTGTATGATTCTCCACATGTGCAGGATACTTCTTGAAGCGATCAAACACTTCAGTCTTACTCTTGATAAAGTATAGAACAGTCCATCTACTATGGTTGTTAATAAATGAGACATAATACCTTGATCTTGCCAATGAAGGTTCTTGACTTGGTCCCCATACATCTGTATGTACTAAGTCCAATAAGTTTTTGTGGATGTAACCTTTGTGGTTGAATGGTTGTCTTTGTGCCTTCCCAATCTGACATGCATCACTCCTGTTGATCATGTGTTGCTTTGATATGTTCGACAATCCTAGAACACTTTGATCCCTGCATATATCCTTCAAGGTTCTTTCATTCACATGAGCAAGTCTCTTATGCCACACTTCAAGCTCACTTAGGGTTTGAGACCCAAAGTTAAATAGAGCTATGTTCCTAGTTTCTCCTACTTCAAAAGTAAAGAGCCTACCATGCTTCTCACCTCGAGCTATCTTTTTGAAGCCTTGATATGGATCTTCCACAAAAGCTCCATGTTGCGTGAACCTAACTGCCTACACTTATTAGGCTTTTAGTGATAGTGGGTACATAGGGAACCTTACTCAGAATGTTTGTCCTGCCATTGGAAGCTTTGACGTTACCAATCTTCTCCACATTGTGCTTTGTGTCATCCCCTGTTTGCACTTCATGTCTATACTTTGGACTTTCCAAATCAGATAGAAGAGCAATGTTGCCCGCAACATGATTCGAGCATCCTGAATCTATGTAGAACAAATGATCATCTTCTTTACCTTCTTTGTGGCTTAAATTCATAAGAAGCAATGAGTCTTCATGTGGTTGATCTTCTCAATAATATTTGTAGTCCCTTATATTATAGCTTCTATTGTTATTGTTGAAGTTGTGTCCACCTCTTCCTCTATTGCTACCATATCCACCTCTTCCACTTCCTTTCTGGGTCTTCCCATTGAACCAGCAATTCTGAGTGGTGTGGTTGGTCTTATCGCATATGGCACAAGGTTGAACATTCTGACCTTTGTCTTTGTCTTGCTTTGGTGCTTTCTTCTTCCCTTTCCACTTGCTCTTGCTTGCGAAGTTGGCTTGGGAGGTCTCTTCTTCATCTTCTTCCTTCTTCTTGTCTTTCTGCTTCTTATCCTTCTTATCTGCATATAGAGCACTAGTTGAATTACCATGATAAGAGTTACCTTCCTTTATTCTATTGTTGGCTTCTTGTTTGAAAAATTGTCCAAGAACGATGTTGAAGTCTGGAGTTTGCACACCCATGATGAGATCATAAGCTGTCGTGAAGGATTGCCATTGCTTATCACTTTGAATGCCGTTGAGAATTTGCCTCATGATGACCTCTTCTTCAATCAGCTCTCCAATGGATGCTAACTGATCCGCAACCTCCTAGACCTTGGTAACAAAATCTGTGATGGTTTGTTTAGGTATCTTCTTCATTTGGTTGAACTCATTCCAAATATCATTCTTTCTTGCTTTGATACTAGCAGAAAGAAAGTCTCGAGGGCATCACAAGTCTCTTGAGATGTCTTGCATCCTCTAATATGTAGTAATAGAAAGTCAAAGATAGATTTTAGTATGTACGACCTTGTTTGAGATCCCTTGCTCACCAAAGTGTGAGCTTATCTGTCTCCTCTTGTGTAGGTCCTCCTTTGGATCTTGGAATAGGCATAGCTTCATTACCTCTTACAATTCCATAAGGATTTCTACCTTGCAAATAGGCCTCCATCCTGATTTGCCAAGCCCCGTAGTTCTGTGGATCAAGCTTCTCGATCATTGAGGGAAAGTTGTCACCCATCTTGATCTAGCTCTGATACCACTGAAAGAACTTGGAGAAGCTTGTTGAAGGTAGAAAAATGTGTTTCGAAGCGACGAAGTTTAGTCTAGCCAACCGGCACAAGACCAGCCCTTGAGCTTATGGAGACTCAAATAGACCTTATAAGCATGTGATAAGTGCAAATAAACACAGCATGATTAAAATTAGAAAACATCCTTTTATGGGAGTGATACACATAGGGTTTAGTGTATAGAATGCACAAAAGTATAAGGAATAAGCAAAATATGCTATAGGAATGAATGAGACATTCATCGGTGGTACTTCCTATTTTTCAGGAATACATAGAGATTAACCCCGAGACAAAACAACTCATATTTCTCCCAATTTACTGAACCAAATGCTACGAAAGTTTATACGCATTTACTAGACACTAATATCTTTTCAATGAACCATCTTGTACTCACTTTCGAGCTCTAGAGAGAGAGCAAGATTACTATTGGCGAAGAAGATGATGCAGAGAATTGAAGGAGCAAGACAATGATGATCACAAGTGTATGTATATTGCTTCCATGTAATGTACAAGTGATTTCAAGTCTTTATATAGACTCTAGGAGTGTTCCACGACTTCTACAAGTGAAGTTTGAATTCAAATGAAGGTGGGAATGGTTGTTGGAGGGAAGCAATTCACTTTCCTACAATCTAGGAAAAGTGAAGATATAGTTTGATCTACTTTTAGGTGATTGATTGCTTGAATGAATGCAACTTCAACCACCACAAGTTCGTGGAATTTGGGCTTTATCTTTCTACCTTTACATGTGTAAAGCTCAAGTCTTTTACAAGGGTAAATGAACCATCAGAAATCTCTCAAAAAAATACAATAAATGAGCATAAGAAAAAAAAACTCTCAAACGAATATTCTTTTGACATGATAGCCTTTGATGTAGATCAAATCCACCTCAAGCATAGTGTAAGCTTGATGCTCCAACAGTCTCATCACAGAGACTAGAAGCAGCCATAACATAGCAATCTGATGCAAAAGAGGCACAATGAGAGGCCAATCAAGTACGATATGACAGAGGTGCATCTAATTTGTTATCACGCAAAGTGTGCACCAGCCATTTTGGCATAGTTTTTGCCTACTTAATATCAGCTCTCTCATCAACAAGTGCATCATGTAAATCTTCATAAAAAATGGAATGATCTGCATCATCACATGAAACTTGCAAAGGCTGAGAGGTTGCCTCATTACGACCAGCACTAGACTATCCACTTGTAAAAAGAGGCAACAAAGTATCATACATGTCTTTGGAGCTAACAGATGTCTTCATAGTACATGAAAGTAAGGGCTGAATAGCATCTTCCACAAAAACAACATCACGGTTAACCAAAATGTGTTTAGTCTGTGGATGATACGGATGATAGCCTTTGCTTCAGAACTATAACCAACAAAAATAAATTTTATTGCTTTATCATCCAATTTTTTGCGATGTTGTTCAAGCACTAATGCATATGCCAAACAACCAAAAACACATAGATGAGCAACAGATGGCTTGCGGCCAATCCAAAACTCATATGGAGTGATAGACTACAGTGCTTTAGTGGGACACATGTTAAGTACATATGTTGCACATATGACAACCTCAAGCAAAAAACTATGTGGTAAATCCTGACTCTTGGCCATACACCTCGCCATCTGGTGTATATGACACTGTACACTAATGTTTTATCCCACGTTCATCCAGAAATGCATTAAAATCAGAAGACATATCCCCCCCCCTCCCCCCCCCGATCAAAACGGAGGGTGCCCATTTTACATGCTGACAGATTTTCAGCCAAAACTAGAAATTGTTTGAAGCACATAAACACTTCGGACTTGGCCTTCAATGGGTATACCCATGCATGCCTAGAAAAATCATTGATTAAAGGCATGAAGTAAAGATAGTTCTTGAAAGAAGGTGTCTGCATAGGACCACAGACATCACTATGTGCAAGCTCTAATTTCTGAGTAGCCCGAACTGAACCATCTTTTGGAAAGGAATAATGCTACATTTTGCCCAAAATATAGCCTTCACATACATGTTTACTAGGTGCCTCAAGTTTTGGCAAAGAGGACACCATTTGCGATTTCTCCAAGGGTAGCAAACTAGCAAAATTTAGATGACCAAAGCATGCATGCCAAAGCTTTGCATATGACATAGCCTGAGAATCATGTACTACACATGGCAAATCATTTAGATCTTTCATAGTCTATGAGCTTATACAACCCATGACATAAAATGCCAGAAGCAGTAATGACATTGCCATTTGATAGATCATGAACTGTACATCTGGCATCAATAAATTTCACAACCAAGCCAATCTTGGCTAATGCAAAAACTAATAATAGATTTTTCTTGATCCCTGACACAAACAAATCATCTAACAAAGTGAAAGAACTACCATCAGCGGTAGTCAAAATGATCTTACCAACTCCCATAACAGGATAGGAGGAGTTGTTAGTGCATGTAACAATATTCCCTGTAGGGGCAGGCTTGAGTCAAGGGAAGAGACTGCACTGAGAGGTAATATGTTTGGTCGATCCACTATCAAAGTACCAAACATCTGAGTCTATTGTAGACATGCACTGCTCATGCAAAGATGGGTCAAAACTTCAAACAATAGTAAACACCCATTCTTCTTCCTGTACAAGCTTAGTAGACTCTATTTTTTATGTAGGAGCCTCCACAACAACCATTCCGGCCTCTTTCTTCTTCGCCTTTTTAGCAGCCACTTTTGTATAGCTCTTAATGACATGATCATTTGTTTTATAGTATTTGCAAAACAATTTTTTCTTTTCTAAATTCTCCTTATCTTTGTTTTCTTCTTCGAATGTGAAGCATTTGCAAATTTGTGCTTATTAGTAGAAGAGCTCCATTTTCCTTTGCCCTTCTGACTAGCCAGGAAAGCTTAATCTACAACACACATAATAGACCTATTCTTCCTAGACTGATCTTCCTGCAACAGAACAGAGACTAACTCCTCAAATAACAAGGCATTTGGATTTCCTTTCATCATCAAACGAAGAGTAGAAGCAAAACTTTGATATGAGTCAGGAAGACCATTTAGAACGGTCTACACAAGTGAGCTATTTGGTATAACTTCATCAGTAGATATCAATTGATCTTTCAAATCTTTGATCTTTGTGAGAAAACTATCCATAGTATCACCTTCATTCATGTGCTCACTCTCCAATTGTTTTCGCAGGTAAGCAACACGAGCCTCATTCCTAGCCTGGTACAATGTGTTAAGTGTATCCCAAGCCTCCTTAGTTATTTTGCAAGAGCGAATGTGAGGAATAATGGCACGTTTGAAAGACAAAGCTATGAATGCATGTGCTTGAGCATCTCTACCATCCCAATGAATTTGCTCTATAGTAGGTGCAAAAAAGACACCAGCTCAAACAAGAATCTATTGAATATCATCTTCAACACCATCTCCATCAGCTCCAACACCTGTATTTGTAGTACCTGTATTCATAGGTGTAACACGACGTCTTTCAACACCCTGCACAATATTCCATAGTCCTTTTGCGACCAATACATGACGCATCATATAAGCCCACAATGGGTAATTCGTACCATTCAACTTATCCTCAACATCCAACATATGAAATACATCACTACTTTTAGCCATGGCCACTAATTAAAATACCTTGATGCAACAAAATGACTATATCTGAAAACATTGAACAAAACTACCCAAAGGAGTTCTACTAGGCCTGTACTAGACTTCGAGATGCGTATATTGGCGAACCAAAACTGCTATGGCACAAAAAGACAAAGTTACCTGCATAAGTGCTGCGATAGTGCATTTGGAGGCCAAAATGAGCTCAGATCGCGATTTTGGCACCTGAGTATGCTTAAAAAATTTAATGCAATTCTGAGAATACAACCATAGAGGTGTAGACGACACCCTAGATGAAGCGGCGACCTGCTATGATACCAATTGTTGGAGTTAGACATGTGCAAAAGCACATGAACAGAACAAGGAAGAAGAAGAAGCTTCGAGCACAACACACAATAGTGAATGTATTACCACTAGAATGTACAAAGATAAGTAGCCTATTAGGGCAATAGGCATATATACAAGCCGAGAAAAAAAAAACTCCTAAAGAGGGAAAAAAGTGATGCGGCAATCCTAGAGTGTTCTCACACATCAGTACCTAAATATATCAACAAGCATTGCAAGTTAGAAGGAAGTAAAGAAAACACAAGTCAACGAGAGATAATGAATGAGGAGATTAAAGCTATTAAAGAGGAATTGGAGAAACTAAAGGAAGAAATTAAAGATGCAAAATAATTAGAGTAGTAAGCACATAAACATGCTGCTACTAATATGAGAGGATACAGTGATCTGAGTGAAAGGGTAGGAAAAGAAAAAATGGAGTGGGAACAACAAAGAGCTCAATTAATGAAAGAGTTAGAAATTGGGAAAGCAAAATTTAGACAATAGAAGAAGACAGTTGTAGAGCCAATACAAAAAAGACCAATAATAGAAGAGGGATAACAATCTCCAATCTAGGATCAGGCATTCGATGCACAAAGGAAAGTGGAAATGGATGAAGTATCTTTTGGAGTTTGGGGCCTATAGAAGCACGTGAACAACACTAGGAAGAAGAAGAAGTGTGTGGCACAACACACAATACTAAATGTATTATCAAGTGAACATACAAACATAAGTAACCCATTAAGTAACCCATTAGGTATAAAAACAAGCAAGAGGGGACCTCCTAAAGAGGGAAAAGAAGTGCCCCGATGGTCCTAAGTGTGATCTCACACACACACCTACCATATATCAACAAATCCCACTTGGAAGTGATGCATTGAATAGGGAGATAGAACTCATGTATAATGAAGTACCAAGCTATGAGGAAAGGGATTAATCTTGCAAAGGAACTAAGCCCAAAGCTTTGCAAAGAGCTTCAAAATTATCTCAAGGTAAAGCCTTTGTGAAATGATCTACAATGTATCATATGTGGGCACATATGCTAAACCAATCTCTCCAGCAGATAACCTCTCCCTAACATAATGCTAATGCACCTCGATGTGCTTTGTGCGAGCATGGAACACATGGTTCCTTGCAACTACCAATGTGCTCTGATTGGTAGTAAATATGGTGGTGGCAAAAGACTAACCAAAACCAATCATCCAAAAGGTTTCTAAGCCACGCACACTCAACAATTATTGTGAAAGATGCCCTATACTCAGCCTCACAATTAGAAGTGGCCATAGTAGGCTACTTCTTGCTCAACCAAGATATGCATGAGCTACCATGCATGAAGCAAAACCTACTAGTGGACACATGAGTGTCATATAAACTAACCCAATGAGAGACAAAGAAACCACATAAATTTGGTAGAAGTGATCTCCCTTGGGATAAAAAAGTCCAAATAGTCGGGTAGTTGTAGTATTCAAGGCCGAAAAAGTAATGTGTCATCGTATTTTTTTTGACACAAAGCTATTCCACCATCAACCTACATAAATTGAATGCCCAAATAAGAATGCAAATGCACCAAATCTAACATCTTAAAAGAGTCCTACAAATCAGCCTTAAAATCACAAATTAGCTTCTCATTAGGACCAATGAGCAGCATGTCACCAACATAGACTTTTTAAGGACATCATTTGCATGCTTAAGATATAAGGTGCTCTTAGTTGGATTGTTCTCAAAACCATTCAAAATCTAGTAGGCATGTATATTTTCATACCAAGCATGTGGTGCTTGCTTCAACCCTGATAATGCCTTTTTCAACCAGGACACTTTGGTTTCATGCCCTTTTTGCACAAAACCATGGGGCTGAAATACATACACGTCTTTCTATAATTCACCATTCAGAAATGCAATTGTAATGTCCAAATGATATACATTCCAACTATGATGAGCTACAAGTGCACAGATGCTACATGGTGGTCATTGTTGGTCCAATTACACCAATCCTAAATGGTTGGCCACTTATCCTAAAGTTCATATGTGCATTCATGTATTAGCACATGAATCATCTCTTGTAAAACATTAGTTTTTACTCCCTGTAAAAGTGCATATGAGGAAAGACCTCCAATTACGAGTTCTTAGGAGAATCTTTCCACAAATTATTTGGCGAGGACTTATAGCAAATCAAGTCCTAAAACCTTGGAACACATATAGGTAAAGTTTCAAATTCAAACTTAAATCTTGGCTCCAACAAAAAGGCTATAAAAGAGGACTATCTAGTCATACGGATACGAAGCCAAAAGAGCCTGATTTGAAGCAACACTGAGAGGGACTTCATATGGATATTTAGCTCACACTATAGCTCTACCATTGGCCTCATATTGTGCAATCATTCATTGCCAATTTCAATGTAATATATGTTCATTAATACATATAGTGTTCTCATATCTCATATCTTCTGCTTTGTCATGTATCACTCAAAACAGTGAACTTTCCTACTCCATTTTGTAGTGTGTACTTGACCGTTTGTAGTGATTTCTATTGGTATAGATTCATTAGAATGTATTTTTCTTGTTACAAAGTTTCATTTTAATTGCAGCAATGATTTTCGAGTTATGTGAAAAACATTGTACTCTAGTCTGCATAGTGTCAACTCCCAAAATGATGGGATGCATCTCGGTTTTGCTAAGCATCATTCTTTGAGCATAGTTTATCATTTCAAGTGAAATAACTTGCAAAAACTATCTAGCTAAGTCAATTAGATATGCCCAAAAGGATTTCGGGCAATTGTTAGTAGAGAAAGAGAGCTGTTCATTTCTCTGAGCAGGTGTAATGACCAAAATAGAAAGTTTTTGGTTCACAATGAAACTCCAACTTATCTATTTTGAACCAATGATTTGAGGAACATCTTCCAAAGTACTTTGGTGATTACTTGTGCTTCTTGGAAAGCTCACGAGGTCTAATTTGCACTTCCTTGACTCAGTTTTTGCAAGTGTGAAGCAAGAATTTGCAGCATCATCGCATCTCTCGAAGGTGTCCACCATCTCCTAGAATAGTGGTATCTAGGCAACATCAAGGTAAAATGGGAGATGGATTTTTGTAATACATGTGGCCAGTTCTGTTCAACTTTTTGAGATACAATAAATTATTTGCATCAAGGTATTTTAGTCACTAGCCATGGCTGAAAGCAGTGATGTATTCTGTATGTTGGCGGTTGAGGATAAGTTGGATGGTACCAACTACCCATTATGGGCTTATATGATGCGACATGTATTGGTTGCGAAAGGATGGCATAGATACTCAGGCACATGCATTGATAGCTTTGTCTGTGAGACGTGTCATTATTCGTTACATTTGCTCTTGCAGAATAGCTAAGGATGCTTGGGATACACTTACCTCATTGTACCAAGCTAGGAATGAGGATCGTCTTGCTTACCTCCAAAAAAAAATGGAGAGTGAGCACATGAATGAAGGTGATTCTATGGACAGTTTTCTAACAAAGATCAAGGATTTGAAGGAACACTTGATTTCTATAGATGAAGTCCTTCCTGAGAGTTCAGTTGTGCAAACTGTTTTGAATGGCCTTCCCAACTTATATCAGAGTTTTGCTTCTACTCTTTGTTTGATGATGAAAGGCAATCCAAATGCCTTAAAATTTGAAGAGTTAATTTTTGTTTTCTTGCAAGAAGACCACTCTAGGTAGAACATGTCTATTATGTGTGTTGCAGACCAAGCTGTTCTGGCTAGTCAGAAGGACAAAGGAAAATGGAGCTCTTCTATTAGTAAGTAGAAATCTGCAAATGTTGCACATTCGAAGAAGGAAGACAAAGATGAGAAGAAATAAAAAAAACAAAAATTGTTTTGCAAATACTATAAAGCAAATGATCATTCCATTAAGAGCTATCCAAAACTGGCTCCTAAAGAGGCAATGAAGAAAGAGGCCGGAATGTTTGTTGCAAAGGCCTCTACACCTAAAATAGAGTCTCCTAATCTTGTGTAGCTAGAAGAATGGGTGTTTACTAGTGTTTCCAGTGTTGACCCATCTTCTCATGAGCAGTGCATGTCTGCGGTAGATTCAGATGTTTGGTACTTTGATAGTGGGTTGACCAAGCATATTACCTCGCAGCATGGTTTGTTCTCTTCACTCAAACCTGCCCCTATAGGGAATACTGTTACATGTGCCAACAAGTTGTCTTATCCTATTATGGGAGTTGGTAATATCATTTGGACTACTCCTAATGGTAGTTCTTTCACTTTGTCAGATGCTTTGTTTGTGCCAATGATCAAGAAAAATTTGTTATCAATTTCTTCATTAGCCAAAATTGGCTTGGTTGTGAAATTTGTTGATAACAGATGTACAGTTCATGATATGTCAAATGGCAACATCATTATTGCTTTTGGAATTTCGTGTCATGGACTATATAAGCTCATACACAATGAAAGATTTGTAGATGATTCGGCATGTGCAGTACATGATTCGCAGGCTATGTCAGATGCAAAGCTTTGGCATGCATGCTTTGGTCATCTGAATTTTGCTAGTTTGCTATGCCTACAGAAATCCCAAATGGTCTCCTCTTTGCCCAAACTTGAGGCACCCGGAAAACATGTTTGTGAAGGTTGTATTTTGGGAAAAATGCAGCATTCTTCTTTCCAAAAGATGGTTCAATTCGGGCTACTCTAAAATTGCAATTTGTACATAGTGATGTTTGTGGTCCTATGTAGACACCTTCTTTTGGAAAGTATCTTTACTTCCTGATTTTCATCGATGATTTCTCTAGGCATGCATGGGTATATCCATTGAAGGCAAAGTCCGAAGTGTTTATGTGCTTCAAATAGTTTTTGGTTTTGGCTGAAAATCTGTCAGTATGTAAAATGGGCACTCTCCATTCTGATTGAGGGGGGAATATATGTCTTCTAACTTTAATGCATTTCTGGCTAAATGTGGGATAAAACATCACTGTACAGTGCCATACACACCTCAAAAGAATGGAGTTGTTGAACAAAAGAACACATCACTCATGGAGATGGTGAGGTGTATGGTCAAGAGATAGGCTTTACCACATAGTTTCTGGCTTGAGGCTGTCATGTGTGCAACATATGTACTTAATAGTTGTCCCACTAAAGTGCTGCATTCTATCACTCCATATGAGGCTTGGCATGGTCACAAGCCATCTGTTGCTCATTTGCATGTTTTTTGTTGTCTGGCATATGCATTAGTGCCTAAACAACATCGCAAAAAACTGGATAATAAAGCAATAAAATGTATTTTTGTTAGGTATAGTTCTGAAAGTAAAGGTCATCGTTTGTATCATCCATAGACTAAACACATTTTGGTTAGCCATGATGTTGTTTTTGTGGAAGATGCTATTCAACCATTTCTTTCATGTAGTAAGGAGACATGTGTTAGCTCCAAAGACATGTATGATACTTTGTTGCGTCTTTTTATAGGTGGACAGTCTAGTGCTGGTCCTAATGAGGCAAATTTGCAACCTTTATAGATTTCATGTGATGATGCACATCATTCCACTTCTGATGCAGATTTACATGATGCACTTGTTGATGAGAGAGCTGATATTGAGCAGGCAAAAACTGTGTCAAAATGGCTCTGCACACTTTGCATGATAGCAAATTAGATGCACCTCTCTCATATCATACTGGATCAAGCTCTCATAGTGCCTCTTTTGCATCAGATTGCTATACTATGGCTGCCTCTAGTCTCTCTGATGAGACTGAACCTGTTTTGTTTGATGAAGCACAAAAGTTTGAACATTGGAGGGCTACAATGCAATCTGAATATGATGCTATCATGAACAATGCTACCTGATCTTTACGGGACTTCCCTCCTAGCAAGAAGGCCATTGGCACTAAGTGGGTATACAAGCTGAAGCTTGAACCTGATGGAACAATTGATAGGTATAAGGCTAGGCTTGTTGCATGGGTTATGTGTAGGAAAGAGGCATTGATTTTGATGAAACCTTTGCTCCTACTTGCCAAATGACTACTGTTCATAGCATCTGTGCACTTGCAACTCATCATGGTAGGAATGTACATTAGTTGGAGATGAAAAGAGCATTTTTGAATGGTGACTTGCATGAAGAAGTGTATGTTTTTCATCCCCGTGGCTTTGTGCAGAAAGGGCATGAAAACTAGGTGTGCACGTTAAAGAACGCATTATATGATTTAAAGCCAGCACCACGTGTTTGGTATGAAAAGATACATGCCTACCTCATTGCACATGGTTTTGAGAACAGCCCAATTGAAAGCACCTTATATGTTAAGCATGCTAATGATTTGCTTCTGATCATTGTGATGTAGGTTGATGACATGCTGGGCACTAGTCCTCTTGACATGCATATTGTTGATTTTAAGGCTGATTTGCATGCCTCATTTGAGATGTTTGATTTGGGTCATTTGCATCACTATTTTGGCTTTCAGTTTATGCAAGTTGATGGTGGAATGACTTTGTGTCAAATTGACACATTATTGCAATTTTTTGGCCTTGAAGACTGTAAGCCTATTGCCACTCCTATGGAGACTGGTTTATGATTGAGTCTTCATGATGTTGGAGATGCATTTAATGTTGTTCTCTATTAGCAGGCTCTTGGATGCTTGATTTACTTATGCATTCTTCGGCAAGATGTTTAGTTTGTTGTCTCACAAATGCATTAGGGGAAAAAATGAACCCTGAATGGGCCTTTTAGATTAAGGAGTGATTAGTGATGGACCAATGAGAAGAGGGTGGTGGCCACAGTCTACTCCCTTAATCACATAGGCTAGGCATAGGCTTCCCTTGTTTTTGTGTGGTCAAATATGCAAAAACCACCTAGAAATGGTGAGTTTCCTGTTGAGAATGGTTTTCAAAATCTCGAAAATCATTTGGAGCCCTTGATTTCTTGCAAGATCCAATGGCTAAGGTGAAATGACAAAAGTCAAGGCATCTTTGATTATAGACCCTTCGATTGGCTTGAGAACAAGTGGCTAGGATGAAAGCAATCATTGCGATTTGCGTGAATCGGCGTCCACCGTTGGATCAGGGCGTTCATCGGACGGAGGAGTTTGAATTCAAGGATTTTTAGGCGCTTCCAATATGAGCCCTTAGATCTAGCCTTGATCCCATGGCTCACATTGCCTGCTCATAATCCAAGGGCGCCTTTTATCTAAGGCCATCGGATGTGCCGGCAGATCTAACGATCCACGCCAATCTCTGAGTGTAGCTCAGCGCCATTCGCGCTTGACAATTAGATTCTTGAACATCGGACGGCTGAAGATCTTGCAGAGATTGCCCAAGGCCTGAGCCCCACTCGTACAAAAAGTGACAGCCTTCTCTCTCTAGCTTAGTACGAATTTGAATGTTAGCCATTGATATAAAATGATCCGATGGTTCAAGATCCTCACGCCTGAGAATTAAAATGAAGTGGTTCATGAAATATTATTTTATTTCCCAAAACCATTGGTGGTTTCATATGCCTCCTTAAGTTAAGAGATTAAGCTCTTTAATCCCTAAAAATTAGGGATCCTTACAAGGCCCATGCAAGGTCCATTTTTTCCCCTAATGGAGCAGGTTTATGCATTGCGTAGGTGTCAAGCATTGGCAAGCGCTTAAGTGCATCTTTCGCTACTTGAGTGGTACCCAGCTACTTGGGTTGTTTTACCCCAAGTGAGAATCACTATCGCCAGGTTTGCATGCTTTTTTTGACAGTCATTGGGTTGGTTGCTATGACACTCGTGTGTCCACTAGTGGTTTTTTCTTCATGCTTGTAGCTCATGTATATCTTGGTTGAGTCAAAAAGCAACCCACTATGGACACTTCCAATTGTGAGGCTGAGTATAGGGCAGCTTTCAGAGCGACTGTTGAGTGTGTGTGGATCAGACTCCTTATGGCTGATTTGGGTGTTGGTCAATCTTTTGCCACCACCATCTTCAGTGAAGTTAGAGCACATTGGCAGCTACGAGGAACCCTGTGTTCCATGCTTGCACTTAGCACATTGAGGTGCATTAGGGAGAGGTTCTCTACTAGGGAGATGAACTTGGCATATGTGCCCACGCAAGAGAACATTGCAGAGCTTTTTATGAAGGCTCTACCTAGGGAGAAGTTTGAGCTTTCTTCAAAGCTTTGGGCTTACTTCCTTTTGTGGATTGATTCCACATAGCTTGGCACTTCCTTATACATGAGTGCCAGCTCCTTGTTCACCGCATCACTCCAAAGGGGGATTTGTTGATATATTTAGGTAGTGATGTGTGTGAACACTCTAGGACCACCGGGGTACTTTTTTCCCTCTTTAGGAGGTTTTTTCTGCCCCCTTGTATATATGCCTATTGCCCTAACGGGCTACTTATCTTTGTACATTCTAGTGGTAATACATTGAGTATTGTGTGTTGTGCTCCAAGCTTCTTCTTCTTCTTCTTCCTTGTGCTATTTGCGTGCTTCCCTAGACTATCGACACAACTATGCATTTTTGTAAATCAGAATGGAGGTCTTTTTGCAAGGTAGAAATCTTTATGGAATTGTAGCAGGTGATGAAGCTATGCGTATTCCAAGATCCAGAGCATGACCTACACAAGAGGAGATAGAAAAGTTCACATTTTGGTGTGCAAGGGATGCTCAAACAAGTTCATACATACTAAAATCTATCTCTGGCTTTCTATTACCACATATTAGAGGATGTAAGACATCTCAAGAGACTTTGGAGGCCCTAGAGACTTTCTTTTCTACAAGTACCAAAGCAAGAAACAATTATCTTCGGAATGAGTTCAACCAAATGAAGAAGACACCTAAACAAAGCATATAGAGTTTGTTACCTAGTTCAAGGAGGTTGCAGATTAGTTAGCATCCATTGGAGAGATGATTGAAGAAGAGGCTATCATGAGGCAAATTCTCAATTGGATTTGAAGTGATAAGCAATGGCAATCCTTCACCACTACTTATGATCTCATCATGGATGTGCAAACTCTAGACTTCAACATCTTTCTTGGACAAGTCTTCAATCAAGAAGCCAACAATAGCATAAAGGAAGGTAACTCCTATCATGGTAATTCAACTAGTGTTGTATATGCAGATAAGAAGGACAAGAAGTTGAAAGGCAAGAAGAAGATGAAGAGGAGACTTCCCAATCCAACTTTGCAAGCAAGAGCAAGCGAAAAGGGAATAAGAAAGGACCAAATCATGAAAAAAACAAAGGTCAAAATGTTCAACCTTGTGCCATCTATATAAGACCAACCACACCACTCAGAATTGCTAGTTCAATGGGAAGAACCCAAAAGGAAGTGGAAGACATGGATATGTAAACAATAGAGGTAGAGGTAGACACAACTTCAACAATAGCAAGAGAGGCCATAATAGAAGGGACTTCAACAATTATTCTGAAGATCAACCACATGAAGACTCATTGCTTGTAATGAATCTAAGCCACAAAGAAGGTAAAGAAGATGATCATTTGTTCTACATAGATTTAGAATGTTCAAATCATGTTGCAAACAACATTGCTCTTCTATCTGACTTGGAAAGTCCAAAGGATAGACATGAAGTACAAATAGGGGATGATACTAAGCACAATAAGGAGAAGATTGGCAATTTCAAAGCTTCCAATGGTACGAAAAACATTCTAACTAAGATTCTCTATATACCCACTATTACTAAAAACCTAATAAGTGTAGGCCAAATAATTGAAAAAGGCTTGCAAGCTAGGTTCACCCAACATGGAGCTTTTATGGAAGATCCATGCTAAGGCTTCAAAAAGATAGTGAGTGGTGAGAAACGTGGTAGGCTCTTTACTCTTGAGCCCAGAGAAACCAAGAACATAGCTCTATTCACTTTCGGGTCTCAAACAACTACTCTGTACCTTATCAATACACTACCATCCAAATCACTTCAAGGTATGACTCCTTATGAAGCATGGCATGGAAGAAAACCTAGTCTTGGATAGTGCAAGGTGTTTGGTTATTTAGCTTATGTTCACGTACGATATAAGAGGTAAGCTAGATGGAAGGGCAACAAAAGCAGTGTTTATTGGGTATGACTCAACTTAGATGGGTTATAGGTTCTGTAATCCTTCAACCAAGCAATTCACTACAAGCAGAGAGGTTGTATTTGAAGAAGAGAGGTCTTGGTATGATGAAGACAAACAAAAGGTAACTCTACCCTATGATCTTGATTCTCATTCTCATCATTTAGGGAGCAAACATGATACACAACTCCATCCAAGATCTGATACAGATGATGACCAAGATGAAGGGGAAAATGATTACAAACTATGGAAGTCAAGAGGCAAAGTAAAGATGCAAGAGTGCAGAGAATGCTCTAAGCAAGGTCCTAGAAGATCAACAAGAGAGAAGAATCAACCAGAAAGGTATGGATATGATTCCACAGTTGTTAGAAAGCATTCAATCTACTTGGCAAAAGACTCAATTTCAGAAGACCCCTTGACCTATGAGGAGGCAATGGGAAACCCTAATTGGGAAAGGGCCATGCAAGAAGAAATAGATGCATTGAAGGGGATGGACACTTCGGATTTGGTTTCAATGTCATCCAATCAAAAGGTAATTGGTTGCAGATGGGGATATAAAGCTAAAAGAAACTGAGATGGATGCGTTTGTAGGTACAATAGAAGATTAGTTGTCAAAGGATGCTCACAAACTCATGGTATAGACTATGAGGAAACATTCTCACTAGTTGCAAAGATGACTATAATCAGAACATTGATAAGTGTACTGCAAGAAATTAGAGACTCCTCCAATTGATGTAAAAAAAATCATTTCTAAACGGTTTGATAAGTGAAGAGGTATACATGTCACAACCTCCAGGATTTGAAAACGCTAATCATGCATCTTATGTTTTCAGACTTAAGAAAGCATTGTATGGATGGAAACAAGCTCTTAGAGTCGGGAAATACAGGTTGCTTACATACATTCAAGATCAAGGGTTCAAACCTATCAACTGAGATCCTTCTCAATTCATGTGAAGGGATCACAATGAGCTTATCTATCTATGTGTATATGTAGATGATAATATTGTGACATGTGATGATCTGAATTGCATTCAAAGGATCAAGAGACACATGCAAGAGGAGTTCAAAATCTGTGACTTAGGTGAGATCACATTCTTCCTAGGATGTAGGTCATATACATAGATGAAGGAATTTTTTTGAACTCAGAGGAGATACATTCAAGATCTACTTCTTAAGTTCAAAATGGAGAACACTAAACCTCTAGGTACACCTTTGGAGATGAATCATAAACTTAGTCTTTAGGAAGGTGAGAAAATTCAAGACATTAAAGAGTATCAAATCTTGGTAGGTATCTTGATATATGCTACTCATACAAGGGTGGACATCTTATATAGTGTAGGGGTGCTGAGAGGATTCATGCACTTGCCAACAAGACCACACATGGATGCAGCTAAGAGAATACTTAGGTATCTCAAAGTACAATCAATGAAGGTATATTCTATCCTTACCCCTTAGATTTGGATATCAAAATCTATTCAGATGCATATTGGGCAAGAGCTAAGGATGATAGAAGGACTACCTATGGTTATTTAGCATTTGCGGGTTCAAAGCTAGTGTCATGGAGTTCCCAGAAGCAACCAAGAGTTTCTTTATCATCAACTAAAGCAGAGTATAGAGGATTGACCATAGCAACTCAAGAGGAAATATGATTAAAAGTGTTGTATACAGATTTGGGACTTGTGAGTTCCAAACCTCACATATTTGGAGATAATGTAAGTTCCATGCATCTAGCAGCAAACCCTACTTTCCATGCAAGAACCAAACACATAGAGATTCATTACCACCTCATCAGGGAGAAGATCATGGAAAGGAGATCGACATTTCTTTTGTTCCAACTGAAAAGCAAGTAGTAGATATGATGACAAAGGCACTTGATGGAATAAAGCTTTGTAGATTTAAATAAATGGTAGGTATTCAACCTATTAGAGAATGAAGACTCAATTGTCCTTTATCTTGAGAATGAGTTGTTGGAACATCAAGCTTACACTATGCTTGACGTAGATTGGACCTACATAAAAAAAGTTATGGTTTGGATTATGCCAAAATCTCCATTGAAGAGTTCTTTTACCTATGCTGATTTATTATACTTTTTTAAAAGATTTGTTTCTGGATCATTTAACATTGTGAAAGCCTAGAGCTTTACACATTAGAAAGGAGAAAATGACAGCTAAACTTCCACAAATTTGAGGTGGTTGAGTTGCAATCAATGAATGAATCAATCACCTAAAAGTAGATCAAACTAGATCTTCACTTTTCCTAGACTGTAGGAAAGTGAATTGATTCCCTCCAACAACCTTTATCACCTTCATCTGAACTCAAAATCCATTTTTAGAAGTCATGGAGCACTTTAAGAGTCTATATAAAGACTTCAAATCACTTGTACATTACATGGAAGCAATATACATACACTTTGTGGCCATTATTGTCTTGCTCAATTTTTTTGCATTCTTCAAAAATGGGAGGTACCATTGTCGAGTGTCAGGTTCATTCCAAAAGCGAATTTCACTTATAACTTGTAGTCCTATGCATTCTATATATTGAAAACTATGTGTATTACTCCTCCAAAAGGATTTTTTTGTGATGTAATCACATTGGCTGCTATGAGCATTTGAAGTTGATTGTCTCATCCAAAGATAGAGAGTTTTTTGAGCTAGTCAATGTGCAAACCTATTTGTTTTGTATCAATTTTTTCTCCATGATGATACAAATTACATAGTGCATTTTATTGCACTCATCACATTCCTATAAGGTCTATTTGAGTCTGCATAAGCTCAAGGGATGATCTTGTGCCGATTGGCTGGACCGCACTTCTTCACTTTGCAACTCACTTTTCTACCTCCTACAAGCTTCCCCAAGTTCTTTCAAGATATGTATCTATGGCTACATGCATGAACTGAGATAGAACTCCAACTATGTAGCAGAAGTGAAGCATTGTGAGTGTAGCATAATCAATGATCTCAGAATGCTCTTGTATAGTGTAAGGTCTTATAGCTTCTTACCATCTTCCTTGCTTAACGTGACATTTGAATCCATATGTTGAGATATTGGTTTGCAATCTATCATGCCAAACCTAAACAACACATCTAGAAGATACTTCTTTTGAGAGGTATATATACCTTCTTTCCCATAGATCACCTCAATGCCAAGAAAGTACTTAAGCACACCTAAATATGAGATTTTGAAATCTCTTTAAAGCTTCTCTTTGATGGTCCTTACCCTTGCATCATCATCACCTATCATAAGGAGATCACGTGCATATATTCATATCAAACATATCTTGTCATTTGTTTTCTTCATATACAAGGATGGATCTGCATCACTTGGAGAGAAACTACATCTGCTCAAGAAGTCCACTAGCCTCTGATTCCAAGCCCTTGCGGCTTGCTTTAGGCCATACAAGGCCTTCTTCAACCTACAAACATAGGTAGGATGTTGCGGATCTACATATCCTTGAGGTTTTTCCATGAACCCCTCTACTTTTAACTCACCATTCAAGACACCATTCTTTATGTCCATCTCCTAGATAGGCCACCACCTTGCTACACATAGGTCTATGAAAGCCCTAATTGTATCCTTCTTTGCCATATGGATAAAGCTCTCCTCATAATCCACCCCTTGTGTTTGTGGGAAGCGTTTGACTACTAGTCTAGCCTTGTACCTTGCTAAGCTACCATCTGCATTCGTCTTGGTCTTGTACACCCACTCATTTGGACTATCTTCATGACTTCCTTCTTGGGTACTAGTTTCCAAGTGTTGTTCTACCTAAGAGCTTTCAACTCTTCATACATATCCTTCCTACACTCTAGTTTGGTATTTGCCACCTCATAAGAATCTAAATCTTGATCTCAAATGACATTCGTCATGTATGCATAATTCTTTTCCATGAAAGAACCATATGTATACCTTTGTGGGGGTGCCTTCTTCCTTGTATACCTCCTCTCTCAAACCTTGGGATATTGCTGCTTGAGTCTATTGAGCTTTACATTAGGAGTAATGACCTCCTCAAGCTCTTCCTCTTTTGATTCCTCTTGAGCTTCCCTAGTGTCATAGTCCATCTCTTGAAGCCTTCTATACTTTGAAGTACGTGATGATCTTTCATAATCATAAGTGTAAGAATGATCATATGAGTGTATTTTAGATGTAGACGCCTCTGGTTCACTAATTGTGATTGACACTTGAGGTTGAATCTACACATCAAAGTCTGCATACTCCTTCTTTGAGAGAGGGTTGTAACATTTGTAGCCTTTTTGCTCATTTGAGTAGCCAATCAACGCACATTTCTCACTCGGGCTCTAACTTTGTTCTCACTTCACTAGGAACATGAACAAAGCATACACATCCAAATACCTTGAGGTGCTCCATGGTTGGTTTCTTGCCATAATCGACCTTGCGTGGAGTCAAGTTGTGCACACCACCTATTGGAATCATGTTTATCAAGTAAGAATCTGTATTCACAACCTCAGCCCACTAAGAGAATGGTAACATTTCTTCATTTATGAGACATCTAGCGATCTCAACTAAATGCCTATTCTTCCTCTCTACAACACCATGTTGTTGAGGGGTGTACATGCATGGAAAGTGCCTATTTATGCCATTGTCCTTTATGCCACTTGTGTCATTGAGATCACTAGTGTAGCCATGTCTCATGGCTAGGAGGGTCTCCTTCTCATCATCATTCTTGGAGTTGTTAGCATAATACCCTTGCTCCTTCTTCTTCTTTCCTTTACCATCCTTGAACTAGAAATTTGAAGAAATATGATTATGCTTACCACATATAAAACAAGTTTTACCTTGATGAGGGTTGTTCTTCCCTTTACCATTCTTGCTCTTCCTTGAAGATGATGCTTTGCTCTCTCCTTCAAAATCTGAATCTTCTTCCTTGGACTCTTTCCACTTGCTTTTTCCTCTTTTCCCCTTCTTCCAACTATTGCCTTTGCCTTTGCTAGCATATAGGACCTATGAGTGACGTTCCTTCTTGGATGTGTCTCCCATGGCAACCTCTTTTGCCACTAGGTGTGGGATCAACTCCTCAACAGTTGGTAGAGGATCTCTATACAAGATGGTAGTAATGAGGGGTTTCCACTTTTCTTCCCCTCTCAACCCATAGGGAGTAATCTGCAGAAGGTCTTCCTCATCTACTTTGTAGTCAATGGATCCCAATTCCTCCCTCAACTCCTTCCCCCTCAAGTGTTGTCAAGAATAGATTGACCACTACCCTTCTTCAAAGAGTAGAGTTCATTCTGAAGTTGCATCTTTTTGCTTCTTGAGAAAGTGGCACATATCTTCTCTAATGCCTCCCAATATCTCTAACACGATCAAAATTTGATATATGATCAATCATAGTTTTAGAGATTACCTATGATATGTAGAAGATAGTTCTCCTACTCTTTTCCTCCCAATCCTTCAACATCTTCAATTCATGATTGTTGATCTTTGGATCTTTGGGATCCACATTGGGATTATCTTCATCTCCACACAAAATAGGCCATACAACTTTGCTCATGAGGTAGTTCATGACTCTAGACCTCCATGAATGATAGTTTTCTTTGTCGAGAAACTCCACTTTTTGACCTAGATCTCCCATAATGAAAGGGAAATTAGGGTTACACTAAAATGTAACTCTTAGCCTTGATGTCCAAGCTTTTGTTTCCTTATCTTAGAGTTTTCAAAGGATGTTTTGTGTTCTAATGCCAACTAATGGAATTTAATCCCTCATATTTGCGCAGTAGAGGTGAAATGAACCTAGTACCTATGTCTCTTCACACATCTTTTCTACTACCCTATAGCAAACCTTTGATTCACCTTCCTTACATTGGTCAAAATCATCTAAGCTTTTAGCCACACTTAGTATGGTTCATAGGCTTTCAAACAAGCTATAGAACACCCCAAATGGATCTGTTTAGGTTAGTCAATAACTCTATACAAAATAGAATATGCAAAGATGTAGGATATGTAGAAGTTAGGGTTGTAGAGATACACCAATTTTTGTGCACACAAAACTGATTTCTAAAAAGTAGCAAAATTACGAAACATGTATGAGCTATAGAATGCACTTTAAATCTCTTCAATTGGATATGTACACAAGGATTTACAACTATTATAAGCAGACTATGTCTATACCTACAAGAGACTAGAGGGGGTGTGGGCTTGATATCTCGTCCATGCTCTTTTGTGCATATAACACACTCCTCTCCATTTTTCCTAGCTTGGATTGTTGCATTTCAGCTCCTTGAGGCTTGGATGACCTTGTCCTTGAGCCCCCTTGAGTATATGTCTCTTGGTCTTCAATGACCTACAAGACTTCCATGCATTTGATGGCTCTTCAACTCCTTTTATAGATTTTGGATGCCTTCTCTCACTTTCCCACCACCTTAGAACTCTCTTGCCTGACCTTGCCCGACCTTGAGACTCTCCTAAGTGATTTGAGTCGTGACTTTTGTCCACATTAAGGTCTTTTAACCCCTTTATCCACCTATATCTTGCATAGTTCATATTTTCAACAAGGTATTCATACCTCTAAATCATCACTTGGATTGAAAATTTGTGGGAAAGGATCTATTGATTAATGCTGCTTTGTTACTTGTTTTATGCAAGTGATTCTACATCAAACACTTTGGCTTTGGCATCATTGGTTGGGTCAAATCTTGTCAATCACCATGCTTCCAATATGGCACCTTGCCAACTATGAGTTCTCGGAGCTCATTTTTGTGTTTAGGAGTTTATCTATATCTTTTCTAGGCCATTTTGGTTAGGTTAACAGGATTAGGTAGTTAAAATTGTAAATTTTGAATTTTTGAGGTCAAGGTTTTTAGTTGATTTCTGATTTTTTCATTAATATTAGACATCTTGATCTTCTTTTTCATTCTCCTCACTTCTTTCTCACTTAGTTCTCACTTCGTTCTCTTCAATCTCCTCTTCTCTTCTTTAAGAAAGTTTCTCCTAGTAGCATATGAGAGGATAGTGTCGAGGAGGTGGAAAATACAACTCAAAAGAGGCCAAAATGTGCATTCTTGCAGAGCAATAATAGGTGGGAAACTGAAGATTTTAGATCATCTTTTGGCCTCATAGTTACTCCTAACCCTTAAGGAGATAATGCACGTGATTCTATACTCAAGGATACTAGAAACATATTTTAAGAAAGAGTTCATCACACAATATCAAAATGGTGTTTCAATCGTACCCATAATTGCTCTATGCAATGCAATCTATCTCAAGAAGAAATGCACTTTTAAACTGAGAGAGGGGTGGAGAGGCATCCTTAAAGGATGAAAAATATATATTGATTATTTTTTTATCAAAAGAATACAAAAAGTTCTCTAGATAATTTATGTAGTTAGAGAAACCATTTGATTGAATACAAGGTCTTTTGAACCAATTTAAGGTAGCTTGGAGCTAGGAGAAACAGAACATATCCAAAGTGTTTTCTATTGAATAGAAGACAAGAACTAAAAGAAACAAAGATCGTCACTAAAGTCCTAGGGAGATCATAACTTGATAAGTAGTGTCAAATCAAGTAGAAAACCACTTCAACCTTTGATATTTGCATTTAGCAAATATCAAAGCTTGTAGACCAAAAAACAAGTCAAGAGAAATGTCAATTGGTAGTTCATGATTGCCCTAGCTAGGGTGACTTCTACCTCTAATTTGGCAAAATTCGTTGTGGCTTTAGATCCTAGGCAAATACAAACACTCTGAAAGATCACTTCAATCAAGTGTAAGTCCTAAAACTAAAAGAAAAACTCAAAATCCACTCCACAATTGACATTACAATTAGAGAATTTCTCTCTATATTTTTGAGAAACTATTGATGAATTGAACTAGTGAGCCTTGTCTACACACATTGAAGACCATAGCTCTCCATTAGGTGCCCTAAAAATGGAAAGTTGTGTTTTTCATCCCATGATTGGTCTAGCAAACTAGAGAAATTGTGAGTTTCACTTTGTGGAACTGTTGGGTAGTTGTGCTCAATTCAGAACCTAACTCTTGATAGAAGTAGGAGAGGAAAGTAGACCACACATTGAGATCCATGATAGGTATTGTTTTGTCTATTTTAACCCCCTAAAGTCTGGATTAAAATTGTTTTGGTCAAAAATCCACTATTTTAGGTGCACCTATTACAAAGCAACTTTCTTGGGATGGAAAAGATGCTTTGGCACATGCAATAATATCCTTGTCTATCAAACATGCCAGTTTACCTCATAATCACTCTTGCAAAAAAACAAAGGATGCTTCAAATACACTTACCACTTTGTACTATGCAAGAAACGAGGCTTGTGTTTCTTACCTCCAAAAAGAGTTGGAGAGTGAGCATATAAATGAAGGAGATTATATGGAATTTTTTTGATTTTTTCTAATCAAGTCTTGTCAAAAATTCACTTATGCATAGTATTTTGAATGGTCTTCTAGATTCATATTAGGGTTTTGCTTTTTCTCTTCAGTTGATGATGAAAGGAAACCAAAGTGCCTTAACATTTGAGGAGTTCATCTCTATTTTCCTGCGAGAAGATTAGTCCCGGTAGAATAGGTGGATCATGCATGTAGTAGACCAAGATTTCTTAGTTAGTTAAAAGGCAAAAGGTAAGTGGAACTCAGCTACTAGTACGCACAAAACTGCTAATTCTGTAGAGTCAAAAAAGAAAGACTAAGATGAGTAGAAAATAGGAAAGCATATTTTTTTGAAAATACTATAAAGGAAATGATCATGTCATAAAGACGTCCAAAACTAGGTGGAAAAGAGGTGAAGAAAAAAGAGGCTCAAATGGTTGTTGCTAATGCCTCTACACCCAAAACAAAGTCTGCTAATCTTTTACACAATGAAGAATGGGTGTTTACTACTATTTGTAGTTATGAACCATCTTCCCATGAATAGTGTATGTGTGTAGTAGACTCTGATCTTTGGTACTTTGATAATGGGGCAACCAAACATATTACCTTTCATCACAGTTTCTTGATTTCACTTGAGCTTGCCTCTAAAAGGAATACTATCACATATGCTACACAATCCTCTCCTATATTAAGAGTTTGTAAGATCATTCTCACTACTACTAAGAGTAGTTCTTGTCATGGACAAAGGAAACCATCTTGAACCTTAGATTCCATGTGAATCCTATATCTCATGATTGGTTCGGAATTAGGAGAAACTAATGCTTCCAATGCATCCGAAATGTGTGAAGACCCTAAGATCGAGTGTCTATTTGCTGAATTCTGACAACCAGAGATCCTCTTTGGTTTGCTCACATCATCAGTTCGCAACTGCCCTTGAGAACCGCCCTTGAAATCCTATATAAGGAGGCTTGGGCCACATTTATTCTCAGTCTTTCCAATACCAGTCTTGGGAGCTCAAGGGGTCGTGACCGCCAAGTAAGTACTCTCCAAGTTCTAGTTCCTATTCTTGTCTTGTTCCTTGTTCGAGTCCTATCTAGTCTTGTATCCTGGACATCTAGTCTCGTCCTCTTGTAATCTCGTAGTATGAGATCTTGTCGAGTTCTTTCTTGAATCTAGTTCATCTTCCAGAAGGGAGTTCTTGTAATCTAGAGATCTTGTTCCATACTTACGATCCTGGGTTGTGGGATCTCCTGTATCATCTCTAGTGGAGTTATCTATACCTATAGTCCCGGGTTGTGGGACTTCTTGTATCACCTACATATTCGTGTATTATTTTCGCTAGCTAGGTATTTTTGTAATCAAAAGTATATTTCCAAAATCTGGTCTATTGTAGTCAGAAAGCACAATCTAGTGCTCCCCTGACATTTTAGAAAGACTATCCTCTATCCAAGAGGTCTATTGTAGTCAGAAAGCATAATCTAGTGCTCCCCTAACATTTTAGAAAGACTAGCCTCTATCCAAGACCAGTCATCATGGAGAATGCTTATGAACAGATTGTAGCATCACTTTAGAGTCTCCAACAACAAGTGGAAGACCTAACTCATCGACAGACACAAGTCGAGATGGGACAACCAGTGCATGTAGGTGCACTCCTCCAAGAACTACAAGAATGAATCAGGATTCTTCAGACAAATCAAGGGAGTATGCAAGTAAATCAACAACCTAATACATCCTTCATGAGAGAACCCAAGATCTGCATGCTAGAAAAGTTCGATGGTGATTGCACAAAGTTTCGAGGATTCTTGCAACAAGTCAAATTGTACATCTGTATGCAGCCTCATAGATACCCTAATGATGCATCCAAGGTCGGCTTTATTGGAACCTTGCTCTATGGTCAAGCCTTATCATGGTTCACCCCAATTTTGGAGAAGGATATGGCCGTACTTCATGACAATGAGGGGTTTCTTGGAGAGCTCATCACCACATTTGGAGATGCAAACACAAGTCGAGTGGCAGAAACAAAACTTCGGAAGCTATGTCAAGATAACCGCCCTGCGTCTACCTATGCATCAAAATTTAGGCACTTGATATGTGACCTCACTTGGCACAAAGATTATTTCATAAGCCAATTTAGATGGGGCTTAAGAGATGATGTGAAGGACCTTGTACTCACGATGCCAAAAGTTAAGACATTGAATGAATACATCAACCAAGCTATTCATTGTGATAACAGCCTTTTTGAAAGGAAACAAGAAAAACAAAGTAGAAGGAAGACCTCGCCAATGGAAACCCTTCCAGCCCACTCCTAGAGATGAGTCTATGCCCGAACCTATGCAGATAGATGTAACTAGGTTCGAGCCTCTAACACCACAAGAGAAACAAAGAAGGAGGGATAAAAAGTTATGCTTGTATTGTGGAAGCCCTGGTGATATTTCAGTTAATTGTCCGAACAAGAGAACGAACTCCAAAGTCACAGCCACCCTTGTAGAGTAGGGAAACGAGGAAGTCCACTTGTAAAAGAGACCATATAACCAGACCATGATATAAGAAAGGGTCTCATAATTCCAACCACACCTGTAGAAACATGTCTTGCCCCTGTCAAGTTAATCATGTCTAAGAAGACCCTTTCCCTTATAGGTCTAGTAGATTCAGGAGCCTCCTCATGTTTCATTGATGAGGGACTCATTAAGAAACATGGAATTCAAGTACTTCGAAAGAACAGACCAGTAGTAGCTGAAATAGTAGATGGACGGCCTCTAGCTTTAGGGAATATAACCATGGAAACCATACCACTAAGAGTACGCTTTGGTGACCGTGATTCACACATATGTTTCAATGTAATATCAAGTCCAGTAAACATGGTTATCATCGGAATGCCATGGTTAAAGAAACATAATTCAGAAATTAATTGGGAGAATAATAAAATCACCCATCAAGATATCCAGAAGAACCCAAAATATGTTGGAGCCAAAGCCTTCATACATGCAGTAAGGAAGGAACCAACGTATATGATCTATGCCATACCAACTCAAGAGCCCAAGAAAGATGATTCAATGAAGCTACCTGACCAATACCAAGGGTTTTATGATGTCTTTGAAAACAAGAATGCAGATATGCTCCCAGAGCATAGACCTTATGGTTGTGCCATAGAACCTCCAGAGGGAGCTCAACCACCCTTTGGGCAAATATATAGACTATCCCCTGAGGAACTTATAGAATTACGTAAGAATATTGATGAGAATCTAGCCAAGGGGTTTATCAAACAATCGAAGTCTGCTGCAGGAGCGCCTATCCTATTTGTAAAGAAGAAGGACGAAACTCTTCAAATGTGTGTGGACTATCATGGTTTGAATAAAGTCACAATAAAGAATAGATATCCACTACCACGTATATCAGAGCTCTTGGAACTCCTCAAAAAAGCAAAGCTCTTCACTAAGATTGACCTTCAAGGAGCATACAATCTTGTCAGGATAAGAGAAGGGGACGAATGGAAGACAGCATTCCGAACAAGGTATGGACACTTTGAATATGTAGTTATGCCATTTGGTCTCACAAATGCTCCAAGACTCTTTCAACATATGATGTATGATATCTTTAGAGAGTATTTAGATGATTTTGTGGTAATATATCTTGATGATATCTTGATTTTCTCCAAAAATCTAGAAGATCATGAATGCCATGTAAAGATAGTCCTAGAGAAACTAAGAGAAAAAGGGTTATATGCAAAATTGGAGAAGTGTTATTTCCATCAGATAGAAGTGGAGTTTTTATTGTACATTCTATGAGAGAAAGGAATCTTTATGAACCCTAAGAAAATCACGAAAATCCTTGATTGGCAACCACCTTCGTGTGTTTGAGATGTACAATGTTTTCTAGGGTTTGCCAATTTTTATAGGATATTCATTAGAGATTACAACAAGATTGTCACACCTCTTACCAAGCTTACAGGAAACGCAAAATTTTCATGGACCAAAGAAGCAGAAAAAGCCTTTCAGACCTTGAAATCAGCATTCACTAATGCCCCAATTCTAGTTCATCTTGATTCGAGCAAACCCTTCTTCCTAGAAACAGATGCAGCAGACCTTGCCCTAGGGACCATTCTATCCCAATATGGAGATGATGAACACCTACATCGAGTTGCATATCATTCAAGAAAATTTTCCCCTCCAAAAATTAAATACGTAATCCATGATAAAGAACTACTTTCCATAGTAGACGCGTTTGATACCGGGCGTCACCATCTAGAAGAAGCAGCTCACAAATTTATTGTGTATACAAATCATAAGAACTTAGAGTATTTCATGACCACTCGCATCCTCCATAGAAGGCAATCTCGATGGAGTAACTTTCTATCTAGATTTGTCTTTGTCATCACATACCTTCCAGGACATCAACAATGTCAGTCACGTTGGGAAAGATGGATGGACACTGCAAGTGATGAGTAGGTACTGCCAAATCCTGCTTTGTACTAGCCCCTTGTAGATCCAAAGTTGATATGTGGACCCTCTTAGCTTTCCAATGACACCATAAAAGTGCCTATGTACTTTGGAAATGATGTATGTAAAGATGGGATCAAAACAGACTACTTCTAAATAGAAGGATTCAAGAAAACCTTCTATTTTGGATCATACACCTGTTCCTTGTAATCCTCAGTACAACTAGTACAGTAGAAATTGGAAAAAATCTTTTTAGAGGTATGTAACTAGCTTAGTAAGATAATGATTCCAAGTGGAATCACTTGAAATGATCAACTATGCATAGAGAAATCAATTTAGCAAATTAATCATTATCCCCAATTTTTTAGGACCTTTGTACACTTTGACCAGTGAGTACTTCGATGCAGATTTCCTCCAATTGGCTGAAGGGATTTGCTTCAAACATTTTCAGCATGTAGATAAGTTGGAGTTGATTCCAACAATCTATAGATCATTGAATTTAGTGAGGAAATGAGTGAGATATGAGTAGCACAAGTTGACAGTAAGAAATGACTATAACAAAGATATCATAGATGAACAATGTAGGTATAGTGTATTAATGAACAATGTTGTACAGAATCATAGGCTTGGTAATCATAGCCTTATGATAGTGATTAGTGTAGGCTACAGTGTACACCTTACACATAAACAAAATGGTAATGGAGAGCTCAGGAAATGATCACTCACTCCGTGACTTTTGCAAGAGAGTCTTTATAGGTGTTCCATTCAAATTTGAATTTGAATTCAAATATTGGCTCTCTCTAAAAGTGAACCTTCATTCTAGGAGATATTCTCTCAATGTAGTTGTTACTTTCCAACTAATCAAGTCCATGACTTTTAGGTATGTAATTACAAATATTCTTAAGTCAAAAGAAATGACTTTTACAAAGGTAAAGTGGTAAATCTCCACTAGCAATGGTTTTCATGAGACTTCACATCTTTATGAACCTCAAGCCAAATGTGTGGGCTTGGACTTTGCACCAACAGCTCCCCCTCAAGCCAAATATTTTGGCTTGGTCTTCATCTTTGATCTTCATGAATATCCTGCAATCCAATCATTGATTTGAACCTGCAAAGTTTTGTACCATCTAATGCTTTAGTCATTAAATCTGCACATTGCATGTTAGTTGATACATATGCCAGCTCAATATCCTCGCTTAATAGATTCTCTCTTACATAATGATAGTGGACCTCTATATGCTTGATCCTAGCATGATAAATAGGATTAGCTATAAGGTGTAATGAACTTGTATTATCCCCAAAAATCATTGGAGTTGTAGTATGCAAACCCAATTCTATATATACAATCTGATCCAAATGGCCTCTTGAGTAGCATTGGCCAATCCTCTATACTCTGCCTCTGTAGAAGATAAAGCATCAATAGGTTGCTTCTTTGAAGACCATGATATTGGCTTATCACTGCAAATGAAAGGTATCCTGAGGTACTCCTCCTATCATCTTTACATCCTACCCAATCTTCATCTGAATAAATTTTAATGTCCAAGTCTGATGTATAAGGGAAATACAAACCATGATGTTGAGTACCCTTAAGGTACTTCAAGATTCTTTTGGCAGCCTCCAAGTGAGGTGCCCTAGGCTTGTGCATAAACTGACTTAGCACACTTACTCCATAAGCAATGTCTATCCTTGTCAAGGTAGCATATTTCAAGCTTCCCACTATGCTTTGATAACCTGTAATGTCCTCAAGTACATCACCTTCATGAGCACTTAATTTTAGGTTTACCTTCATTGGAATACTTGCAACTTTGGCGTCCTGCAAATGAAACTTCTTCAACATATCCTGTACATACTTTCTCTGAGTAATGTAAATTCCAAGGTCACTAATTTTGAGGTCACTTTAGTGATCCAAGGTCACTAATTTTGAACTCCTTCATCATCTGATTCTTGATCTGTTTGATGCCATTAGCAACATTACCTGTAAGTATGATATCATCAACATATACACATAGCTATATTACCTCTGAATTATTTTTCTTGATGAATAGAGAAGTATCTGCTTTACTCATGACAAAACTATGGTCCTGAAGATATGTGCTCAACCTATGGTTCCATACCCTAGGTGCCTGCTTCAATCCATAAAGAGCTTTATTAAGTTTGCATACATATGTTACCTTGTTTGGATCCTCATAGCCAGGAGGTTGTTGCAAAATATGAGGATCTGAGCTTAAACACACTCTCAAAGAATATATGAGATGAGATATGAGAGACAAATAAGTGAGCAATCCTTAAATCAACAAGAATACAAAGTTCAGTAGTAGAAGCTAACTCAAGCTCAAACTACTTGAAAAGAACAAAGCTGATAACACTATCAAATGAGCTCAATGATACACATGAAGCCAATGTATAATGGTCAAGAGTGTGTGGTATACACCACTCCACTTCAATCCCTAGGATGCACTCCACAACTACAAAAAAATGAATTGACTATCTCTCAACTCTAGCCCTCTGTCTGTCTGCCAAAAATGCTCAGAAGCCTCTCTTTAAATAGGCATAACTCTCTAATGCGTGGGAGTTTGGTGAAACTATTTTAGATGGAGATTCTCCATGATATGAGAACCACTTTGCTGAAGAAATCATTCTGAGATGAGGCACGTAGCTCAAAATACAAGCTTCCAAAGTTGGCCTACTGGCCATTTTTCAGCAATCTACCAATTCTCTACCTACCAACTTGCGGCCAGCATAACTTGAGTTTGGAGAGGAATTTTCGGCAGAGGTTTGGTGAGCTGATACGTGCTATTATGAAGAACATTTCAGCTTTTGAATCAACCAAAAAAGATGCACGGTTAGCAAGATATGATCCATGCAAAACTGCCTTAAAAAAAGGTGTGCTACTGTTCTGAAATTTTTCCTAAATTATAGGAACACTTTTCCAACTTGGCATTGACTTCAAATATGCTTTATTCATGACTATGGCTGATGTGGAAAACATAATAAATCACTCTAAGAATATAATGAACTTTAATAAAGAGTTCACACCTATAGTAATACTTTGAAGAGATGATGTGGACTTGCATATTCCAACACCTTCCCTCAAGTCCAACATCTTCAAAATAATAAGAACCTGAAATAAAATGCTTGTTGAAGGCATATGAAGATGAGCCTTCCCTTATTTGTTGAAGATGCATGATGAGCCTTCCCTTACTCATGACTTCCTTCCCTTAAGGGAAGCTCCATCATGCCAAGTGATGATCTATGGTTGATGAACAACTCCCTGCCGAGAGCTTTAGTGAAGAGGTAAGCCACATTTTCCTTTGTGTTGCAATGGTGTAAGATGATATCACCACTTTGTATCTTCTCTCTGATGAAGCTCTCCCTCACTTCAATGTGCTTGGTTCATTGATGCATGACTAGATTCTTTGCCAAAGATTCAGCTGAGACATTATCACAATGAACGGTTGTAGGTTGGTTTTCAACGAAACCAATCTTATCCAAGTATCTTCTCAGCCAAATAGCTTCACACGCTGAGGTTGTGAGAGCTTTGTATTTAGCTTCTGTAGAGGATACGCTGATCGTACTTTGCTTTTTGGAACTCCATGAAATAGCTCCATTTCCTATGAAGAAGGCGTTTCCACTTATGCTCTTTCTATCAACCAAGTTTGCTGCATAATCTGAATCACTAAATCCATGAAGATTCAATGTATCTCCTCCGTAGAGAATTCCAATTGAAGAAGTACCTTTCAAATATCTTAGTATCCTCTTGGCTGAATTCCAATGAGATACTTTGGGAGCTTGTAGATATTTGGAGAGAGAGTTCACTGCAAAGAAAATATCAGGTCTTGTTATGGTCAAATAGAGGAGAGATCCTATGAGTTGTCTATATAGTGTTTCATCATATGGAACACCATTCTCGTCCTTCATGAGTTTGAGAGTTGACTCCATAGGTGTAGAGACCGGCTTAGAGTGAGACATCTCAAACCTATCAAGAATGGAAAAAAGATACTTTTGTTGAGAGATAAATATATCTCCCTTCTCTAGTCGAGAGACTTCGATGCCAAGAATGTAGTGTAAGTCACCAAGATCCTTCATTTCAAACTCTTTAGAGAGTTTTCTTTGAACATCTTCAATCATTGCTTCATTGCTTCCTGTCAACATGAGATCATCCACATATAGAAGAACAATAACAATATCTTTTCCCTTGACTTTATAATACAAACTATGATCAGCATTGCTTCTTTGAAAGCCTTGAGAGCAAAGATGCTCATCAATCCTTGCATACCAAGCTCGGGGAGCTTGCTTCAAACCATACAAACTTTTGAGAAGTTTGCATACCATGTGCTCTTTACCTTTGACAATGTATCCTTCCGGTTGTTGCATGTAGACTTCTTCCTCAAGTATGCCATTGAGGAAGGCATTGTTGACATCCATTTGCTTCACATTCCACTTGAATATGGAGGCAAGAGAAAGTAATAACCTAACTGAACTCATCTTTGCTACTGGAGCATATGTTTCATCATAATCCAATCCATATTGTTGAGAATATCCTTTAGCTACTAACCTTGCTTTGTGTCTATCTATCTTCCATTCCTTGTTGAATTTCAGCTTGTAGATCCATTTGCATCGGATTGCTTTCTTGTTGGTAGGTAATGGACATAACTCCCATGTCCCATTTTGATGAAGAGCAGCCATCTCTTTGTCCATAGCTTCTTGCCATTCTTTTTGAGTACTAGCAGCTTTGTATGTTGACAGTTCGTCATGTTGTAAAATAGAGCTAAGCAAAGCAACATTACTTTGCTCAAAACTTGAGGAATTACCTCGTTGATATGTAAGTCTTTGAGGTTGTGTTTTGTAAGCCGCCAGATGGCATATTGTAATTTCCTACATTGTAATTCCTATTTTTCGTATTCCGCACGAATCGAAAGATCGCTGTGAAGAGTTGTATCACTTTATCAACTAATGAAAGGACACTCTGGTGACGACGCAGAGTATCGCGACACTGTCTGTCTCGGCGATTGCAGTTGTGGAGTTGCCGTAGCGCAGTTCCTTCAACTCTGAGTATTATCGTTCTGGTGCTTGTTTAATTACATTAAGTTGTGAGTAACACCGTAAGATTAAGTGTGATAATTAAGTCTGTATAACGAAAGAGAATAACTTCTGCGTTACGTACAGTGACGAGTATTAATCTGAGTAAGACAGTCAGTCGGTGAAAGAAGTAAATAGAATTGTGCATTAGTGATTCGTGATAAGCAGAGTTGTGAGCGTTACCGTATTACAACTTCGAATACTTAACTGGGAAAATCAAGTTACAGGGCCTCTGATTTATCAGACCCCTACCACTCCCAAGAACCCGAGATAGACCTTAAAATGCATGTACTGTAAAAGAGCATTTTTAGCACTGGCGTCGTCTATGGGAAGGTGGCAACAGATTGTTGCAAATTGATTGTGGGAAAGTGGTCAAAGAAAGTGAATCAACAGTAAGGAGGAACACTACGCAAGTGATGCAAAGGTGATATATGCCGGTTACTCGGTCTGACGAGTCGTACGCGAAATATAGAAGTGACCAACACACCTGGGTGGTACCGAATCTGTTAGGGTCACCCCCAGGAGGCAGAAGGGTAGGCTCATTAAGCCCAGTAATCGAAGGATCGGAGCCAGTTGGCAGTGATTCCGGTATCATTCCGGTGACACGTGAGGAAATTCCGGTAAATTCCGGTGGAATTTCGGTGCAGTCTGCAGAAGGCACAGTAACTTCGGAGTGTACAGGAATGCAGTGTGCGGTTGACCCAACACCGTCGGGTTAGAATTCAAATCTTTCTGAGGATAAATTTGTGTTGCTCAGAGAGATCATTGTCGGTGAAAGAATACCCTATTTTGGGGAAAGTTCGACAAATTTCGATGACAGTTCGATTCTAGTTGCAGGGAATTTACAGTTTTCCGGTGAAGGTGTGATACTTCCTGGTTTTTTTGGAAATCCGTAAATGATTGAATGCTATTTTCATGCCGGAAGGTGAGCATTCTGACCATACAGACTCCGAAGGACCGGAAACACCTCCCCAAAACTTAGGAGACAACCA
Source organism: Ceratopteris richardii (assembly GCA_020310875.1). Taxonomy (NCBI): domain Eukaryota; kingdom Viridiplantae; phylum Streptophyta; class Polypodiopsida; order Polypodiales; family Pteridaceae; genus Ceratopteris; species Ceratopteris richardii. The sequence continues at coordinate 20,124,080 of CM035424.1, read as the reverse complement.
CAATACCACTACTAGCACCATGAGTGGTCAACAACAGCAGCAGCAGCAACAGCAGCAGCAACAGCAGCAGCAACAACAACAGCAACAATAGCTACTTCCACTTCGTCCGGTCCCGACAGGGGTAACTTACACCAAGTTCGATGGATTTCCAGGTGACGATCCTGATGCCCATGTACACACCTTTGAAATAAGTTATGCAGTGCTAAACCATCCATCGGATCTGACATACAAGGCCATCCTCTTCCAGTCAACATTAGTTAATTAAGCAGCAAGGTGGCTCACAGAGTACGATTTCAACCACTTCGTTAGCTATGAGACAGTGAGGGATGCATTTCTACAGAGTTTCCGGCTGAAGAAGAACCCTGCCGAAATTTTCGATTACTTGTAGAACAATAGACAGAAGCCGCACCAAACCGTTCAGGAGTACGCTACATTATTTAGAACTCATCTCAGACAATTACCTCCGGCACATGCTAATCTGCCCAATGATGTAATAACCCAATGGTTTATTAACGATTTAATTCCTCAATTAAGGCAAATTATGATCATCCGCTGTGTGGGTGCTATTACACTAGATGCTATCATCGCGATGGCCCTACAACTTGAACACAAGGTTGGAGGATTCACTGAAGGTTTGGATTGGCTCAAGGCTACCAAGAACGTTACAGAGGACCCGACTAAACAAATGTATTGTACTAGATGCAAAAATCAGGGACACACTAGTGCCACCTGTGCCCTGAACCAGATGTATTGCGCTATCTGCAATACCACCGGACATTCCACCAAAAATTGTGTGTATAATGCCAAGGTGTAGGGATGAGCAGCAGTAAACGCTATTATCCAAGAGCCAAGGCAGCCGGCCACCCACTATGTACCACCTCAGATGTGAAACAACCAACCGCAAGGATACCAAAATTACCGGGGACAACAAAATAACAACTTCAATACAAACCGATGGCAACCAGGCCAACAGCGGAAGGTACATCTCTGCCGCCACCTCGATGTCACTTTTGCGGTGAGCTTGGTCACATTCAGAGGTACTGCAAGGATGCAGCCGAATATGATAAAACAAAGAAAGAGCATCAGGACCCGATGACCAATATGGTCTATATCTCACGCGTGGAATCACAAGCGGTAGTGGTCCAAACCAGATCCGGTAAGCAGCTGCAATCAGCCGCTGCGGTGTTTGAACCGGGTATTCGTGAGCAGCAATGTATGTATACAAAGGCTAGTCAATGGACCGCTGAAGAACCAACCGTGTTACCCGACCCAATTCCGGTGACACACGTCCCTTTGCCGAAGGCGCGGCCGAATGAATTAAACACTGACCCAAAAACAGTGGCATCGACTTTAGACTCGGCGAAAAGTACGCTGCAAGCTGACTACGTATGGGAACTCCTATCTAAGGCGTCTATTACTCTCCCTCTGGGATAGTTACTTGCATTAGTGCCGGGAGTTCGGCAGCAATTTCAGCAACAGATCAATCCTCGATCTCCTAGTACTCCTGCCACAGCAACAATCCAACTGGATAATGACTCTACGGTGGATCATTCGGTCCCCTTAATTACGGTATGGTATAAAAATCACACGATTACTCAAGTACTAATTGATGGTGAGTCTGGTGTAAACATAGCAACTGCAGCTCTTTGCAAAAAGTTGGGGTGGACGCAAATCGAGCCTCTGCAATTCTTTGTCAGAATGGCAGACCAGTCCCGAGTCCATCCGGTGAGACTCGTAAGGAATATCTCAATCACTTTACAAGGCACCATGTTTAAGATGACTTTTGTCGTCTTAGAATTACGAGAGTCCAGTCTTGATTATAATCTTCTTTTCAGTCGACCGTGATTAAAACAGGCTAAGGTCATACAGGATTGGTCCGCACAGGAATTGACTTTTAAGGATAATCACCGTAAATACATTGTCAAACTGGATGCCATTCAGCCTTGCAAACTTCATGCTAGACCTTATGTAGCAAAGCCGGTCCACATGCTGGATGGCTTATCCGACGATGAAGAAGAAGTATTTTTGAAGAACAATAAAGATTTGATCTCCTTAGGGATTGTAGATCTGCAATCTATAGCAGACAACTGGAGTCCGGCAGCCTGTATGGTTGTCCCTCTGACCGGAGATGAAGAAGCAAATGAAAATGCTGCTATAGATGGAGCTACTTTGCAGCAACTTTTACAGTCAGCGGACGATTTGGTGAAACCTGGGCAATTCTATGTTCCAGAAGATCAGTTAGTCACCTACAATTTAGGGGATGAAGTTAACCCGCGACCGGTTAAGATCAAGGCCCGATTGACCGAGGCATTTCAAGCAGATTTGATCCGACTATTGCATGAGTATTCTGATGTTTTTGCATGGGACTATCATGATATGAAAGGTCTGGATCCTCGAATCTATCAGCATTGGGTCGTGCTCAAACCCGAGGCGAAGCCCATTAAACAATCCAGCTACCGGATGAATCCTAACTATGCAGCGCAGGTCAAGGCAGAGCTCGATTGGTTACTAAGGGTCGGATTCATCGTACCAATTGAACACGCGGAATGGATATCTCCAATTATGATTGTTCCGAAGAAGAATAAACAGCTCCGAATCTACGTGGATTACCGGAAATTGAATGCGGCCACAGTACCAGATCCCTTTCCACTTTCGTTTCTCGACACAATGCTTGACAGAGTGGCCGGACATGAAATGTACTCCTTTTTGGACGGGTACAGTGGTTATAACCAAGTACGAATGGCCAAACACGACATACTGAAAACAACGTTTATTACGAATTGGGGTGTTTATGCTTGCACGGTTATGTGGTTTGGATTAAGGAATGCTCCCAGCACCTTTCAACGCTGTATGCAAGAAATCTTCTCACCCTACCTCACTTCTTTTATGCAAGTCTATTTAGATGACTTCTCTTTATTCGGCAAGATTGTAGCACACTTGTATCATTTACGGTGTTGCTTTGAGAAATGCCGTGAATACCGACTCTGCCTGAACCCGACGAAATCAGTATTTGCAGTTTCTTGTGGTAAACTCCTTGGACATATTATAGCTGCACAAGGCATACAAGTTGATCCAGACAAAGTTGCGGCAATATTGGAAGCACCCGTGCCTACCACGCCGAAAGAAGTGATGCGGTTCCTGGGTCAAATCCGTTGGCATGGTCGACATCTACGGTGGCTTGCCCATTTAGCAACGCCACTTAATCGGCTAATGACGAGTACTCCACAATAGTTCCAATGGACTCCGGAATGTCAAACTGCATTTGAGCGACTAAAAGAATTATTGACGCAGGCTCCAATTCTACAACCTCCGGATTGGGAACGCCCCCCCTTTCATGTTTTTGTAGATGCTTCAGATATTGCCATTGGCAGTGTTTTAATGCAGCAAACAGATAAATGGTTCTGGACGGTCTACTATGCAAGTCGAAGACTCGCTCCTGCAAAAAGGAATTACTCAGTGACCGAACGTGAATGTCTCGGATTGGTGTATTCGGTGAAGAAATTCCGGCATTATTTGCTAGGCCGAAAATTTACCTTTCATGTGGATCATGCTGCGCTAGTGTATCTGGTCCGGCAACAGCATCTAGATGGTCGCTTGGCCTGATGGATTTTGCTATTACAAGAATTTGATTATGACATGATTCATCGATCGGACACAACACATGCATTAGCAGATTTTCTTTCTCGACTAGATTCCGGTGAAGCTCCGGTGGGTGTTGATGACACCACACCAGCAATTTATGCTACTGAGTTCGAATGTGATGAACCTGTAGAACTTCCCGTGTCGCCTCCCTACTATGATACATTATTAACTTTCCCAACGGATGGATGTCTCCCTACTCATACTCCTCTTGCGATGCGCCGGAAAATTGCAGTATACAGTCGCAGATTCCGGTTGATTATCGGATAGTTATACTATATGGATCATTCTGGTGCTTTGCTTCGCTGTATTCCCGCACATGAAGTAAACTCAGTTATTGCTCTGGCACATTCAATACCCTCAGGTGGACATTTCGCAGCAGATCTTACGCACCGAAAAATTCTGCACAGTGGGCTTTGGTGGCCTACCATGTATAAGGATGTAACTTAGTTTGTGCAGCAGTGTGACAATTGTCAACGCACTGGATAGCCTTTACAAGGTCACTTCTTCCCTCTCCAACCTGTATTACCTTTGGAACCTTTCCAGAAGTGGGGTCTTGATTTTATTGGACCAATTACCCCACCTGCCACTCTCAGCAACAATCGTTATATCCTGACTTGCACAGATTATGCTACCAGATGGGCCGAAGCTTGGGCCTTACGGTCCGCTATAGCGGTTTCGGTGGCAAAATGCCTTATGGACTACCTTTGGAACTTGTCACTGATCAAGGAACACACTTTGCTAATAATTTAATGTGAGTGCTCACACACACTTTTCAGATTATGCATAAATTCAATTCACCTTACTATGCTCGTGCTAATGTCTTAGCTGAGAGTACAAACAAAACGTTGTTGACTATGCTTCGTAAGCTGATTGTGGAATCACCAGAAAGATGGGATCAGTTACTACCTGGAGTATTATGGGCATACCGGACTACATACAAAGTAGCAACCGGACTGACTCCTTTCAAGCTTGCTTATGGGCTGGAAGCAATTGCACCAATGGAAGTTGTAGTTCCCAGTTTACGCGTGGCCATCACTCAGAAGTTGCTACGCGAAGAGTCTTTACCATTTCGGTTGGACACACTCAGAGACCTGGATGAGCATCGCTAGGAAAGTTTTCTAACTCTTCAAGAAGTGTAGTTGTGGCAAGCTCGTACCCACGATCGGTTTCTCAAGACTCCAGTTTTTACGGTGGGCCAACTTGTACTCTTTTACAATGCTAAGGCAAATCCTGCAGCTGGGAAATTCAAATTACGGTGGTTTGGCCCTTACCGGATTAGTGAACAAGTGGGCCCAACTACTTTTCGGTTGACTACCTTGACCGGAATTCCTCTTCCTAAAGTAATCAATGGTTCAAAGTTGCGGCCGTATCAGCAAGCGCCTGACCCTCACTGACGTGTTTTCTGTTTTTCCACGTGGCATTTACCTTTCTTCTATTTTTGCATTGTGATTGATAGTCGTCTGTAAATATCCTCGTTTTGATATCTATTTATGATTAAAAGCCGCCCTGTGTCATCGATTTTGCACATGCATGCACGCCGTAGTTATGAAGGGTATCATCTCAACGCCGCATGATGATTCAGGTTTGTCGATCACCTCCCATTGCCGAGTATCTACTTAATCTTCTTCTTTTTGCTGTTAATCGCTATTGTGTCTTTGTGCTCTGTGCGTTGTGATTTCTGTGTTTACTGTGCATTTGTGTTTTTGTGCTCTTGTGTATGCATCATGGAAGCGTTAGCCAATTTCGCTTCCTTCCGTGACAGACTCCCTCCTGATGTGGGTGAGTTTTTGCGTGTCCTGGGTTGTCTAATTTCGCTGAATTGCCTTGGCATTCAGTGGAATGTCACCCGTTTTATGCCCAGATTATTGCTGCCATCGCTGCTACACCTGCTACGGAGCAGCAATGGCCGATTACATGTTTACCATCTCGCATATTCATCACCTTAAAGTCCTTCACTGCAGCGTTCCGACTCTCTCTGGCAGGACAGGAGAATGGTCCTCTTCTTCCAGTAGCCACTATGATAGAATTATTCCCAAGGTACTCCTCGAATGAGTACGCCATTCTTTGTCGTCCGAATCCTGAACGGACCGCCCTACAATTCTTAGTGGCCATCTTGAATTTCCAGAAACGCACTTACGGAATTTCACGGCCATTCTATTCGATGACATCCTGAGTCAATGTAGAAGAGATAGTCATCATTTATACCTAGTTTTGAAGTCATGTTCACAATCAAAAGAGAATCTTCTTGCTCCTCTGTGTACTTGTTGTAAACCTTTCTGGATTTGTATCCTCCTTGGTAGTTGCCATTGTAGTTGTTGTTGTAGTTGTTATATCCTTGGTGGTGATTGGGTCTGGCTCTTGATTGTGTGTATCCACATCTTTGATAACCTCTACCTCTCTAGTTCTTGAAGTTCCTGAAACACTCATCTGTAGTATGATTTGATAAACCACAAATATTGCATGGTGAGGAATTATAAGGTCTCCCCCTACCTTGCTTACCTCCTCTGCCCCTTCCTCTTGATGATCTACCTCTCCCTACATAGTTCGCTTGAGAGGTAGATCCTTCATCTTCTACCTTCTTGTTCTTGCCTTTCTCTTTAGACTTATTCTTATCACTGTATAGGGCAGAAGAGCTATTACCTCTTGATGAGTCTCCATTCTTGTTGAGCTTGGCTTCATGGGTGAATAGTTGCCCCATGAGTGTGGTAAGGTCTGGAGTCTACATGTCCATGTACAAGTCCATGGCAGTTGTGAAGCTCTCCCATTTTTCATCTGCCTTAACACCATTGATAACTTGCCTTACAATCTCCTCCTCTTCAATTTCGTCTCCTATGCTTTCCAATTGATCTACTTGTTGAAGCTCAAGGTCAAGGAAAAGTGTAATAAGTACATCAGAGAAGCAGACACACAAGAAGAAGGAGCACATAGGGAGCTCCAAGAAGTGTATGTCAAATTTTTAGAAGAAATCCCTATAAAATAGTGATTTTCATCACTAGAAACCATTGTAAATATCATTTCATCTTTTTGTAGCTCCATTTTGTGCAATCCAAGGAGTCCTCAAGCTTGAGGAGCATTAGAAGTATCATCCTACCAATTTTCATAATTTTTAGACCCCGTTTGAGCCTTCAAATAAGCCCTAGAACCTAATTTTTAACTAGGCCAAACACTAGGTTTGGACAGGGCCAAAACTAGTCCAAAAACTATAAAAAGAGCTAGAGAGCTCATTTTTGGGGTTAGCTTCTTAGAGAATAGAGATTTTGTAAGGGAAATCTTTAGTAATCGAAGCTTTCCATTGTTCCTCTCTTTGATCTTACCTTGTGCGCATGTGTGTATATGTGTGTGCATGTTTGTGCTTTCACTCACACACTTGTGCCTTCACTTGCTCATGGTCTTCATACTGGTCCTCACGTCTCCTCGGATTGACAAGTAAAGGAGGTGGTGCTTACGCTTGAGCTACACCAAATTTTGGCACCGTTGTCGGGGAGAGAGCTTCAAGGACGAGCATTGTGATGGTAAGATCGTAGATTTACAACGTTGGAAGGTAAAAAAACTATCTTTTTGGTTCATTTTCTATTTTTTCTTCTTCATCTTCATCATCACCATCTTCATCCATCTTCTTCTTCATAGAAATTTCTTGTTTTTTAGTGGATTTTCACCATTTTCATACCATTTTTCATGCATTATTGTGTGAGAAGGAGCTAGGAAGTGCAAGGGAGAGCAAGTGCTTGTGTTTTTTCATGATTTTGTGCACATACGGAGCTCCCCATTGCTCGACGCTCAAAAACTTCAATTTTTCGCCAAAAAACACAATTCTGATTGAAAATCATGATTTTCATAAAATTCAAAATTTTTCAAAAAATATGATTTTCTATTTCTCGCCTAAAAGCTTTTTGAAAAGAACACGATTCTGGGGTCATTCTCAGAATCACGATTCTCTGGTTGTGCTCAAAATCGCGATTCTCTAAATTTCTCAAAAACACAATTATGAGAATACAAGATTTTCAGTGGGCTCAAAATCGCGATTTTCACAAATCATGATTTTCAGCCAAAAACACAATTTTGTGAAAACACTCTCTCTGTGGCTCCAAAATTGCAATTTTCAAAAACATGATTTTCATTCAAAATCGCGATTTTCACGATTCTCAGAAAATATGATTTTCACTAAGGTACAAAATCGCGATTTTCAGAACACGATTTTCAATCGAAATCGCGATTTTCTGGTCATTCTCAAAATCACGATTTTTAGGCCAAAACACGATTTTGAGCAAACACGATTTTCATTCAAAATCGCAATTTTCCTGTCAAAAACACGATTTTGAGAAAACACGATTTTCATTCAAAATCATGATTTTGTGATCATTCTCAAAATCGTGTTTTTCACATTTTTCAGCCAAAATCACATTTTTTGGGCATTGCTCAAAATCACGATTTTCATAAGAGCTCAGCATCGTGATTTTCAGACCCCCAAAAATAGTGATTTTCATTCAAGATCATGATTCCCAAGGTTGTCCAAAATTGCGATTTTCACATAAAATCGTGATTTTTCCAAAAGGTCCTGTTTGCCTGTTTTGATCCATAAGAGCCTGATTTGACATAGCTTTTTCATCAAAAGTCCATTTTTTGAGCTCTATAGCTCGTTGGAAAGCTTGTTTCAAATCCTACACATCCTCAACTGTTTTTTATAAGATAGGATAATTTGAAGTTGACCCTCAGGTGGGACTAGGAACCCAAGGGGACTCCAAAGGATTTTGAGCAATACCAAGGGCAAATTTTGGACTCATAACCAAGGCTTATGAACCTGAGATCTAGTAGACACCTAGGCAAGGATAGACAAAGCAATAGATCTTCTGAGGCTTGTGTTAACCATACAGCTAAGCCTTGGGCACAACAACTAAGTGGTTATCCTTACGTACTAAAGTCAGACACAAGTGACTCAGAAATGTCTTTTAGCATGGTGTAAGCCAAATAGTTGAATTACCATCCAATCAAAGGTATGACTCCTTATGAAGCATCACATGGATGAAAACCTAGTCTTGGACATTACAAGGTGTTTGGTTGTTTAGTTTATGTTCATGTACCATCACAAATAAGAGGTTAACTAGATGAAAGGGCAACAAAGGCAGTGTTTATTGGATATGATTCAACTCAGGTAGGTTACAGGTTCTATAATCCTTCAACCAAGCAATTCACTACAATTAGAGATTTTGTGTTTGAAGAACACATGTCTTGGTATGATGAAGATAAATAAAAGTTAACTCTACCATATGATCTTGATTCTGATTCTCATCAATTAGGAAGCAAGCATGATACATAGGTACACGATCCAAGAAGTGATACAGACAATGACCAAGATGAAAGAGAAAAGGATTACAAAATATGGAAGTCCAGAGGCAAAGCAAAGATGCAAGGGGTTGGAGAATGCTCCAAGAAAGCTCCTAGAAGATCAGTAAGAGAGAAGAGACAACCAAAAAGGTATGGATATGATTCCATATTTGTTACAAAGCATTCAATCTACTAGGCAAAAGATTCAATTTCAGAAGAAGTATCAAGCTATGAAGAGGCAAAGGGAAACCCTAATTGGGAAAAGCTCACAAAAGAAGAAATATTGAAGGAGATGGGCACTTGGGATTTGGTTCCAATACCGTTGAATCAAAAGGCAATTGGTTGTAGATGGGTATAGATAAAGAAATTCACATGGATCAATTTGCTGGTACAAGGCAAGATTAGTTGCCAAAGGATGCTCACAAACTCATGATATAGACTATGAGGAGACATTCTCACCAGTTGCAAAGATGACTACAATCAAAACATTGATAAGTGTAGCTACTGCAAGGAATTAGAGACTCCTCCAACTTGATGTGAAAAATGCATTATTAAATGGTTGGATAAGTGAAAAGGTATACAGCTCACAGCCTCCAGGTTTTGAAAACCCTTATCATCCATCTTATGTTTGCAGACATAAGAAAGAATTGTATGGATTGAAACAAGCTCCTAGAGCTTCGAATTACAAGTTGGTTACATACTTTCAAGATCAAGGGTTCAAACCTAGCAGCTCAGATCCTTCTCTATTCATGAAAAGGGATCACAATGAGGTTATCTATCTATGTGTATATGTAGTTGATATTATTGTGACAGGTGATGATTTGAATGGCATTCAAGGGATCAAGAGACACATGCAAGAGGAGTTCAAAATCAGTGACTTAGGTGAGCTCACATATTTCCTAGGTATGCAAGTCATATACACAAATGAAGGAATGTATATGACTCAGTGGAGATACATTCACGATCTTCTTCTCAAGTTCAAAATGGAGAACACAAAACTTGCAGGCACAAGGGTAGCCATCTCATATAGTGTGGGAGTGCTTAGCCAATTCATGCAGTTGCCAAGAAGACCACACATGGATGTAGTGAAGAGAGTACTTAAGTATCTCAAATGTGTCACGAGGAAGGAGATAAGCAAGAGAGCTCACACACACTCTCACAATCAAAGAGAAGCACACACTCAGATTTAGGCAAGGAAGAATGAGTCTTCTTCTTCTTCTTCTTCTATTACATACAAATGAATGGACAAGAATGATCTAAAAAACAAGAATACAAAAAGTGCAATATATAAAGACCACTAAATAAGAAAAAATCTAATGTCCGTGAATGCGTGAGCTCACAAGAAACATGTTGGAAGTGAGGTAGGCCCTTAGGCTCATGTCACAGGTCCATGGTTCCATAGTTCCAGTCATGTACAACATTAATTCCAGCAATCTTCCATATTGACAAAACATGAACATACCACAACTTAATCATACAAATGATGAGATAAAGATAGAGAAAGAATAGACATCATGTGTAAGGTGTTACGTAAGCCAGCGCTTACTCATAGTATCATATATACCAATGTTCAATGTACAATGTGGGAGCATATCTCTCAACCACTCTATGTGATGAGAAATGGATGAATGAGTGAATGTACAATGTAACAAACATATTCAGATGTGTGGGCAGTAATCTGAATATACATGATATGTGTGACCTAATAGGTTATAGAAGAGTGAATATGAGTGACTGAATGAGGAAGGATCAGTGTGAAACTGATGGTCAACAAACCTACATCTAAACTTAGGCTATGGAAGACCCTAAGTCAGATACGTGTGTGAAAAGATCACATAATTATAAAGTAGCATAGAATGCTAACAAGATTGTTGCCGGAAATCCTCAAAATCATGTGAACACACCTTCTCAAACACCTCATAAAAATATGCATAAAGCATATAAGTACTGATTCTCTTGTACCTATGCCGAATAGGACTCCTCCTGATATGAACGCCACGACCTCCATAAACTTCAAGTAGTACCTGTGTGCATAAAGAGAATATGTACCTGAATACTTTAACATAAGATGTGAATCTTATGTTAAACTCCATCTAATGTCTTTGAAGTAGCTAGATATCTTCTTGTAGAAGACAATCTTCAACCTAATATCTTCCTGTAGAAGATAATCTTCAAAATCATGTAGATGGTCCCATCCAATGTCTTTGAAGTAGCCAGACATCTTCTTGTAGAAGATAATCTTCAACCTAACATCTTCTTGTAGAAGATGATCTTCAAATACATCATGTAGATGGGCGATCCTCACCATCAAGCTGCTAATGACCAAGTCTTCTTGCCATGAACAAGAGATGACCTCCTCTCCATGAGCTAGAGTGTGAGCACACTCTTCATCTTCTCCAAGAAGAAGAATCACCAAGAAGAACTCCATAGCTGCTCCTCAACATGCTTCAAGTTAGCACCATGGCTGCCCCATGTGCTAGAAGAAACACCACCTCTATTGAGGTCCAAGCTCCAAAGCTTGTGTTGATCCTAGGTGAAGGATGCATACAAGTGAGCCCAAGCACTTGTTATATAGTATTTGGTTGTCCTTGAAAAGCAGATAATAAAGCACTTTTCTCAAAGAAAGCCACGATCATAGAACGATTAAAAAAAAACTTCGCGATCATCTCCGTCCGTCGTCTGAGTTCCAAAAGCTAATTTCGTGGATTGCTGTTTCAAAAAGCTACGTGTTTCGCGCTGCCGTTCACGGGTATTGAACCCTGGTGGGTTACATGGGAGGATGTTTGCTTATCCACGGCGCCCGTCGTCCTTTCTTGTACAAGGGAGTGAACAGATTCTGTACACATGCTTTAAAGAATGGACAAAATTGACCAATCCTTGACCAATGGGACATTGTTTTCCAACAATCCCCCCTGCAATGTCATATTGGTACAACCTGGACTGAATCTGCAAATTTCATAAGCTGCAAACTATTACAAGCTTCAAATAGCTTATCACAAGCTTCAAGCTTGTACTCCCGAACTTCAGAACTTTTCTTCAAAAAGTCTTCTTCAAAACTGAATTTGACTTTCCTTCAAAAGAACCTGAACTTGCTGAATATGAACCATAATACTTGAGAAAGTATGCAAACTAGATATCCAATAGTGTACACATCAAGCAATCACTGCTTGACAACAAATGTAGCATGTACTGACTCTGAACCTGCTATCTCTTGTCTTCAAAAACCTGAAAACATACACTAGGATCCATATATTTGCATTTACCTTCCACAAAAGGTTTCTCAACGTACTTCTGCTGCGTCATGTAAATACACTAAACAAATCAAGAACTGAATCATGGAACCTGTGACTGTCAACTCACAACTTAGTGTATTATGAACACTGCTGGTTCATCTCTGACTGTACTCAAGTCAAATTAACTCAACTCAATTGCAATCAACTGAAAGATGAGTAAAAAAATCTATGATGTCATCATGTCTTCATTCTTTAAATCCTTCATACCTCTTTCCTTCAGAACTTGGTATAAACATATATGTGCGCACTTTTGAAATATACCTCTCTGAAATATCAAGCTTCTCTTCAATAGAAATCTGGAACCTTCTCCTGAATAGGGACATCCTAACAGGAACTTTCTCCAAACATTCTTCTTCTTCCTTCTTCTTTCAAAGATGGAACATAAAGAGAACCTGACAAAAGAAATATAGGAATACCTGAAATAGGAATACCTGTAGGTATGACTTTGCATTCTTTTACATATGGCTGAAAATAAGTCTTCATGTTTCATCACCTCCCTGGATGATTTAACACTAGTATCCAGTATTCTTCAAAGTATATCAGACTTTATGAAATGTGGAACGTCTTCCTTCTTCAATAAATCTGATCTTTAGTAATCCATACTTGTATCTGAAACAAAAGTTTAGGATCCATATTTTTCTGTAACATAACAAGTATCTTCTTTTTCTCTGCAACACAAATCTGATAGAATCTGAATCTTTGACTTACTTCTTCCAATGCTAAGAATCTTTACAAACAAAGGATAGACAACTGAATCATAAATACTCAAGATCATACAAGATCTATTCAAGATCAATGATCTCTCCTGTGTAGAATCTGCTGTCATCAAACCTTCATGACTGAATGTTTGATTTGCTACCTGAATGTCTCTAAGTGTCCATGATTTTCAAAAAGTTGTAAAACTTTTCTTCAAACAAATCCTTTAAGGAATCTGAAATTCCTACTTGAACCATAAGTGGACAAACTTCTCACCTTGAGAACTCCAAAAGCTGCAAGTTGATACTTCATAACTTTCATATTTTACCCGGGTGAAATGTGATAGTACCTGCTTGATTTTCTTTTGGCTAACTCCACTTCTCAATCAAGTGATAGGATCTGATGGAACACCTTTTTGAATACAAACATGTATCCAAAAGTCTAGACAATCATAAAAAGTAGATTCTTCAACTGACTGGTACATCAACAAGCTAAATTTTCTGAAGTTTCTGAAAATACTGAATATACTGAATATGAGGTAACCTTTTCCAAACATAAAACCTCAACCCAAGTCTTCAACATCTGCTACAAAAAACTCTTTTACCTCTAGAGTTAGATAAAGAAGAAATATACTTCTCTGCAACTTGTCATATACCAAGTAGCTCTGTATTGACACTCCAAGAATTCTTTGAGGGAACATATAAGCTGCCTGCTTAAAAGCTTCAACTAAAACATAACTCATACATATATGAGTTAAAACATATATCTGCTGCTTTTCTTTCTCTCAATGCAATTCTTTGTCAAATCTACTAAATCATGACCAAGTGTAATGCAAAACAAGAAACTGCTTCTTCTTTAAACAAGATGTTCTCATAGACTTGTCTTTGGATGTAGAGGATAAAATAGGAAAAGTATATGGAAAATATATGAGAAAAGGAAGCCTTACTTTTCTTTTGGAAATGATGGACTTTCTTCTTCTGCATCTTTCTTCCACCTGATGATGTCAACATTTTCAAAATTCTCTTCCATACCTTTTGTTCTCTTCATCTTGAAGTAGCAAACACTCTTGACCTCTTCAAATGAACTTTTCTCTTCCTTTAGTGTAAGAGTAAGAGATAAAACAAACATGGTATATAAATGGAAGTTGAATATAGAAACATGTTTTATCATCTCCTCATATCTCTGAATCAAAATGTTGTTTCAAATGTCTGAAACGACTAAATTCACCAATCGTTGTCTGAATGATGAATTGCCCTTCTAGAGTTACCTTCTCTAGATACATTTGTACCTTGATATCCAACCAACTTACAACAGAAAATTGGCTGAAAAAACTCATCTCATCTCTGCACTTTTCTTCTTAGATGAACTTTCTTGCCATGAAAGAGATTTCTCAAAACTCTCTAGAAAAACCTCTAGATACCTGTTTTGATGTAGCCTTTAACTTTCAAAAGATGAAAGTGTATAAAAACACTCCTTGAATTTCTTCAAATCTCTTCATAACTGCTCTTCTAAGATATGACCTGCAAATGATAATCTTATAGTAGAAACTGATACCTGTGATTTGATGTTGATCTGATTTCTTCATCTTCTCTAAACCATTGTTCTTCCTTGAATTTGAAGTAGTCTTCTCTTCATCAAGTCTGGGTCTTCAAACAATACTTTTGTAAAGTATTTGCATACTCTTCAAAAATATTCGGCTGCTAACAGATCATCAACTTCGTACTCCACACTGATGAATGTAACTGAAGTGTCTAATTCTCAAACCTCTACTCATCTAGATTAAGTGTGTATGTCAAATGTCAAATGTTAGAAGATGCTTTCAAATCATATGTTGTAAATCTGGAAGTCCAGGAACCTGGGATTATGAATGAGCCTTAATGCATTAATGCCAAAGATCTAAGGTTCTGTAACCAAAACCTTAGTGCTCTGATACCAAATGTTGGAAGTGAGGTAGGCCCTTAGGCTCATGTCACAGGTCCATGGTTCCATAGTTCCAGTCATGTACAACATTAATTCGAGCAATCTTCCATATTGACAAAACATGAACATACCACAACTTAATCATACAAATGATGAGATAAAGATAGAGAAAGAATAGACATCATGTGTAAGGTGTTACGTAAGCCAGCGCTTACTCATAGTATCATATATACCAATGTTCAATGTACAATGTGGGAGCATATCTCTCAACCACTCTATGTGATGAGAAATGGATGAATGAGTGAATGTACAATGTAACAAACATATTCAGATGTGTGGGCAGTAATCTAAATATACATGAGATGTGTGACCTAATAGGTTATAGAAGAGTGAATATGAGTGACTGAATGAGGAAGGATCAATTGATGGTCAACAAACCTACATCTAAACTTAGGCTATGGAAGACCCTAAGTCAGATACGTGTGTGAAAAGATCACATACTTATAAAGTAGCATAGAATGCTAACAAGATTGTTGCCGGAAATCCTCAAACTCATGTGAACACACCTTCTCAAACACCTCATAAAAATATGCATAAAGCATATAAGTACTGATTCTCTTGTACCTATGCCGAATAGGACTCCTCCTGATATGAACGCCACAACCTCCATAAACTTCAAGTAGTACCTGTGTGCATAAAGAGAATATGTACCTGAATACTTTAACATAAGATGTGAATCTTATGTTAAACTCCATCTAATGTCTTTGAAGTAGCCAGATATCTTCTTGTAGAAGACAATCTTCAACCTAATATCTTCCTGTAGAAGATAATCTTCAAAAACATGGAGATGGTCCCATCCAATGTCTTTGAAGTAGCCAGACATCTTCTTGTAGAAGATAATCTTCAACCTAACATCTTCTTGTAGAAGATGATCTTCAAATACATCATGTAGATGGGCGATCCTCACCATCAAGCTGCTAATGAACAAGTCTTCTTGCCATGAACAAGAGATGACCTCCTCTCCATGAGCTAGAGTGTGAGCACACTCTTCATCTTCTCCAAGAAGAAGAATCACCAAGAAGAACTCCATAGCTGCTCCTCAACATGCTTCAAGTTAGCACCATGGCTGCCCCATGTGCTAGAAGAAACACCACCTCTATTGAGGTCCAAGCTCCAAAGCTTGTGTTGATCCTAGGTGAAGGATGCATACAAGTGAGCCCAAGCACTTGTTATATAGTATTTGGTTGTCCTTGAAAAGCAGATAATAAAGCACTTTTCTCAAAGAAAGCCACGATCGTAGAACGATTAAAAAAAAACTTCGCGATCATCTCCGTCCGTCGTCTGAGTTCCAAAAGCTAATTTCGTGGATTGCTGTTTCAGAAAGCTACGCGTTTCGCGCTGCCGTTCACGGGTATTGAACCCTGGTGGGTTACATGGGAGGATGTTTGCTTATCCACGGCGCCCGTCGTCCTTTCTTGTACAAGGGAGTGAACAGATTCTGTACACATGCTTTAAAGAATGGACAAAATTGACCAATCCTTGACCAATGGGACATTGTTTTCCAACAAAACAAATGTTCCATCACTCTCCATAGATAAATCTAATAAAGCTCAATGAACTATCCCTAACATATACTGGTGTGACCACTATACATGTTAGAGAAATGAAAAACTGAACGTGTCATCCTGGATCATCACATGTTGAGATTGATATCTCAACACTCCCCCTCAAGATCAACATCATGTCCTCTAATCCAAGCATCTTCCGAAACTTCTTCAGCTTCTATCCTCCAAGTGCTTTAGTGAACATATCAGCAACTTGATCATATGTTCTCACATAAACAAGCTCAATATCACTTGCTAATACCTTCTCTCTTATGAAGTGATAATGCACCTTGATATGCTTTGTTCTAGCATGAAAAACAGGGTTTCGTGCTAAATGTATGCTGCCAAAATTATCACAATAGATGGTGATAGACTTTTGCACTTCCAAACCTAAATCTGCAAGTAGCATCTCCAGCCATGATGCCTCACATGCTGCCATTGTAGCACCTCTATACTCAGCCTCTATACTGGACAAAGCAATAATGGGTTGCATCTTGCTACTCCATGCCATAGCTACACCTCCAAGTGAGAATAGAAAGCCACTAGTAGATCTTCTATCTAGAATACTACCAGCCCAATCTACATCGGTGTATCCATGAACTTGCAAATCTACACAAGCTTCATAAAACAATGCATAATCCAAAGTAGCACTCACATAACGTAGAGTGCACCTCAGATCATCCAAATGTGGCTTCCGGGGAACCTGCATAAAGTGACTTTCAAGTCCAACAATATAGCTTAGATCAAGCCTTGTAATTGTGAGATATATAAGACTTCCCACAAATTTCTTGTACATAGTAGCATTTTCCAATGCTTCACCTGATGTATCCGACTTCGAATTCTGATCTAATGGCATACAAATTGGCTTATAATCATCCATACCATACTTTTGCAGCATATTCAAGGCATATTTCCTTTGCAACATCCATATACCTGTTTCTATAGGTATAAACTCAATGCCCAAGAAGTAGCACAACACACCAAGATCTTTCATGTCAAGTTCTTGCATAAAAAGTTGCTTTGCCTCTTTAATGCTTTGTTCATTATCACCACCTACAATCAAGTCATCAAAATAAATAGCCACAATTATGATGCCATCATCACTCTTCCTTGCATATAGTGAATGATCTGCATCACACATAGAGAACCCAATGGTGGTTAAGTATTCAACAATCCTTGCTTGTCATGCACCAAGAGCTTGCTTTAGTCCATACAAAGCCTTTTGCAACCCGCAAACATATTTTGGATGCTTTGAATCTTCATATCCTTGTGGCTAGTCCATGTATACTTCTTCCTATAACTCACCAAGTAGAAAAGCATTCTTCATATCCATCTGATGCAAAGTCCATCCTTTTGTTGTAGCTAATGCAACAAATGTTCTGATAGTAGACATTTTAGCTACAGGGCTGAATGTTTCCTCATAATCAATGCCATAAGTTTGTGCATATCCTTTTTGCTACCAAACGTGTTTTATACATGTTTATGCTACCATCAGCATTGTGTTTTACCTTGTAAACCCACTTGCAGACTATGGGTTTCTTTCCTTGTGGCAATGGAACCAGCTTCCATGTATCATTTCCGTAAAGTGCAAACATCTCCTCATCCATTACTTTTTCCCAATCTGCATTTCCAATTGCATCTTCAAAACAAGAAGGTTTAGCATCTTTTATTACCTTTGTCATGTAGGCACAACGATGAGCCATGTAACTATCCTATGTCAATCGTTGCACATAATTTCACATCCTCCGAGATCTTCTTGCTCTTGGGTTGCTTCTCCTTGTATCATCTGCATGTGCCTTTCTTACTCCTAGAGTCTTCAAAGAGGGCAATCCGAGTTCCTCATCAAGACTCTCCATCAATGTCTTCAAAAATTGCACATCTTTTATGACGAGTAGAAATCTTTTCTTTACCTTTCTTGGATGTATTTCATGAATTTGTTGCACTGATATTTCCACGCAATCTTCCACTCCATGGATTTGTGTTGGAACTATTGCTTGGTGATGCATACAGTCCACTCAAAACTTGAGATTTTGCACTTGCTTTTTCAGTATTTTTTTGGTCATTTGGTTCAAGATTTAGTCCTTCTTTGGCATCTGCATAGAAGCTTGACATTTCATCAAATACCACATATGTGCTCACCTTCACCTGTCGTTTGAGTGGGTTATAACAATTATATCCCTTTTGCTCATGGGAGTATCCAATGAAGACACATTTTTTTGCTTTTGGATCAAGCTTCCTCCTCAACTCATCTGGAACATGTAAATATGCAATACAAGCAAAAATGTTCAGATGTGATAAGTTTGGCTTTTTACCTGTAAACTTCTCTTTAGGTGTAACTTGATGTACAGGAGCAGTCGGAGTTTTGTTCATGACGTATACAGTAGTATGAACAACTTCTACCCAATAACAATGAAGAATATTCTTCTCAGCCATCAAGGCCCTTGCTATTTATACAATATGTCTATTTTTGCATTTAGCAATGCCATTTTGTTGTGGTGTGTACCTGCAAGAAAACTGATGTCGAATTCCATGATTTTTCAAAAAATGGCTGAACTCATTTGACATGTATTCACCTCCTCCATCAGATCTTAATGTCTAAATATACTTCCCTGTTTGCTTTTCTACCATAGCTTTAAAATTTTGGAAGTGATTGAACACCTCACTCTTCTCTTTCATGAAATATTCCCACACTTTTCGTGTATGGTCATCAATGAAAGTAACATAAAACTTGCAACCACCCATAGATGTGGTCTTTGTAGGACCCCAAACATATGTATGTACTATTTCTAGTATGTTCTCACTAACATTCTTGTCATGTGGAAATGATGCTCTTGACTGTTTTCCAAATTGAAATGCTTCACATACCTTTTGCATCTCTGCAACCTTGAAATTTGGTAGTCCATGGACAGTATCCTTTGATAGCTTATCGCTCATAAGCTAACTCATTCCATCTGCGCTTGCCATTTCTATAGCTATTCACAACATTTCAAAACACTACAAGTAGCACTTATGCTTGAACATTGTCCAACTATGACGTGATAGTTTGATCTCCGAAAAACACAGTTTTCATGTATCAACAATACACAAAATTGCTTGAAATTCTAGATCTTGAATATATGAGTGTTGTCAAACAAGACACAAGTTACGGTTTCCGAAAAAGACCTGGTTTTTTTATGGGCCCCACCTTGCGGGCTCACAACGAAGGTGGAGATGGCTCCGAAACTTTGATCTTCTACCTTCACACCAATTTTTGTAGCAATCTGAGGTCGCTTGTGAATCACGCTTTCTCCATGTCGTCTCACATAGTCTTCATCGTCAACCTTCTCCACGAGCTCTCTATAGCCACATTGGCTCTAATACCATGTCAAGAGGAAGGAGATAAGGAAGAGAGCTCACACACACTCTCACAATCAAAGAGAAGCACACACTCAGATGGAGGCAAGGAAGAATGAATCTTCTTCTTCTTCTTCTTCTTCTATTACATAAAAAGGAATGTACAAGAATTACCTAAAAAACAAGAATTCAACAACTCAAATATATAAAGACCAGTACATAAGGAAAAACCTAATGTCCGCGAATGAGTGAGCTAGCAAGAAACAAATGTGCCATTACTCTCAGTAGATAAATCTAATAAAGCGCAATGAACTATCCCTGACATATACTGGTGTGACCACTATACATGTTAGAGAAACGAAAAACTGATACGTCTCATCCTAGACCATCACATGTTGAGCTTGACATCTCAACAAAAGGTACAATCAATTAAGGTATATTCTATCTTTACTCTTTAGATTTGGACATGAAAATCTATTTAGATGCAGATTGGGCCGGAGCTAAGGATGATAGAAGAAGTACCTCCACTTACTTAGCATTTGAAGGTTCGAAGCTAGTGTCATGGAGTTCCAAGAAGCAACCAACAGTTGCTTCATCCTGAACTAAAGTAGAGTACAGAGGTTTGAGCATAGCCACTCAAGAGGCAATATGGTTAAAAGCATCGTATACAAATTTGGGACTTTTGAGTTCCAAACCTCATATATTTGGAGATAATGTAAGTTGCATGCATCTAGAAGTGAACCCTATTTTCCATGCAAGAACCAAACACATAGAGGTTCATTACCACTTCATGAGGGAGAAGCTCATGGAAAAGAAGCTTGAAATTTCTTTTGCTCCAACTGAAAATCAAGTAGTAGATATGATGATGAAGGAACTTGATGGAATAAAGCTTTATAGATTCAAAGCTATGGCAAGTATTCAACCTATTAGAGAATGAAGACTCAAGCATACTTTAGCTTGAGGGGGAGTTGTTGGAACATCAAGCTTACACTATGCTTGAGGTGGATTTGATCTACATCAAAAGCTATCGCTTGGATTACGGAGAAACAATATCCGTTGGAGAGTTCTTTTACTTATGCTCATTTATTGTATTTTTAAAAAAAGAATTTTCATGTATCTTTTATCTTTGTAAAAGCCTTGAGATTTACACACGTAGAAGGATAAAAACAGAGCCCAAATTCCACAAATGTTTGGTGGTTGAGTTGCATTCAATCAAGCAATCAATCACCTAAAAGTAGATCAAACTAGATCTTCACTATTCCTACATTATAGGAAAGTTAATTGATTCCCTCCAACAACCATTCACACCATTTGAATTCAAAATCCACTTTTCAAGCTCGTGGAACACTTCTAGAGTCTATATAAAGACTTGAAAACACTTGTATAATACATGGAAGCTATATACATACACTTGTGACCATCATTGTCTTGCTCCTTCATTTCTCTGCATCATCTTCTTCGTCAACAGTAATCTTGCAGAGGTTGTTGCTCTCTGTACAAAGCTTCAAATAGGATGAAAGAGGGCTCATTGGAAAACTATTAGTGTATAGTTTATGATTGTAAATGTTCATAGCATTTGTTTTAGTAGATTTGGATAAATCACAATTTGTCTTTCTCAGGGTCAATCTTTGCATATTCCTAAAAAATAGGTGGTACCACTATTGAGTGTCTGATTCATTCCTATAGCATATTTTCTTTACTCTATATACATTTCTGCATTCTATACACTCAACCCTATGTGTAGCACTTCCATAAAAGGATTT
The DNA here is from genome assembly GCA_020310875.1 of Ceratopteris richardii. NCBI lineage: Eukaryota > Viridiplantae > Streptophyta > Polypodiopsida > Polypodiales > Pteridaceae > Ceratopteris > Ceratopteris richardii. The sequence continues at coordinate 20,102,507 of CM035424.1, read as the reverse complement.
TTTCTAATTGTAATCATGCTGGTCGCTATGCACATTTGAAGTTCATTGTCTCTTCTATAGATAGTAAGTTTTTTGAGCTAGTCGATGCACAAACATATCTGTTTTATATCGGCTCTTTTTTACGGATCTCTTCCTTGAGTTCTTTGTGAATGTCCATTAGGTACTGGGCCTTGTCTCTGGCAGCTGGGTTCTTGACATGATTTGAGAGTTGTATATCCATCCTTGGATGTTGTCCATAACTTGCAAAGAAGGGAGTCTGCTTAGTAGATGCATGAACACTATTGTTATAAGCAAAATTTGCAAAGGGAAAAAGCTCAAACCAATCGTTTTGATGATAGTTGCTGGTGTAACATCGATATTGCTCCAGGACTTGATTCACGGGTTTTGTTTGTCCATCAGTTTGTGGATGATTTGCTATAGATAGTTTAGCTAGAACACCAAGGAGCTTGCAAAGACTGTTCCAAAAGCTAGATATGAACTGTGGACCTCGATCAGTGACAAAATCATCAGGCAATCATGAATCCTAAATATGTACCTAAGAAAAATTCTAGGATTGACTGCACCTATGATTGCCTTGGTAGTTGGAATGAAGTGTGCCATCTTTGTAAATCTATCCACAATAACAAGAATGGCATCATACTTATCTGACTTTGGTAGATCTGTGATGAAATCCATAGACAATGAAGCCCATGGCCTTTTAGGAATAGGTAGAGGTTGCAAGAGGCCATTAGGTTTATGTCGGAGTACCTTAGATCTATTGCAAGTATCACAGGTTCGGATATATTCTTTGACTTCCTTCCACATCCGAGGCCACCAAAAGTCCCTTGATATGAGTTCTATTGTTTTATTCACTCCAAAATGTCCTATTGCAAGGTTGTCATGGCGTTGTTGAAGTACTTGGATTGTGGGCTTTCCTGGAGGGACATACAATAGGTTTTTATAGAGTAGTAACCCATCCTTTTCCTGAAATTCATTTACTTCTTGGAATTTTCCTTCTTGAATTTCCTGCTTAATGTTACAAAATAATTCATCCTGCGGTAGATTCTCACGGATCAAATGATTCAAGGCTGAATCTTCATGATGGCTTGAAGAGATAGTTGCTAACTAGAGATGCTCATGCTTGAGTAATACACTCTTCTATTCATCAAAAGCCTCTTCACCCTTCTTTGGTGGAAAGCAAGATCTTCTAGACATGGCATCTGACTTGTTGGTGCAAAGTCCAAGCCCACACATCTGGCTTGAGGTTCATAAAGATGTGAAGTCTTATGAAAACCATTTCTAGTGAAGGTTTACCACTTTACCTTTGTAAAAGTCATTTCTTTTGACTTAAGAATATTTGTAATTACATACCAAAAAGTCCTGGACTTGATTAGTTGGAAAGTAACAACTACATTGAGAGAATATCTCCTAGAATGAAGGTTCACTTTTAGAGAGAGTCAAAATTTGAATTCAAATTCAAGCTTGAATGGAATACCTATATAAAATCTCTTGAAAAAGTCGTGTAGTGAGTGATCATTTCCCGAGCTCTCCATTGCCATTTTGTTTATGTGTAAGGCCTAAACTGTAGCCTACACTAATCACTATCATAAGGCTATGATTACCAAGGCTATGATTACCAAGCCTATGATTCTGTACAACACTGTTCATTAATACACTATACCTACATTGTTCATCTATGATATCTCTGTTATAGTCATTTCTTACTGTCAACTTGTGTTGCTCATATCTCACTCTTTTCTTCACCAAATTCAATGATCTATAGATTGTTGAAATCAGCTCCAAGTTATCTACTTGCTGACAAAGTTTGAAGCAAATCCATTCAGCCAATTGGAAGAAATCTGCATCAAAGCACTCACTGGTCAAAGTCTGCAGAGGACCTAAAAATCGGGGGTAATGATTAATTTGCTAAATTGATTTCTCTGTGGATAGTTGATCATTTCAAGTGATTCCATTTGGAATCATTAGCTTACTAAGCTAACTAAATACCTCTAAAAGGAATTTTTCCAATTCCTATTGTACTGGTTGTACTGAGCATTACAAGCAACATGTGTACGATCCAAAATAGAAGGTTTTCTTGAATCCTTCTATTTAGAAGTAGTCTATTTTGATCCAATCTTTACATACATCATTTCCAAAGTACATAGGCACTTTTATGGTTTCATTGAAAAGCTAAGAGGGTCCACATATCAACTCTGAAGCTACAAGGGGCTGGTACAAAGTAGGATTTGGCAGTACCTACTCATCACTTGGAGTGTCCATCCATCTTTCCCAACATTGGTATCAGAGCGAATCTAAGGTAAAATGGGAGATGGTTTTCCTTCTTTCATTGATAAATTAGACAGGAACAACTATCACGCATGGTCTTTGAGGATGAAGACATACTTGCAAGGAAGGATCCTCTATGGATACATCTCATGAGATGAGGAGATGCCCATATTCGGAAGCAAAGGACAACCTACAAGGGAAGAGCATGAAAGACTCAACACATGGTGTGCCAAGGATGCACTAGAAAGGTCTTATTTATTCAACTCAATCTCGGATTTTCTTCTTCCACATATTAGGAACTGTAAGACATCCCAAGAGACTTGGGAAACATTATCTTCTTATTTCTCTTCCAACACAAAGGCCAAGAAGAATCAATTGTGGATTGAATTCACAACTCAAAGGAAGCAACCTAAGCAAGCTATCTCAGAGTATGTGACCAAAGTTAAAGATGTAGTAGTGGTGTAGCACAATCATAAGCACCACCTCCTTTACTTGTCAATCCACACAGACGTGAGCACCATTATGAAGACCATGAGCAAGTGAAGGCACAAGTGCGTGAGTGAAAGCACACAAACATGCACACACATACACACACACACGCACAAGGTAAGATCAAAGAGAGGAACAATAGAAAGCTTCGATTACTAAAGAGTTCTCTTACAAAGGCTCTATTCTCAAACAAGCTAACCCCAAAAATGAGCTCTCTAGCTCTTTTTATAGTTTTTCGACTAGTTTTGGCCCTATCCAGACCTAGTGTTCGGCCTAGTTAAAAATTAGGTTCTAGGGCTTATTTGAAGGCTCAAACAGAGTCTAAAAATTGTGAAAATTTGTAGGATGATGCTTCTAATGTCCTCCAGCTCGAGGACTCCTCAGCTTGCACAAAATGGAGCTACAAAAAGGTGAAATGATATTTACAATGGTTTCTAGTGATGAAAATCACTATTTTATAGGGATTTCTTCTAAAAATTTGACATACACTTCTTGGAGCTCCCTATGTGCTCCTTCTTGTGTGTCCGCTTCTCTGATGTACTTATTACACTTGTCCTTGACCTTGAGCTTCAACACTCCCCCCTTTCGAGTCTGTCATCCCTGACATACCTTTGTTGTAAGGGTTGTTCCATGTAGTGCTTTGAGAGGTAGTGTCCATCCTTTGTATGTGCCTCTTTGTATTCCAGCAAGAATGTGTCGTTGTGAGTCTCCATTGATGACCGCTAGAGCTTCCAAAGATGATGTTCATAGTAGTCATGCCAAGTACTCATAATCCGTAATGAATGATGGGTAAGTGTGTTCGTGCATGGGTTGAGGAAAATATATGCCTTGTGCACGGCCTTGTAATGTAGCCCTATGCATGCTTAGTTGGAAAATGCATTGGAAGAAGTATGGTGCGAAAATTGGGGGTCTTGAGATAAGTGCTCAAGGGTATGCCGACGAAGAGGTTTCCTAATCTATCATGGTTATGGTGTTTCCAGAGTAAAGATACTTACCATTCCATGAGAGGTTCTTGATACAGGTTGACTCTACATCCACTAATATAGTTTGGCAAGATATCTCCTTCTAGAGTGGCCAATTGAACTGCACTGCTAGTGGAAATTCTATTAATGATCATGGGTCCATATCCTCTTTTTTCCAATTTATGGGCATGTTGCTTTAATGTATAAACCAACACTAGGTCTCCCTCTTTCAATCCTTTATCCTTGATGTGTATATCAAAATAAGCCTTTTGTCTTTTCTTTCCAGCATAGATGCCTGCTGCCGCTCGTAGTCTCATCTCACCTAAGTGTTCTAGATCAAAGATCCTAGATGACAATTCATGTCCATTCCACTCATACTCTTGTGCTACTTTTAAAGCTGGGATTAAGAAATCCAATGGTAACACAACATTCTGTCCAAAGACCATCTGAAATGGGGTGGCATTGAGTACTGTTTTGTAGGAAACTCGGTAAGCCCAAATAGCATGATGAAGTTGTTTGTCCCAATCAGAGTGTTTATTATTTACCAATTTTGTCAATACATTGCATAGGATCTTATTTGTGCTCTCCGCTTGTCCGTTAGCTTGTGGGTGATAGGGGGCCGACTTCTTATGTATCACCAAGAATTCTTGGAGAAGATTATCAATGACTTCATTCAAGAAGTGTGTACCTCTATCACTGATTAACTTTGTTGGTAATCCATATCTTGTGAACACGTTCTCGAAAAAAAACTTAGCCATAGTCTGAGCATCATTCTTTGTGAAGCTTCATTCTAGTTGGTCTTAATGTGGGTTTGCCCCATCGCTTCCACAAGGAGGCTGTCGCAATAGCAACACCAGCACCTGAATCTATGATTGCTTTGGCTGTGTAACCTTGGTAGGTAATTAGAAGATAAGTATTACCTTCTTCACCCTCACACATGTCTCCTATTTTATCGAGAGGTATCTCTAGAACTTTTTTATTAGAGCCTGTTTTTGGCATATTGGAATCAAGTTCTGAAACCTGATCCTTCACATGATTCCAAAGCTCAGGTTTTGCTTTGAGCAGCTCTTCTACAGTGAGATGACATTGAACCTTAGTGTTCTTCACGACATTAGTGTTCCTTGGAACCACTGAGTCTTCATGTCTTACCAATATTGTGGGAGCTCTGATCTGAAGAGATTCAGATTCCCATGGGCCTGTGAATTGTGGCAACTCTTGTAAAGAATTAGATTCAAAATCTAATCTTTCATCTTCTTGTTGCTCTATTTGGTCTCCATAAATAGATGGAATGTCTTGGGAGAGTTGGTTATGAAGATCATCAATCTCACGAATAGGAGGAGGATTACCCTTCTCCTTGGCCCATTTCTCTTCTTGTATTTCTTGCAAGAACTCTTGAGAGTACTCTTGAATTGAAAGAGGTGTTCCAACATTCCTGGAATTAGGAGCATAAGCTTTCATTGGTGGAAAGCTTTCTCTCTCAACAACTGGTTGAGCCTGTGGAGGTAAAGAAACCTGAGGGTTGTTTACCAACTGCTCTAATCTATCTAGTAAGCCCTCAAAATGCAAATCCGGTTTGATAGAGTTTATCTGATTGAACTTTTGACTAGTTTCGAGCATAGTTTGAGCTAGTTCTACCATTTTCATGCACATTTTTGTCCGTTCAATCTCTAAATCTGCTCTAGGGTAACTCTTTTCTAGGTTTGCACTTGTAGGCCATTCTTGAAGTCAAGCCTCGTAGGCCTCCAACATCATGTCCAAGCCTTCTAGGGTTGGATCTGCGAGAACAGATCCTGGTTGCGGCCTATTTACAATGGTTGGTGGGCCGGATGAGGTGGTGTGGATGGAGTTTCGGCGTGCAAGGGGTTTTGAGATGCAAGGTCTTCTATTTTTGTTTTCGCTTCTTTCAGGATTTCTTCTAGTTTTGATAACTTTTTATTCTAGTTGCGATTGGCCTTCTCCCTGGTGTCTTTCCATGTTCTTGTTTTCCTCTTACTCAACTCTCCTCATTCACTTGACTCTGAGTGTTCAGCTGGCTTATCCTATTTTAAGGCTTGTGCCCTAGTGACTGCCAGTATAGTAGCCACATTACTACAACTTGCACTTGAATCCACCACTAAGCCTTGAGAGACTTCTTATTAGTGCCCTGTCGTCCATCACTAGTATGATGTTTAGTCGGTGCTTCTAACTTAGCCGCAATCAAATGGTTGCCTTTCCATGCTTCAGTCACTGAGACACCTGGCTTTGTACTCTCCCTCGGCTATGTGTACTCTCCCTTGAATTGATCTACGAGTTTCCTTCGCAGCTACCTCTCTAGCTTTTTCTCTCTTCTCTTCTTCTACTGCTACTTTGCACATCCATAAGTGGGTGTCTTCATGCATCCATGAGGATCTTGATCCTATGGAATGCATTGATTTTGTATCATCTATGGCTCTATGGATGGGATTCCATTGAACAGGGGCACATCTCTATGAGAGTAATCTTTGAGATTGACTTTGGTTGTAACACCTAAGTGTTGCAAATACAAAGATTTGGTTCCCCAATCTTGTACCACTTGCAACTGTCTCATAAATGGTCTTCCCAAAATCATCTCATAGGGGTGATTCTTGCTAAAGTCACATATGGCAAAAGTATGCTCGAACTTGACACCACATGTTGTGAGAGTTATTCCTTCTAGCAGTCCCAAGGGTCTTTCTATGTGACCATTGGCCATCTGCAATTTCATTCTCATTAGCCTCAGTGCTGGTTTGCCCCATCGCTTCCATAGGGAAGTGTTAGCAATCACTACTCTCGCACCTGAGTCCAAAATGGCCTTGTCTTGAGATATCAAGCTCAATATGTGATGATCCTGGATGACATGTATCACTTTTTCATTCTCTCACATGTATAGTGGCCATGCCCGTATGTGTGAGGGACACTTCATTGAGATTTATTAGATTTATCTACCATGAGTGATGGCACATTTGTTTCTTGTCAGCTCACTCATTTGCAGACATTAGGTTTTTCCTTATGAACTGGTCTTTATATATTGCACTAGTTGTATTCTTGTTTTTAGGTCATTCTTGTACAGTCCTTTTTATGTAATAGAAGAAGAAGAAGATCATTCTTTCTTGCCTCAATCTATGTGTGTGCTTCTCTTTGAGAGTGAGAGTGTGTGTGTGAGCTGTCTTTCTTATTTCCTTCCTCGTGACATGGTATTAGAACCAGTGTGGCCATAGAGAAGTGGAGAAGGCGACGATGAAGAGTACACGACAAGGTGTGGAGAAAATGAAATTCACAAATGACCTCCATTTGCTATGAAAATCAGCATAAAGGTAGAAGACCTCAAAATAATTTTGATAGTTATCCCTTTAGGGTCACTCGTTTTTGTCACGTCAAAGTTTCGGAGCCATCTCGACCTTCGTTTCGAGCCCGCAAGGTAGGGCCCATAGAAAAACCAGGTCAGTTTCGGAAACTGTAACTTGCATTCTGTTCGACAACACTCATATATTCTAGATCCAGAATTTCAAGCGATTCCGTGTACTGTTGATACACGAAAACTGTGTTTTTGTGAGATCAAACTATCACATCATAGTGTGACAGTGTTGATGTAGAAGTGCTGCTTGTCGTCTTTTGCAATGTTGCGAATTGCTGTAGAAATGGCAAATGCATATGGAATGAGTCAGCTTATGAGCAATAAGCTGGACAAGAACAATTTCCATTCTTGGAGAAAAGAATGACAAATTTCCTAATGGGAAAAGGCTACTGGAAGTACATCGAAGGAGAGAATGAAAATGATCCGTAGTTATCAAAAAGGAATCCGACTGTAGATCAATTAAGAGCGTATGAGGAATGGAATCAAGGAGCACGAAAGGTAATGTACTGGCTATTTGTTAGCATACAGGATAGCATGATTGGACACATACAAAATGCCAATACTCCGAAAGAGGCTTGGAACAGCTTGGTCACATTGTATGAGACCAATACAAAGGCACGGAAATTGCAACTCAAGAACGAGCTACATACATTGGAGAAGAAGAGCATGTCGGTAAGTGACTACACCTTAAAATCAAAAGCATATGTGAGTCACTTGCATCCATTGGCGTGAATCTAGATGATGATGATAAGGTGGAAGTGTGCCTTCATGGTTTAGGATCTGCATGTAAGTAGTTCAGAACTTCTATACAGACCATGGAAAATATTCTAAATTTTGTTGATCTGGTATCTATGTTGATTATTGAAGAAAAGAATCTTGGTGAGGATTCAAACTCCTAAGGAAAATCTATTTCTGAGAACGTATTCTACTCTAGCAGAGGAAGAGGCAGAGGTAGAGGTTTCGGAAGTGGAAGAGGAAATAGTAACCAAGACCAAAGTCAACAACAGAATCATGCAAGAGGAAGAGGACAGTTTTGAGGCAGGGGGAGCCAAAGAGGCCATAGAAATTTCCAAAGAAATGAATCAGGTAATGATAGTAGAGGATGTTGGAATTATGGTAAACCTGGGCATTTTGAACGTGATTGTAGGTTGAAGAATCAAAATAACAGAAGGCAGCAGAATAACTATGCATCCACAAGTGCAGATGATTCTGAGAAGTTGTTCATGGTTCAACATCATATGATGAACACGATGTCTGTTGATGTTTCAAAATCAAATGATAATGTCTGGTATGTTGATTCAGGTTCTTCAAATAACATGACCAGTCATGCAAAATGGTTTAGTAGTTTGCAAAAATTGTCAGTTCCTGGATATGTTGAAACAGGTGATGACACATCACATCCTATCGATCGAGCATACAGGAAATATAGCACTGTCCATGGAGGACAGAAAGGTAAAACATCTTGCTGATGTGTTGCATGTTCCAAATATAACAAAGGATTTAGTTTCTGTTGGACAAATGGTTGACCAAGGATTACAAGTTAGGTTCAATGTTGATGGGTTATATGTAGAAGAGTACAAACAGGGTGGATGATTGATATGAAAATTCCTGAAATGAATGCAGGCATGTTTCCAAAAGGTGCAGGATTTATTGCTGGTATAGAGATTTGGCACAAACAAATTGGGCATGCAAATCTGCAAAGGCTGAAATTGATGTAGTCAAAGGAGGTTGTCAATGGACTACCAAATTTCAAGGTTGCAGAAACGCAAAAGGTATGTGCAGCATGTCAATTTGGTAAACAGTCAAGATCATTGTTTCCGCATGATTGGTATGTTAGTGAGAATGTGCTAGAAATAGTACATACAGATGTTTAGGGTCCTGCAAAGACCACATCTATGGGCGGTTGTAGGTTTTATGTTACTTGCATTGATGATCATACACGAAAAGTACGGATATATTTCATGAAAGAGAAGAGTGAGGTGTTCACTCACTTCTAGAATTTTAAGGATATGGTGGAAAAGAAGACACGAAATATACTCAAACATTAAGGTCTGATGCAGGAGGTGAATACATGTCAAATGAGGTCAGCAATTTTCTAAAAAGTCATGGAATTCGACATCAGCCTTCATGTAGGTACACACCACAACAGAATGGCATTGCCCACCATAAAAATAAACATATTGTAGAAATAGCAAGAGCCTTGATGGCTGAGAAGAACATGCCTCATTGTTATTGGGCAAAGGCTATTCATACTACTGTATACATCATGAACAAAACTCCGACTGCTATTGTACATCAAGTTACACCTAAAGAGAAGTTTACAGGTAAAAAGCCAAACTTATCACATCTGAAAGTTGTTGGATGTATTGCATATGTATATGTTCCAGATGAATTGAGGATGAAGCTTGATGCAAAAGCATAAAAGTGTGTCTTCATTGGATACTTCCTTGAGCAAAAGGGATATAAATGTTATAACCCACTCACATGACAGGTGAAGGTGAGCAGAGATGTGGTGTTTGATGAAATGTCAAGCTTCTATGCAGATGCCAAAGAAGGACTGAATCTTAAACCAAATGACAAAGAAAATGTTGAAAAATCAAGTGCAGAATCTCACGCTTTGAGTGACCGGATGCATCACCAAGCAATAGTTCCAACTCAAATCCATGGAGTGGAAGATTGCGTGGAAATTTCAGTCCAACAAATTCATCAAATACATCCAAGATTACCCTCGATGTCTATGCACATGCGTACACACTCTTCTATGGTCATATGGTCCTTGAAGCATATATATAATCTCAATTTGGTACTTAGCAATCCGTCCAAGAATAAAGCCACTTGTTTGGCTGGTGTGGGTAACTCAAGACCAAGGCATCTCTCTAAGTATTGCCTAAATCTTCTTCCTGCAAGTTTAACTATCTCTTGAGGTGTCTGTTTGAAGCTATGTATCAGTGAGGAAGCATTGTGTTGTATGCCACTCTTAGAAAATTCTATGATGAGAGCTTCTAGAAGTTGGTCTATGTTCTTGAACTAACCTTGGTGAATCAGTTGAAACCAAGTCAGTGTGGTGTTCTTAAGAGTTAGGCCAAAGGCATTGTATTGAGTGAACAAGTCTTCAACTTTTTCAGCTCTCAAAACTTGCCTAAACTCTACTACATGATCATATGGGTCTCCTATGCCATCAAAGCAATTATTCATGGGCTTAACCAATTGTGTAGGCCTCAAGGTCCTAGCATGTTCTCTAAGCCTTGGTAGAGGGAATTCATCTGCATTCCTTTGATTCCTTGGGTCTCTATGTCTCTCATTGTCCATTCTAGCAGCCTCCGTTCTCGTTCACTCTCTTCCTAGTGGGTTATCAAATCCTACTTCCGGCCTATCCCTATTCCTGTCCCTTTTAGCTCCATGAGCTTGGTATGTTCTAGCTCCTTGGTGACCATCAGAGACATTAGATCTTGGTTGGGGGAAAACAAATTCACCCTTCTAAGTGTAGGCATGCCTACAATGCTCTGAGACCACAAAAATCCTCTCTCAAGTATTGTCTAAATAGGTCACTTTGCCTGGTCTATAAGGATCTTTAAATTCATAGATTGTGAGCATTCCTACTTCATTATGCTTGTCGAGCGTATACCTCCAAAAAGCTTCATCGGTCTCTCAATTTAAGAGCAGATGTATGCTCTTATTGTCCTGGGGAACCCACTATGGAGTGATGATTCTAGTCAAGAGTGATTTGCCTCTAGGAGTTCTGGGCTCTCTTCCTAAGTTCCCTTGTTCTATGTCACCTTTGCCTGTCTCTGGAATCACATTACCAAATTCATATGTTCTATCCATTGGTTGGTGACTACATACATTGTTCCTTCCTTATCTATGTATGCACCATTCTCGAATTTGACACTTGGATGTTCTAGTCCAATGGGTTGATCTCGATTTTAAATCTGGACAACAGATCTTCTTGATGTATTCAAGTTGAGTTTTGTAAGGGCATTTGGGTTTCTCTAAGTAAGCCACACCTGAACTTCCCGTGGGTCTCTCCATACCATTAGACATCTCTGATTCGCTAGTTTCAGAGCTAGGGTAGTGTGGATAATTGCTCAAATGCTGGGCCCAAGACCTAGCAGTGTGATTGACACTAGCCTCTGAGGACCTAAGGCTTTGTCTATCTCTCCCTAGGTGTCGTCCTGATCTAAGGTTCATATGCCTGATTACTTTGTATCCGTCACTTGGTTCTTTTTTAGTTGGTTATGGTGTTTATGCTCTTGTCTGGTAGCACATCGTGAGGAATACTTGAGTAAATCTCTGCACTTTAAGTTTATCCTATCACATTAAATTCTTTCCTTTAAAGTTATCGATCACAAAGAGATGATATTTCTACTTGAACTTGAGTGTTTAAGTAGTCTTCAACTTGATAGATGCCTATCGTCACCCTAACCTACATCTAGCATGACTCGCACTTAGCCTAGGCTAGGAATTGACAGAGGGATTTGAGAATGATCCAACCTCAATTGCTTATCCCTTGCTCTTGGGTGCTCAAGAACCCTGTTCTCAAGATTGTAGAATACTCTTGCTTTGGAAGCTCTTTAGTGCTCTCAATGGACCTATGACAGTCCCACAATTAGCTCAAGATTTAACTTTAATTGAATCAATAGACCATGTCCATGCATGCACTTCATAGACCCAAATTTTTCTTTGTTTTATTGAAAATTCCCTTGAGATCCCTTAACTATTCACCCCTGTGTAAGGTCAGCTTCAAATTACTCTATCTATAACTCCCTGTATTAGTTTTACAAGATCACTAGAAAGGGAGTTCATATGAAGAAGTTATGACAGTTCAGGGTTCTAGGGTTAAAACAGGCTAAGAGGTAGATAGGATCTTTCTAACTATTCCCTCGGCTTCCTCCCTATGCACCAATTGGTTGAAATGTAAGACAAAAATTACCAAAATTTGAACACTAAAAAACCCTAAGAATTTAGCCAAAAATGGCTATCAATCGCGATCGATAGGGCTGTCAATGGTGGTGGACAGAGCTGTCCATCATGACTTGTCAATCACGATCGATAGAGTCAATCGCGATTGATGGCGTCAATCGTGAGGGCTATCCATCGGGATCGATAGTGTCAATCGGGATCAACACTTTTTTCACAATTTTCGACGTGATTTCACTCAATCCTGGGTGTGTCTGTCGCGATGGACACGTGGACATGCCATTTATTGTGTCAATCATGAAATTTTAATCAGTCACGATCGATGGTGTCAATCACGACTGACAGAGTCTTATGTGGCAATTCGTCATGGCTGTAAAACGCAAACGATGGGTCGATCGTGATTGAGAGGGTCTGTTGGTCGACTGTGTCGATCGTCGCTGTCGATCACAATCGATGGTGTCGATCGCAATTGAAAGAGGTGTCAGTCGTGGCTATCGGTTGCGATCGATAGTGTCAATCGTGACTGATAGAGAAGTAAGGGGTTTTTTCAAGTGTGATTAGTGATCTAGAATGTGCTAGTCATGTATTTTGTGGTGGTGCCCTTTGTTTTACCAAAAGTCAAACTTTTCTATGTGCTCATCACAAGACTATGAAACGTACTTCTTTTGGAGTAAAACCTCATTTCAAGGTGTAGATACAAGAAACAATGATCTATCATGGCCTCTCATAAAACTTGTTTTTGCATGCGTGCATGTTGTGTGTATATCTGTGCGTGTGTGCGTGACGTTGAAAACTATGTCAACGTTATGTTTAAAAGAAAATTATTGCAGTTCGGGAAGAAATTCATACAAACAAGATAACGGGAAGGAATGCACATAGATAAGAGACAATTTGTGTAAAAGAGTTCACAAGGATCGTTAACAATACCACTTCAACTCATAATTATGAGATCCTAAATCACATTAAAAAAAAGTATATTCTTGCATTGCTACGTACAACAGCTAAATTGATGTGGCATGAACCTATGGAAAAGGCCTGTGAAACATAAATCATAGCATCATTATCTCCATAAGAGTGTGGCAGTGGGACTCACGTTTCAGAAGACTTCTCCCCTAAAGTTGATCTGCTATCTTCCCTAAAGCTTCTGCGAGCTTGTTCAGAACTCCGACTAAAATCTCCATTTGTTCCTTTCGCTGCTCTCTATCTAGCCGAATTGTAAACAATTGCATCCGATGTCACTTACAACACACGAGATCTGAAATCCTTTTCGCCTTCGGCATTTTCACATTGACCAACAGGATCCATCAGCAATCTTGCTTTTACATAATCTTCCTCAGACTTCCATCCACTTAGCCCATAAGAACACTAGACCTGATGCAGAAGGTGCTCGCTGCTTATTGAAAAAATGAAGACAACTTCACATGCTAGTATGCTTCGAGATCATCTACTATTTGATGAATTAATCAGCTTATAAGGCAGCCAGGTTGATTGGGGATGCAGTAGGTGAGAGCCTCATAGTAGAACACATCTGAAGGTCACTCTGGGGTTAAACACTCCACACCTCAACTGTAGGGAGAGTCAGTGAAGGTTTAAATCCCATCGCGCAAAACCAAACATGTTAAAATTCTAGCTGGAGTCTCGACACTGTGATTAATCCCGAGCTATATGGGCGTATAATGTTTGAACATGTGCATTACTACAACGACACTTCCAGCATATATTCCCTGTTGTGCGATGCACTTGGATTTCATTGCTAGATTCAAGGAACATCTACATTATTGTAGACTTTTGTAGTCTTCAGGTCATTATTGGCAAATACATATGTTGTCTGTTCACTATCAACACCTTAAAATGATGCGCTTCTCTCAGAATCCAAAGCACCTATTGATTTTAAAGTATGTCCTTTTCCTTCTCCAAATAAACTGTGGAACTTTAGCTTTCATCTCCCTTATCTGTTGAGCAGCCACGTTGTTGTACATCTATATCTTTGTATGCGTCCCATATTCTTCAAATTCAAAGTCGTTAATTGGCCAGCTCCCTTGTTTCAAATAACAACGTTGTAAAGCAGTGCACGTTTGTGCATCAAGTTCTCTTCAAAAGTCTTCTAGTCATGATTCTCCTTTGTAGCCATCCTTTTGTCAAACTCGCTACTACTTTGAAACATAATTGTGTCGTCTGTTTCAAACAAATGTGGCCACGTTCTATTTCGTTGCCTGATATTCACAGCACTGACAAATTCATTAGAACAACAGCACAAGACTTATGCGCCTTCTTCGCTCTTAAGCTCCTTTCAGAGAGAATAAGTGGCCTCTCCTCTCTGACAGGCCACCGAATTGTAGTGGTCAAGCCAAACTTCACTATACGTTGCTCAAGATTGAAGCCTTGCTTTTAATGAATGATTGCCCCTCTCGACTGAAGCACACATCTCCTCAAACGAACGTGTTTTTCAGTTCGTATAACAGAACTCTTCCGATGAATGAACAGACGTATGGTCGGAAACTCAGCGCTCAGAAAGAGAACATCCATCTCTCTGCTATTATATTCAAACCAGTGCACTTGATGGCAGAAGAGCTGAAACACTTCCTGTCCTCTCCTTTGTCAAATCTATTATCAGATGACTAGGTTCATTCCCCGAATTCTCTCTATCGTCCTGCTCAATACTTCGATGAAGAATCCCCTACGCATTCCTGGCTTCTCAATATCAGTAAGGCCTGGAAACAAAAATGCTGCCCTCCTTGCTTGATGATCTCCAGATTCCACACTCAAGCATAATCCCCCAGCATCTGCGTTCGATCCCTCTCCCTTCTGGAATATAAGTCGCGAGGTTTCCCCCCTCTGCTCCGTAGGCTGCTGGCCTTGTTTCCTCTTTTTCCTTCTGTCGCCAGAAGGCTGCTAATTTGGACTCGATGGCCCGTGAACAGAATCTATACATAGATCTCAAGTGGCATTTCCCGCCTGATATTTGACAACACCAAGCTCCAGATCAAATTCCATCACACCACAATGCTAAGAAACAGTTCGGCCATAGCATATAGTGGCTATATCATTGAATTCTTTGAGTGCTTCCTCTTAACATGCTTCTCCAATCCTTTACGTGATCTTTCAATTGGTACTCCTAGTTTGATTTACTAGCTTGATTCCCATATCACGACCACAACGTGCACACAAGTTATAACAAAGAGTGAGATAACGGAAGCTTTGGTTAAGATAAAAAGACAATTACAAGAGCTCTTCTTAGTTCAAAATACAATTTGTTCTCCCAAAAATGAGCTCTCTAGCTCCTTTTATAGTTTTTGATTAGCTAGTGGCCCTGTCCAGACCTAGTGTTTGGCCTAGTTAAAACTTAGGTTTCTCAGCTATTTTGGAGGCTGAAATGAGCTCTAAAAATTATGAAAATTGGTACATAAATACTTCTAATACTCCTTAAGCTTGATGACTGCTCAACTTGAACAAAATGGAGTGTAATCTACCAAAAAAAATATTTACAATGTTTATGTAGTGATGAAAATCACTATTAAAAGGGAGTTGTCTCGAAAATTGCATGGCCTATTTGCCGGGTCTTCTTTGACTGCTTTGCCTACTTGGCCTTTGGTGCAGTAGACTCGAATGTTTGGTACTTTTATAGTGGGGTGATCGAACATATTACCTCGCAGCCTAGTTTCTTCACTTCACTCTAGCCTACTCCTATAGGGGAATACTATCACATGTGCCAAAAACTCCTATTATCGTGTTATGGGAGTTGGTAAGGGCATTGTGACTACCAATGATTGTAGTTCTTATACATTTTCAGATGCTTTATTTATGGCAAGGATCAAGAAAATATGTTACTAGTTTCAGCATTAGCCAACATTGTCTTGGTTGTGAAATTTGTTGATGAGAGATGTATAGTTCATGATCTGTGAATGGTGATGCCATTATTGCTTCTAGCATTTTATGTTGTGGGCTATATAAACGCATAGAATATGACAAATTGGTGAATGATTCAGCATGTGCCATACATGATTCTCAAGCTTTGTCGAATGCAAAGCTTTGGCACACATGCTTTGGTCATCTGAATTTTAAGAGTTTGTTATGCCTCCAAAAGATGAAATGGTATCCTCTCTACCCAAACTTGACGCACCTGGTAGACATGTATGTGAAGATTGTATTTTGGGCACAATTCAGTGTTCCTCCTTCCCAAAAGATGGTTCAATTAGAGCTACTAAGAAATTGCACCTTGTTCATAGTGATGTTTATGGTCCTATGCAGACACCTTCTTTTGGGAAATATCTTTACTTCATGGCTTTCATTGATGATTTTTCCAGGCATGCTTGGGCATATCCATTAAAAGCAAAGTCTAAAGTGTTTATGTGCTTAAAAGATTTTCTGATTTTGGGTGAAAATCTATGAGCATGTAAAATGGGCACCCTCAGCTTTGATCGAGGGGGGGATATACGTCTTTTGACTTTAATGCATTTTTGGCTGAAGGTGGGATAAAACATCAGTTTATAGTGCCATATACACCTCAACAAAATGCACTTGTTGAATGAGAGAACAAGTCACTCATGGAGATGGCGAGGTGTATGGTTAAGAGTCAGGCTTTACCATATAGTTTCTGGCTTGAGGTTGTTATGTGTGCAGCATATGTACTTAACAGGTGTCCCACTAACGCATTTTAGTCTATCACTCCATATGAGGCTTAGCATGATCATAAGCCACCTATTGCTCACCTACATATTTTTTATTGTTTGACATATGCATTAGTGCTTGAACAACAATGCAAGATGTTGGATGATAAAGTAATGAAATGTATTTTTGTTGGGTACAATTATGAAAGCAAAGGCTATCATCTGTATCATCCACATAATAAACGCATTTTGGTTAGTCGTGATTTTTTTTTTTGTGGAAGATGCTATTTAGCCATTACAAGTGGACAATCTAGTGTTGGTCCTAATGAAGCAACTTTGCAGCCTTTATAGGTTTCATGTGATGATGTAGATCATTCCATTTCTAATGCAAATCTACATGATGCACTTGTTGATGAGAGATCTGATATTGAGGAGGCAAAAACTATGCCAAAATGGTTGGTGTAAACTTTGCGTGACAGCAAATCAGATTCGTCTCTATCATATCATACTCATTTAGGCTCTCATAGTTTCTCTTTTGCATCAAATTGCTATGCTATGGCTTCCTCTAGTCTTTGTGATGAGAATGAGCTTGTTTTTGTTTCATGAAGCATATAATTCTAAAAGTTGGTTGGCTGCTATGTAATCAGAATATGATGCTATCATGAAAAATGGTACATGGTCTTTATGTGACTTGCCTCCTAGCAAGAAGGCCATTGGAATTAAGTGGGTATACAAGTTTAAGGATAGCCTGATGGAACAACTGAAAGGTATAAGGCTAGGCGTGTCGCA
Source organism: Ceratopteris richardii (assembly GCA_020310875.1). Lineage (NCBI taxonomy): Eukaryota > Viridiplantae > Streptophyta > Polypodiopsida > Polypodiales > Pteridaceae > Ceratopteris > Ceratopteris richardii. The sequence goes on along the minus strand of CM035424.1, from coordinate 20,085,126 downwards.
AAGGGTTATGCTCAGGAAAGAGGCATTGATTTTGATAAGACCTTTGCTCCTACTTGCCAAATGACTACTATTCATAGCATTTGCGCACTCGTAGCTCATCGTGGTTGGAATGTAATGATCAGTTGGACATTAAAACTGCATTTCTAAATGGTGGCTTGCATGAATAAGTGTATGCTTTTTAGCCCCATGGCTTTGTGCAAAAAGGGCATGAGAACCAAGTGTGTAGGTTGAAAAAGGAATTACATGGTTTAAAACAAGACCACGTGGTTGGTATGAAAAAATACGTGCCTACCTAATTGCACATGGTTTTGAGAACAGTCCAACTGAGAATCACCTTATATGTTAAGCATGCTAATGATGTGCTTCTGATCATTGTTGTGTATGTCGATTGCATGCTGCTCATTGGTCCTCATGAGAAGCATATTGATGATTTTAAGGCTGATCAGCATGCCTCATTTGAGATGTCTGATTTGGGGCATTTGCATCATTATTTGGGCATTCAATTTATGTAAGTTGATGGAGGAACAACTTTGTGTCAAATGAAATATATTCACACATTATTCTAGTGTTTTGGCCTTAAAGACTATAAACCTATTGCCACTCTTATGGAGATAGGTTTACAATTGAGTCTTCATGATGATGGAGATGCATTTGATGTTGTTCTCTATGAGCACACTGTTGGATGCTTCATTTACTTATGTAGTACGTGGCTAGATATTCAGTTTGTTGTCTTACAAATGAGTAGGTTTATGCATTGCATATGTGTCAATCATTGGTAGGCGGTTAAGTGCATCTTTCACTACTTGAGTGGTACCCGACTACTTGGATTGTTTTATCCCAAAGGGGGATCACTACTGGCAGATTTACATGCTTTTTTTGACTCTGACTAGGCTGGTTGCTATGACACTCGTGTGTCCACTAGTGGTTTTTGCTTCATGCTTGGTAGCTCATGCATCTCTTGGTTGAGCAAGATGCAACCTACTATGGCCACTTCAAGTTCCGCAAAGCTTTGGGCTTACTTCCTTTTGTGGATTGATTCCACATAGCTTGGCACTTCCTTATACATGAGTGCCAACTGCTTGTCCACCGCATCACTCCCAAGGGGGATCAGTTGATATATTTAGGTAGTGATGTGTGTGAACACACTAGGACCATGGAGGCACTTTTTTCCCTCTTTAGGAGGTTTTTCCCCCGGCTTGTATATACGTCTATTGCCCTAATGGGTAACGTATCTTTGTACATTCTAGTGGTAATAAATTCAATATTGTGTGTTGTGCTCCAAGCTTCTTCTTCTTCTTCCTTGTGCTGTTTGCATGCTTCCATAGACCTAGAACTCCAAAAATTTCTTTTGTCTATTCTACACTTCCTATAGTAAAGGGAATCTTGTATACCTATGTTCATGTAGCTGGCACAACCGATCCATCGGTACATGAAAGAGTCTTCTAGTACTAGCCTCTTTTGTACCAAATCTAGAGACTAGGAACAATGAATTCAAACCAAAGGATAGAGTTTTGACCATACTGAAGTTTAAACGGAGTACTTCCCACCAAAACTTTATATCAAGTACAGTACACCCAAAGCACTATGAGATGAATGATCTGCCATTGGTCTGTAGAATCAAGCAAAATTTTCTACAACATGTGGAGAAGAACTTTATTAGTGCTCTCTGCTAAACTATTGGCTCAAGGATAATAGACTGAGCTAAATTTATGCTTGATCTCGCACTCAACAGTGATTTTTTAAATCAACTAATTCAAAAAATGTGTGCCCCGATCGGATACTAATTTGAGATGTAAACCAAAATGTGGAAAGATTTCATTCTGAAGTTTCCTGGCAACTGTTCATGTTGTAGCATTTTTTTTGGCCCAAGCCTCAGCCCATCTAGTGAAACAATCCATACAAGTTAAAATGTAAAGGGCTCCGGTTCTAGCTATATGTGGTTTAATAGGCCCAATGAAGTCAAGAACCCACCTCTAGAATGGTTCCAACAAAAGGATCCACTCAAGCAGAAAGTGGTGACTGTCTAGCGGTTCACTTGTACATTGACAGGGATCACAATTTCCTAGTGCATTTTTGAACATCTATGTACATTGTTGGACCAAAGGCCTCCTTGCTGGATTTTTTGCATTGTGATTAAATTTATAATATGACTTCTTGCATCACTTGCATGGGCTTCATAAATGATCGCTGGCATTTCATGTGGGGGTACATAACGCAACCATATACTTGTGGGGTCCTTGTGATAGAGTTGCCCCATAATGATGGTGAACTACCGGCTCTGAATTCCAAGCTTTTTTTGTGCTACTGATTGCAAATGTGAAGGGGCCATGTTATTTGCCAGGAAGCTAAGAATTTCTTCATAACAAGTCTGAAAGGTTTGCAGAGCATCTTCAACTTTCACAACCATGAAAACATCTACATCTAGAAGGTTATCTTCCACTCCCTCTAGTGGTTTCCCATGGTCAATGCACAAAAAGAGTAAGCGATTACATGGCTTGCTCTTGGTTGATGTACAATATCATATTCAAACTCCTCGAGTAATAGAACCCATCTCGCTAGTCTGCCCACCAAATTCGGCTGTTTTACTAGATAAAGAAGTGCACTGTGGTCCACATAAAAAGTTAAAGACTTACCTAGTTGTTGAGCCAATCAAAGTTGTCAAAGTCAAAATGATCAAAGTAAAAGTGGTCAAAACTCAACATGGTCAAAGTCAAAGGGTTCAAAGTTCAGTTGTCAAGGTGCACAAGTACTGCACAATCAATTAGTTCACAAGGGTTATGTTTTGTAGAAAGTGGATGCAGGTTGCAGATTGTCTTTTTGTGGTTTCAAGGGTTTTAAAGATGTTTGGAAGGTTCATGTGAACCCTCCCTTATTTACACATTTGGGGGATTGAAGGACGAAAGTGAAGGTATGTGAAGTGGAAGCGGTATGCAAAAGTGAAAGTATAGCCCCCCATTTGAATTTCTATCTTCGGCCTAAAGTCACTACAGAACAAAATAGGTTTCGTTGGATGTACAAATTTGGCGACAATCTTAGGACATCAAAGTGAGCACTAAGATACTCTATCAGTTAGGAGCTAGGAGTGTACATACGTGAACCAACACTCAGCTCAAGGCATGCATTATTCTTAGTTAGACTAAGCAAGGTGGGCATAGTCTACACTCGGAGGGAGAAGAGCAAGGGACATTCAGACAGTGTGCGATGTAGAGAAGCAAGTGCAAAGTGTGTAAGAAGTGTGACTTAGCTATGTGCAGAGGAGTGCTAAGTAAGGCAATCAAGGGTCACAAGGTCCCATTGAAGCTATGTGTGCGTTGACAGAAGGTGTCCATCCCTCCTCCGCTATTAGAAGCTTGAGTGCAAGCTCTTGGAGAAGGTGGAGGACTGGTTCAGAGAAGGTCGGCGGCAAAAAGAATCTTGGGTATTTTGTAACCTTCTTTGATTGTGTACTCTTTGGATTATGCATTATGGAGAGAGAGCATTTGGCTTTGTGTTATACATCATGATTGTATTTTTCTCTTCAAAATCAATCTACAAAAGCTTCCGATGTTTATATTTCTCTTCTTATCCTTCCTCCTTCTCCTACAAACACTCAAGTCCCTTTTTGCACAAGAATCCCCCAACAAAATTTGGCACACACGGTGGGATCACAAGGGGCTTCAGCATAGGAGAAGCAATATTTGCAAAGTGTAGAAGAGTGCAATGGTACCGATAGCACTCTACTGGCTTAAGAGATTATTTTTCTTCTATTTGGAATTCTCTTAGCCTAAGAGGAGTATGAGCAGCTCATGACCGCAACCCGGTCTCAAACCGTGAGGGTCCCTTGCAAAGCAACAAGAAGCAAGGTTACTTGAAGATCAACCAGTCCACTCTCACCAACATCATTAGTGAAGAATATGGCACCCTAGGTAGACTTGGAAACTTTACTCTCTATATTAAATATCAAATTTCCATCTGTCAAGGGATTAGCACAAGAATACCCAGATGAACAAACTTTATTGATTTCCAAAAAAAACCTCTCTACCTCCCCCTACCCTCTCTCTAATCTCTCTCTTCCACCTCCCCCCCTCCCCCTAGCCCCCCTACCCCCCACCCCACCTCGGCGTGCTCTCCTCCCTCCCCCCCTCCCCCCTCCTCCCCCTCTACCTCGATGTGCTCTCCCCCACCCCTCCCTCCTCCCTCCTTCCCCCTTCTAGCTTCCCTCCCCACCCTCCCCCCTCCCCCCCCCCCACCCCAGCACTCTCCCCCCTTCCCTCCCCCCCCCCCAACCTTGGCGTGCTCTCCCTCCCCCCCTCCCCCCTCCCCCCTCCCCTCCCCCCCCCCCCCCCAATGTGCTCTCCCCCCTCTCCCCCTATAGGACAAAATTTATCCTATGGTGGTTATATATATTTTTTAATTTTTCTTGGAAACATACTTTTGGCTCTAGATTGCACCTCAAATGGCAGTTTTTTTCAAATTTAGGGCCATTTTCCTGTTCCTTCAACCCTTATGGACTCAATTTTTGCATTAATTTTACCAAAATCCATGCTTTAGTTCTTTGTTTGATTTAAATCCACATGTCTTATGCACATTTTTCATGTGTTTTTTATTTTTCACATCGTCCACATGGTATATTCTCACCTTTTTTACCATATGTTTCACAATTTTTCCCTATGTACCCTCTGTAACTTTCATGTTTTATCGTTTTGGCCCTATCTAGAGCCCTAATCCTACTCCTTGCCCCTTCCTTTATCCTTCTACACAACCCCACCCTTACCCCTCCTTACCCTATCCCTCTCGGCCCTCCCTAAACTTTCCTCCTACCCTCCATTCTCCATCATCTACTCTTCAATGCACAATTTTCACTTTTGGTTCTTCACTAGTGCTTCTCAAGTGTCCTTTTGAAGATTTTGTAGAACAAGAATCATGGTGATATGGGTTCAAAGTTCAATTGTCAAGGTGCAAAGGTAGTGCACAATCAATTGGTTAATAAGGGTTATCTTTTGCAAAAAGTGTATGCAGGTTGCAGATTGTCTTTCTGTAAGTTTCAAGGGTTTTAAAGATGGTTGGAAGGTTTATCTGAACTGTCCCTTATGTACACATTTGGGGAATTGAAGGAAAAAAGTGAAGGTATGTGAAGTGGAAGCAGTACGCAAAAGTGAAAGTATGGCCGCCCATTTAAATTTTTATTTTAGGCCCAAATTCACTATAGGAGAAAATAGGGATTCGTTGGTTGTACACATTTGGAGACAATCTTGGGACATCAAAGTGAGCACCAAGATACTCTATCAGTTAGGAGCTATGAGTGTACATACATGAACCGACACTCAACTCAAGGCATGCATTATTCTTGGTTAGACTAAGCAAGGTGGGCATAGTCTACACTAGGAGGGAGAAGAGCAAGAGACATTCAGTTAGTGTGCAATGCAGAGAAGCAAGTGCAAAGTGTGCAAGAAGTATGACTTAGGTGTGTGTAGAGGAGTGCTAACAAAGGCAATCAAGGATCACAAGCTCCCATTGAAGCTATTTGTGCATCAATAGAAGGTGTCCATCCCTCCTCCCCTATTGGAAGCTCGAGTGCAAGGTGTGCAAAAGTGCAAGCTCTTGGAGAAGGTGGAGGTGTGTGTGGTGCAAATGCCAAGCCTTCACACTTGGCTAGGCATTGAAGAAGCTATATGAAAATACTTGAAGGACCACATGACCCATTGCTTGTAAAGTTATATCATTTACTTCTTGTAAAAGATAAATCCTAGAGAGAATATTGTAATCCCATCTTCTTCGTGGAGTTTGGAGAATGAAAACCTACGAATCTCACTTAGAGGAATTATTCCTAACTTAGAGGAACACATTTAGGTGGAGCTCTATTTGAATTTCAAAATTCAAACTTGGAGAAAAGTCACTATATAAGGTAGTTGAAAACTTGTGGATTAAGGCCCCCCATTATTGAGCATATTGTAGATCATTTGTTGAAGTTGAGTATCTTACACTATAGCCTACTCCTATCAACATCATTGGGCATCATATTCATGCCAATGATGCATGTATAACATTGTTACATAATACATAACATCTTCATCATGTTCATCTCCTTCTCTGCTATGTCTACTCAAAACAGTGTACTTGTGATGACCATATCTTAGTGAGTTGTTATCCATTTTCCATGATCTATAGCTTGTTGGAACACGTGAAATAGCTACTACAAGCTAGAAAAGTTTGAAGAAGTTTCATTCATCCAATTGGGAAACAATCATCTCAAAGTGGTCACTGGGCATTCTCTATAGAGTCCCTAAAAAATCAGGGGTAAGCTTCTACTTGCTAAAGACATTGCTCTATGTATAGTCAATTATTTTAAGTGATTCTACTTGGAAACATTAGCTCTCTAAGCTAATTAGACACCCTTAGAAGGAAGTTTTCTAATTGCTACTATACTATGAGTATTGAGCAAAATATCTAGCAAGTATCAAGACCAAAATAGCACGTTTTTGGTCCCAAGCTAGTTGCAAAGTTATTTGTTTTGATCTAACTGTTTGAAGCATCATCTCCAAAGTAGATAGGTACTTTATTGGTGTCATTTGCAAGCTAAGAGGGCCTACAACACAACTCTGAAGTAAAAGAGGGCAGGTACAAAGCGTGGATTAGCAGTACCAAATCATTTCTTGAGGTGTCCATCCATCTTTCCCAATAGTGGTATCAGAGCAATTGAGGTAAAAAGGGAGATGGTTTCCCTTATTTTATTGATAAATTGGATAGGAACAACTACCAAGCATGGTCCTTGAGGATGGAGACATACCTACAAGGAAGGAGTCTCTATGGATACATATCAGGAGATTTGGAGATGCCCATTTTGAGAAGCAAAGGACAACCTACAAGAGAGGAGCTTGAGAGACTCAACTAATGGTGTGCCAAAGGTGCATTAGCAAGGTCATATCTTCTTAACTTTATCTCTGAATTCCTTCTTCCACACATTAGGAATTGTAAGACATCCCAAGAGACTTGGTATACATTGTCTTCATACTTTTCTTCCAACATAAGAGCTAGGAAGAATCAATTGTGGATTGAGTTTATCACTCAAAGGAAGCAACCCAAGCAAAGTGTTTCAGAATATGTGACCAAAGTCAAGGATGTACCTGACCAATTGGCAAGCATAGGAGAGGAGATTGAAGAGGAGCAAATTATGAGACAAGTAATCAATGGCATCAAGGCAGATGACAAATGGGAAGCCTTCACAACTGCTATGGATTTATACATGGACATGCAAATTCTAGATCTTACCACACTCATGGGGCAACTCTTTACCCATGAAGCCAAGCTCAACAAAAATGGAGAATCATCAAGAGGTAACAACTCTTCTGCCCTATACAGAGATAAAGGCAAGTCTAAAGAGAAAGGGAAAAGCAAAAAGATTGAAGATGAAGGTGCTACTTCTCAAGCTAACTATGCAAGAAAAGGTAAGAACTCAAGAGGTAGGGGCAGAGGAGGTAAGCAAGGTAGGGGGAGACCTTTCAACTCTTCCCCATGCAACATATGTGGATTATCTAATCACATTGCAGATGAGTGCTATAGGAACTACAAGAATCAGAGAGTAAGAGGATATCAAAGAGGTGGCTACTCACAATCAAGAGGAAGATTTAACCATACTCAAGGCTACAATCATGGCTACAACAACAACTACAACAACAATTACAACAACAACTACAATAACAATTACAACAACAACTACAACAAAAATTACAACAACAACTATCAAGGAGGATACAAATCAAGGAGGAAGTACAACAATTACAGAGAGGATCAAGAGGGTTCCCTTCTAATTATGAACATGACTTCAAAGCAATGTATGAATGATGAACACCTCTTCTATATTGACTCAGGATGTTCAAACCATGTAGCAGGCAATGTAGCCCTTCTCTCTAACCTTGTGGAACCCAAAGGGAAGCACCAATTACAAACAGGTGATGACACCAAGCATTCAGTGTTCAAGGTAGGAAATGTTAAGACTTCTGATGGGAATAGAAATCTATTGAGTAGGGTTCTTTATGTACCTACAATCACCAAGAATCTGATGAGTGTTGGACAGATTGTGGAAAATGGTTTGCATGTTAGGTTCACCAAATATGGAGCATTTGTGGAGGGTCCACAACATGGATTCAAGAGAATTTCCAAGGGAGAAAAAACAGGTAGACTATTTACATTTGAACTTGAGGACACTAGAAATATTGCACTTTATAATTACAAAGATCAAACATTGTTAGAGCTTGAGATTTGGCATGAAAGACTAGGGAATATTGGTGAGAGAACCTTGAAGCAAATATGTAGAGATCAATGTGTGCTTGGGATACCTAATGTATCCAAGCAACACATGATCTATAAATGTGGTGCATGTGAGCTTGGTAAATCACACAGGTTACCCTTCACAAAGAAAGGCTACATGCATGAAGATTATTTGGAACTTGTCCACACAGATGTGTGGGAACCAAGCAAGGACCCTTGAATTTTTAATTCAAGGTATTATGTGTCTTTTATTGATGATTATAGTAGGTGGAATATCTTGTACTTTATGAAGCACAAAGATGAAGTGTTTAGTTGCTTTAAGAAGTATCTTGCACTTGTGGAAAACCAAACAGGAAGAAACCTAAAGAGATTAAGGTCAGATGAAGGAGGTTTGATGCATTCTTACATGATAGAGGAATCAAAAGGGATATTAGTACAAGGTATACCCTGAGCAAAATGGGGTGGGAGAGAGGAGAAATAGTGAAATTCAGATGCATAGATTTGGGCTCCTTTACTACCGGTGCTGACTATCTCATGATCCATAGCAAATTGCGACTACTATATTTTTTAGAATTACTTACGGTCGGATGGCAAAGTGTATCGAATCATTCCCGCTATTGTGTTCATATTATATGTATTGTATATGAAAAGCACCGAAACGATCTGTGGAATTAGATCGCATGTTTGCGTGCATGAAATACATTCGCTTGCTCGAGAAGATGCTCAACGTGTATTTTCTTTTAGTCAATCGAAACCCTGTCGTTACTTTGATGTCTTGATTTACTTTCGAGTCTTTTGACCCTTACATAAAGTAATATACCGGCACTTGGAGCGACTTCTCTTAATTATTCTATACCGAAAAAGTTGTGAAAAACTTATGTATGATGTATAATGAATGACGGAACTTCATGAGAAATTTTATTAAAAGTATGAATTTTTGATGCATTCGATCCTAAGGACCAAATCATAACTCAGTTCTTGCATTTGTGTCCACGAAATCCATCAGTCTAGGCCTTTTTTATGATTAGAGGATCACGAATATCTCTTGACACTATGAACAAGTTTTCGGTTGTGCATAAAGCATCATTTTGAGTCTCCATTTCTTTAAGTCACCTTCTCTCGTTTGAATTACAAATGAAACTTTGTGATTGTTTTTTTTTATCTCTTTGAGTTTCCTTCTAAGTACTTGAGTTCGTATCCACTTTGAGTCTTTGTTCTATTCACCTCGAGTTGTCCTAAAAGCACCTCGTGTGTGCCCTATCATTGGTGGTTGAATTGATCTGCCAACCGTTCCTTCCATGCAGACAACACTGGGATCTTCAAAATAACCTTCACTTTATTCGGATCGACCACTATACCATCACGTGGAATAACATGTCTAAGCAGTTTTTCACACTTGACTACAAAAGCTGATTTATTAGGGTTTAGACAAAGGTGTACCTTCCTCATCAAAGCAAGCTTTGAGATGCTCCAAGTGCATATCCATTTGCTCGGAAACCAAAAATCATCCAAAAATATGTGCATGGAGGAGGTAAGATAGGGAGTGAATATCTGTTGCATGCATCCTTGGAATGTACTTGGGTCATTCCTCAGTTCGAACCACATTATTGTGCATGAAAGGCCCCCAAATTCGTAATAAATTCTATGTTTGGTATATCCTTATGCACCATATGGACTTGATTGTAAACGCTGAAGCCATCTAGGAATGAGTACATCTCTCTACATGCAGCCTCATCCAACATACTATCGAGGAACAATAGCAAGAAGGGATCTCGGATCGTTGTTGCATTCAGCTTCCGATAATCCACACAAATTCATAACTGCTTATTTTTATTTGGTACAATGGTTATCAGTAGAACCCACTCCGGATTTTTGATAGGAACAATGAACTCTACTTTAATTGAATGGTCCAGTTCCTGCTTGACATGTTCCACAAAATTTAGGTTCATTCAATACCTATATTGCATCACCGGTCTGGCATCTGGTTTGAGTAAAATCCTATGATGATATAATTTGGGTTCTAAATCTTTGATGTCTGCGTATGTCCATACGGACACATTTTTATACTATTGTAGCAATGCTATTAAGGCCATCCAAAATTTTGGAGCAAAAACTCTACACAAATACGTATGGGTTTAGGTCAAGACAAATTTGGGTGCCCAAGGCTTTCTTGGAGCCTCAAATAGCCACACATAAACCACACAATGTAAAGCAATATTCACACACTTGAAGAGCCAATACCCGCAATTTCTTGACACACACAGTATCTATGAGCATGAGTAGAAGCACTTGTAAATGGGTCCCTAAAAAGCCTCATTTCCAAGTAGACTCTATTGTAAAGCCTTTAGAAGTCTCCACAAAAACATATAAAGCCATACAATATGTTTGGCAACCCAAATCTTGTAATAAACCCCCTAACACCACTGTGTAAGCTCACCTCCACATACTAACTGTATCTACACGACATTGCACTACTCCAATTAGCACCCAATAACCCTTCATCCGCTAATCACACTTCACACTCACGATCACACAAGCACTCACTGACCCGCTAACCACATAATAGTTCATCATGTTAATGTTGTAATGGGGACAAATGGTCTGTTTGTGTCCATTGCAATGTTAACATGTATTTATATATTCTCATAGAACTGGAAATCAATACCCTGAACATGGCAAAGGTTGCAGGAACGAGCTCCCAGGCAGGCAAAGGTCCTCAAATAGTGGACATTGAAAGTATCCCTATCCACAAGGAGTTGAAGGAATGGCCACAAGAGTTAAGAGCAGTGCATGTCATACCCATTCAAAATCCTCCCCAAGGGCACACATTGCAAGTTAACAAGAACTCTCATTGGTTCAGTGAAGTCACAGGACCCCTTGGGGATGGCACCTATTTATGGGAATTTGAGAGAGAGTTTAATAGACAGTGGGGCTGATACCATTTCTTTACACGAGAGTTTGAAAAGCTTCAGAACGGCGGAAGTTTACGATCGATATGGAGGAAGGCCGGATTGTATGACTATTTTTGTGCTCAGTTACCTAAGCCTGACTTCTAGAGGTGTTCATATTTAGTTGCACACTCACGCCTAGCAGAGATAAAAAGGGGACAAGCACCTTTGTACTTCCATCTCTTACATGAGGGAATGGATTTAAACGTTTTAAATTAACCAACAACTTGGTGAGGGAAGCACTAGATATGAGAGGTATGCATATCCCTACTGAGAAGGAGACAATGATCCAGGACAATATGAAGAACAAGAACCTCACTAAGCTGAAGGACACGGTGGCAATGACCCCGACTATTGCCATCCGCCTCCGAATGTGCATGCAACACTTCACATTACGAGCCCAAGAAATATTTACAATGCCACCCAAGAAGATCTGGTTTAGCTTATACTTGGCAGACATGCCAAACCTGACAATCAGCATGCCACATTGGATTATCAGCCAGATCCATCTTGCACATCAATGCTAGTATAAGAAACAGAATTCAGTGCTATATGGATGTTGTGCACTTAATAGAATTGTGTATTGGTGCCTTGCATACGATGTGCCAATCCAAAGGGCACTCATTTGGACTACGGTGCAAGAATTTCAATGAAGGGCATCAGCTGCAGGGCCCCCATCACAAAAAATGAGAGGAACTGTTCAGGTGTCATGCGCACAGGCTAGGGGCGCTACAGTGACACCAGACATGACTCCTCCATCCCGAAGGCGAGTACAACCCTTCACCATCTGATTACCAAGGCACAGTGCAGAGGGACCTAATCTTATCTTTCCACAATCCCCACATGCAGCCAACTTGGAAATCAAAGTAGAGCAATTAAGTGGACAACAAGTAGTCATGGACTGGCCCGACCAAACTCAACCAATCATTGTGGGAGTGGAGGAAGATGAGGAAGAGACTGACAAAGAAGAACAGGATGAAGAGCAGGAAGGACAACATGATGAGGAGGAGCATGAACCAATGCAACAACTCGTGGGAGCCCCATCATACACAATACAAATAGAAAGATTCCACAATACTATGAACTTGGTTCAGGAACAACATAGACTATCTTTGGCATCCGGGAAAGCTCTAATGAACCAGATACTTGAGGAAGGAGGTGTGGATGACCAATTCATAGCTTCCCTTGACCTGCTCGCAGATGCATTGGGGGTACCAGAGGCTGTGCACACTACCCTTGCACATTCTCAGAGGTTTGAACAAAGACACGGGAGATGCCCTCTAAGATCAGGAAAGCATATACATATTATAGTATCAGAACCACACGACACCACTTCCACAACCACCACCATGGCACACTCCACTCAACATACTGAAGAACCCCACGCATCAAGTGCACCCCCATCCCCACCCTTACCACCCTCCCCTCCAACTCCACCCCCCTCACCTTGTACAACAACCACCATTGTCTCTATTATCACCACCACAGTCTCCACCACTCTCAGTGAAGCACACGATATGGGTCAACCTCACAACTCTCACAACCTGACACCACTACCGTTGTAACTATCACCACAAGCTATAGGGCTCTAACCATGGTTACAGGGAATCCCATTTCCCCTCTCATGCATCTAGGAGGCCCACACACATCATTAGGCACACCACTGTACATTCGCACCACAGTCACCACATCTACCATCCCTATGTATATGGTAACTCCCACGTCTACATCCACACATGACCAAATGGACATATCACCCACAACTGCACCACTCCCTCCCCCCATATTTCCATAATCTCCCATTCCCCCACCAACTACATCACCACTTCTCACCACAACATTCACCACCCCTTTCCCTCTTCCCTATCCCCCTGCATTCCATTTCCTACCGTCCACCCCTATAAATAATGTATTCAACACTTTATATCAATGTGTTTCTCAGTTACAATAGAATTATCAGCATTTAGATGCACAACATATGAACCTATTCAAAGATCATGAGACATTACAGGAACGAACCACAACCATGGAGAAGGAAAAGGTAGAACTGCAACATAACTATGATACCTTACAAAGACAATATGAGGAATTGGTGGCCAATCCCCCCCAACTAGATAAATAGGCACAACAACACCTCGAGGAAATGCTACGCACCCAACAAGCAGACAATCCCAAGATATGTCGTAACCTCACATTATTGAGGAAACACATGTCAGAAACATTAGAACAAAAGACTCCAAAAACAGAATGAAGAAAATCTAGAAGCGACGATGGAAGGTTCACCTAAAGAGATCGACCTAGAGTGGTTCAAAGCCCTTCCTTCAACCAACATGCAGATAATATTGGATACACATGCAAACCTCCTAGAGGCATATGATGCATTAGAAAAAGAGCGATATCAACTATGAAAGCAATTGGCCCGTCATAGAGAGCAACCAAAGGAAGCAGCACCTACAACCACCACATCTAAAGAGGTAATAGAATTGAAAGCACAAGTGGCTGCTTTGCAAAATAAACTTCTACAATATGAATGGAAACCTTCTCCCATGGTGGAGCTAGAGCCTGAAGAGCTAGTTCCAATTGAAGTTCAAGAGACATTTGAGGACCCTTACGTACCCATGCCTACACTTGGAGGTCGAAAAATAGAGGAAGGGATCGATACATTTGAGATTGAAGCTCTGGAATGGCTGCAGAAGTTAGAAAAGGTTGGCCCCACTCATGATGACATATTGGTCATTCAGATACAATCCATGTCTTGTCTGGAAGATGTTGTCATCAAATCCGACTACTTCAAGAACTTATGTCATCATCGGTGGATTGGCACTTCAGACGATCAGTATGTACCATTTTGTTTGTTAATGGTAGATTATAATGCAGAGATCAAGCACCGCACCATGAAGCAGCCAACATTTCCAACCTAGTTTGCCCCTGACGACATTCCTCAAAGTGCCACATAGGGCAACATCTTCCACTCTACATGGAGGATTCGATTACTAGAAACCTACCCAGAGATGGTGCGCACATGGAACAACATGCCCTTGTATATTAAGTATAACCCCTACTATTGTCCTGTCTTTCAAGGATGATCATGGCCTGAGCTTGGTAAGATAGTAAACAATGTCAAAGGATGCGACAAATGGCTCAACTATGTATATCTAGCACTACTGTGTGGCCCACCAATGGTAGCATATATGATTTCCACCATTCGCCATTAGGGCATTAGGTTCAAGAATGTAACAAACATAATGGCACAAAATGTGCCTCAAAATATTTGAATTCAGGCTTGTCTCATTCCATACATTCAAAAATGTTAAAGAACCTCACCTCTCAGCCCTAGACTTCAATGAAGGTAGGCTCGATCTAGTCTATGATGTGAGCATCACCCCATCTGTCAATGTTGTATATGCATGGCACGCTCGTGTCAAATATCTCCTAGCATGCTTCAAATAGACGTTTGAAGAAATTTTTATCACAGGGTTTCGAGAGTATCACTCAAAAATACTCATTCCCAGACCTTCTCATGTGTTACACTTATTTGCTATGGAGTAGGCCCTACACTCAGATAAGCTGCATATGCCACATCCGGAGGTACCTAGGCCAGTAAATTGGGATGCCTTACTCGCAGATCTAGCCAAAGGACTGAGGCTCGAAGGACACCACTTGGCCACAGATGTGGTCGAATAATACATCAAACGTTTGACTTAACAACAGCTTGTTAGAGACGATAGACACCAGAGAGGGGGAGTGTTGGCAGCAGTCAAGGCATCTCAAGACAAGGGAGCGGACATAAGGAATCACAACAAAGAGAAGGGCCAAGTAGGCAAAGCAGTCAAAGAAGATATGGCAAATAGGCCATGCAATTTTTGAGATAACTCCCTTTTAATAGTGATGTTCATCACTACATGAACATTGTAAATACCGTTTTTGGTAGATTAGACTCCATTTTAATCAAGTTGAGAGTCCTCAAGCTTGAGTATTAGAAATATTTATGTACCAATTTTCATAATTTGTAGAGCTCATTTGAGCCTGCAAGATAGCCTAGGAACCTAATTTTTAACTAGGCTGGACAAGACAGGGCCAGTAGCTAGTCAAAAACTATAAAAGGAGCTAGAGAGCTCATTTTTGGGAGAACAAATTGTAGTTTCAACTAAGAAGAGCTCTTGTAATTTTCTTTTGATCTTTATCATAGCTTCCATTATCTCACTCTAGGTTCTTACCTGTGTGTGTGTGTGTATGTGTGTGCATGCTTGTGTGCTTCCCCATCACCACTTGTGCACATCACTTCCATGAGGTTTTTATACCATCATCATGTCTCCCGGGATTGACATTAAAGGAGGTGCTACTCACCATTGAGCTACATCAATGCATGTGCCTTAGCATCTTTGCCATCCCAATAAATTTGCTCTATAGTAGATGGACCAAGAATCGCAACACGAACATAAACATAAAAAATATCACCATCTTCAATGCTATCTGCATCACCTTCAGCAATATATGTTTGCAGGTGAAATAGGATGTTTTCAAACACCGGGCACAATATTCCACAGTCCTTTTGCAACCAATACATGATGCATCATATAAGCCCACAATGGGTAATTGGTACCATCCAATTTATCCTCGATAGCCAACCTATGGAATACATCACTAATTTTAGCCATGGCCATTGACTAAAATACCCTAATGTAGAAAAATGATTGTATCTGAAAAAGTTGAACAAAACTACATTGATGAGTTTCGCAAAACATGTAGCAAACTTTGAGGTGCTTATACTGGCAAACAAAAACCTGTATATATCTTTGGCACAAGAAAGACAAAATTGTGTACCCAAGCACTAGGATAGTGCATTCCGAGGCCAAAACAAGCTTGCAATTTTGGCACCATAGAGCAAATCAGTTTTGTTCTCCTAATCACCTGATTAAGCTCACCAAATTTTGTGCGATTCTGAGACTATGACCAGAGGGGTGCCGAAGATGCCCTAGATGAAGTGACGGCCTGCTTTGATACCAATTGTTGGAGTTCGAGGTATGTGAAAGCACACGAATAACACATGGAAGAAGAAGAAGCTTGAAGCACAACACACAATACTAAATGTATTACCACTAGAATGTACAAAGATATATAACCCATTAGGGCAATATGCATATATACAAGCCGATGGAAAAAACCTCCTAAATAGGGAAAAAACTACCCAAGCGGTCCTAGTGTGTTCACACACATCACTACCTAAATATATCAATAGAAATGGCACAACCAAAATTTGCCGACAAAGTTTTTTCGACCCAGTGCTTAGGTGCTCTATTTTCATTCGAAACTGAAATGCAAGATGGATAAACTAGAGTTGTGGTGGACAGGTCCATTCCAAATCCATGAGTTATGTGGACGAGGTTTCTTTTGCCTTTCAATGATGTCCAGAAAGCCGCTATCGATGGTCATTAATGGGTCTAAGTTGTAGCCCTATCAACCCCCCATTGGATAATAGGCTAGGGAAACACATACACACACACACACACACACACACACATATATATATATATATATATATATATATATATATATATATATATATATATATATATATATATATATATATATATATATATATATATATATATATATATATATATATATATATATATATATATATATATATATATATATATATAGGTGTGTGTGTGTGTGTATATATATATATATATATATATATATATATATATATATATATATATATATATATATATATATATATATATATATATATATATATATATATAGTAAATCTGAGAAAAGAAAATATAATATCGAGAGAAAATATGAAAACACAATAAGTCAGGAAATTATCCAACGTGCAATAATGGTAAAGAAACTACTTGACATGAAAATTGTACAGCCAATTCACAATGGTGGCATATGTATCCTTTCAAATCTGATTCTTTGATCCTTATCACGAGGTGCATGATTAGTGCAGAATCAAGGAAGTAAAGATACCATCTAGGGCAATCATGATGCAGACCCGATGCTCTCAGCTAAGAAACACAGGGAATAAAAGGCTGAGGACCATTCCTAATCCAGCTTGGTTGATGAACACATGAACAAAGCGACTTGTGACCATGTGTACTCCAGCAAACAAAGAAAATAGTAGGTGTAGCAAAAACACAGCAATGGTGGCCACCTTCGCAGATGCCCATCTGCTCAACATACAAGACAACCTTTCCCAACAACAGGTAGACTCGTTTAAGAGGGTTGTTACAATGTACACTAATCGATTGGAGGAGTATTCATCCTCACCCCTTGGCAAACGAGATAGCATAAGAAATAACACGACAAATAGATGGGAATGACTTCAACATCCTAGAGATATGTCTATGAACTGGAAGAAATAAAGCCTTTCAATTATCCCCGATGCTGATAGTAGAGTGAGTCCATGCCCCTAACATAGGAATCACTCAGGGAGTGAGATAGTGGATGCTACATAGTTGGTGGACTTATTGGGAAACACGCGCTCACAGGAGTATAAGTTCTCCCAACTCCCGGACAAGAACCCGACTAAGTTGGAATTATTGCTAATGACAATGGTAATAAATCTACAAGCCAAGCATTTGGAGTATCATAGTAGTTGTATGATTTAATGAAGGAGTCTGCCAAAATACAAGTGAATTGGGAAAAAATCATTTTTGGAAATCGAAAAAAGAAGTATGTAGACTGTTTAAGAGGACAGGCAGAGTAGTGAATGCAACTTTGGACTATAAACATTGTGTAGAATTTGAATTCAAATCATGCCTCCAAAATTCCCCATTTTTCTCAATCAAGGTAGATGGAATCTTGAGCTAAAAAAGTCATGGAAAAGTGGTTGTAGACTTTACCAAAAAGTGAAATGATGTGGCACTTGAGTTAAGCCTTGGTTCACACACATTTGAGCTTGTACATTTCTAACTGAGATGCCCTAAAGACTCTATCTCTAGAACGAACAACTCAATCTTATCTAGATTTATAAATAATTGGTTTTCTTTTAACTTATTTAATAATAATCTTAAATGACTTTCATGCTCATGCACAAGCCTACTATACATTAAGAATTCATCATAAAATCCACAACAAGCTTTCTAGTGAACAGTCGTAAAATTTGGTCAACCATCATGAAGGCAACAAAGTGCATTGCTCAAACCAAATTCCATAAATAAATACTCATAATGCCCAAAAAGTGTTTTGAAAAATGTTTTATATACATGTTATTCATTTACTCTAATTTGCTGGTATCCACTTTTCAAATCTATTAATCCATGTATAATGGCTCCACTACAACATTTAAAAGATCATCTATCTTGGGCATGGGATATTTGTGCTTGATCCTAATCTTATTGAGTACTATGTAGTCACTGCACATCCTATAAGATCCATCTTTCTTCTTTATGAAAAACTCGTGTGGCAAAGGGCAAATCAATGAGTCTGATCAGCCCTTTATGCAAATTCTTCTCTATGACCTTGCAAACTTCATTCTTCTCCTACAAGCTCATTCGAAATGGTGGTCGAGTGGTTAGACTCCTTCCTGGTACCAATTGGAATTAATGCTCAATTTTCCTTCACGGAGGTAAACTTGAAGGTAATTCTTAAAAAACAAAATCCTTGGAATTTTGCTCTTACTTTATTTGGAAGTAATTGAACATTCCAACTAGAGTTTCCATGACTACATGAATACATCACTACACATGGTGAATACACAAAATAAAGAAAATAATTATACTTACAATCGATCTTGAGCAATTTGGTAGCGGTCACCAATCATGTTTCTCAGAGATCTGGCTCTCCACGGATCAGTAGTTGTCTCCCCTCATGGTCAAACTGATAAACATGGGAAGCAAATTCTATGACTGGTTGTTTCCTAGCATGCCACATTTTACTTAGGACTACATCAAAATGGGTTAGTCATGCTATCTCAAAATCCAATCTCTCTTCGTAGGACTACAACAGAATGGGTAAACCTACCATTCGTCTGTCCCATGTATCAGTTCCCTTCTTGTTGGCTAACTCTATTGTGTATGCATACTTTGATTGCACAGTCTCTAAGTATAGCCTATTGACTAGTTGGGAGCTAATAACATTTTGTGTAGACCCAGTGTCAAAGAGTACCTTGACAGGTTGTCTTGCCATGACTCCTCTCATGACAATGAGTTCCATATATGGGAATTGGTATCCTTTCTATGCCACTCCCAAAAGCACACTACTTGGCACAATAGGAATGTTCTTTGTGACTGTCATGACCACTATGGGAGATGATACTTGGGATTGGGAATAACCAAAGTCCTCATCTCCATCACTCCCTACCTGTGTAAAATTGATGAATATGGTAACTGCTATCTTTTTCTTCCTAGGACAATCCTTGAAAAGGTGATTTCCTAGACATCCATAGCACAATCCTTCCTTCATTGCCTTCTCTTTCTACAAAGGGGTAGGGATAGACTTATTTTAGGCCCTCTTAGTCAAAGCACACACTTTTTTTTCTCGTGTGCACTGGTGGTAACTGCCGTAAATGAGTCCGAAATAGAGTGGCATAGTCTTGTACATTCTAGTGTGGTTTCTGCCTATTATTTTGCAGTTAATCAAAAATTTCTACTGGGTTTTTCTTTAACCAAAATCGTTGTAGAAATGCATCCTTCACGTCATCATACTACCGGAAATGATTCAAGTTATACTCGGTTAACGAGTGTGCGACTTCATTAACCAAAGTTGACTGGAACATAATGGCTTTATAACAGGGCAAACTGCGTAATTAATTTCAAATGTCTGCACATGCGCATCGGGATCATCTCCTGGAGAACCTCCAAATTTTGTATATGTGACTGCGGCTGGCACGGGACGCATTAGAATAATCTGTTGCTGTTGTTTTTGTTGTTGTTGCTGTTGTTGTTGTTGTTGTTGTTGTTGTTGTTGTTGTTGTTGCTGTGAACTACTCATGTTGCCTAAATTTGGGGGACGTATCTCTTGATGTTCCTAGACCGTAATACGGTCACTTTGCCAACTTTCGGGTCCTAAGATATCTCTGAACCAATTACTTAGCTAAGAATCTAAGAGCCCTTTCTCAACTTTAATGTTGAAATTGACTAAACTTGCACCTAAAAACGGTGGATGCAGTAAATTTCTGTCAAACAATACCACACTATCATCGGAGATCACCCAATTATCACTGGTTAATGCTGAACTCCCACCAAAATTGCCGAATTCTCACTGGATAATGCTGAACAGTCATTGCACTACGCTGCGATACAATAAAAACTAACGTACTATCTTCAGAATGTATTGGACTATCACCGGAATGCATAGAATTATTGCTGTAAGCTATCGAACTACTTCTACACAGCAACGAACTGCCACCGGAATTCGGTTGTTCTTCACTTCTACCACCAGAGGGTGTTCCTAACGAAGTCGGAATTACCGAAAGATGTTGATCACTTCAGTATTTGGGATAAGATTCACCGGAAGGTGTTACGAGCATATATCAAAGGATTCTTCTTCAACCCTTAACCTTTTTCTTCAACTAGCTACTCCATTTCCCACAGACGGCGCCAGTGTTAAACTTGTATTTTAAACTTTGTATCAGATCTGGGTTCTTGGGATGGTTAGGGGTTTGTAAAACAGAGGCCCTATTTGTATTTTCCCAAATCTACAGATTCAATGTATGCTACTATACGAACTTAATGCTCCAAATTAAACTATCTTTCAACTACTTATCTGTTCTGCACATTACAACTTCTTCACCACAATACGCATAAACGTGCACTTCGTCACTTTACCGCAATATCAGATCAACTTAATACTTCATCAAAGACTTAACGAATTACTAAACTTAATGAACAGAGTTAGAGCATACTCAGAATACTCAAGATATCAACAACGGGTTATGCTCCACTTCAGGCACTCGCCCAGACCAACACTCCGGCGTCGTCTGCCTTCTGTTCACGCACACTTCTATTAATTAATCAAAAAGAGTTACAACGATTGTGCTATGCCCTTTTGGTGTGCGACTTTTCATATTTACATTACAGAATATGTTAATTCCATTCCGATGGCTCACACACTACACCCCCTTGTAGAAAACCTCCAGCTTGTGGCACGATATAATAAATAAGAACATTGAGAGTTCTTATAACTTCTTGGTTGTACCTACAAGATCAGATACTAACATACTACTTTCATGCAAAATGCAGATATGAACAAGTCTCTAATCAACCATACGCTATATATGCTATGCATTATGCTTTTTCTACGTGCACAATGATGCATGAAAAGAGCAAGAATGCATAAGAATTGACAAGAAAACTGAACTTGGAGTCCAAAAAGTTTATGTGTAGTTGTGTGTAGGTGTTCGAAATGGTTAAAACACACTCCTCTTGAGTCTCCAAGAGTATCCCAATGGTTATCACATTGAAAAGGTGCTTGTATAGGGATCTTTGTTGTTAAATAGCCAACTTTGGAGATCTTTAAAGGTCTAAAGATGGGTTCAAATGATAGCTTGTAACCACTCAATTGATAGATCTCTCAGCAAAGAAGAAAGTGGAATCACTCAATTTGGATACCAAATGAGTGAGATACGCCCATTCAAGTGAACCTAGGTAGTCAAATTGTACCCTTGTAGAGAGGGTTCAACTATAGAACTTAGAAAAAAGCCAACTTTTGCTTTTTTAAATGGATTCTCTACAGTGGAAAACAAGTGCTGAGTTTTTCTTTATCCCATGCAAAGTTGAGGGTGCCGAAATGGGGTATATAAGGCCCTCTACCTCCTTGTTGCTCTCAACTTGAGAAGAGAAGAAGAAGAAGAAGAAGAACTCCCTATCTCTCTCTCTCTTGTTGGAACATCAAGCTTACACTATCCTTGAGGTAGATTTGATCTACATCCAAAAACTATCATTTGGATTATGTCAAAAAATATCCATTGAAGAGTTCTTTTATTTATTCTCATTTATTGTATTTTTGCTAAAGTTTTCTATGGTTCATTTACCAATGTAAAAGTCTAGATCTTTACACATGGAAAAGGAGAAAAAGGGAGCTCAAATTCTGTGAATTTGAGGTGGTTGGGTTTGACAATCAATGAATAAAGCAATCACTTAAAAGTAGATCAAATTAGATCTTCACTTTTCCTAGATTATAGGAAAGTTAATTGATTCTCTTCAACAACCCAACCCACCTTCATTTGAATTTTTAACCTTCATTTGAAATAAAAATTCACTTTAGAAGTCATGGAGTAGTTCAAGAGTCTATATAAAGACTTCAAATCACTTGCATGATACATGGAAGCAATATACATACACTTTTTGCCATCATTGTCTTGCTCCATTTCTCTACATAATCTACAAATTTTCAAGGAATTTGGTTTAGTATATTTTAAGACATGGCAATTTTTCTATCTTGGAATCTATCTCTACGCAACCCTGAAAAATACAAGGTAACACTATTGAGTGTCAAGATCATTTCATAACCATATTTTTCTTATTACGTGTACCCTTTTGAATTTTATACACTCAACCCTATGTGTATCATTCCTTCAAAAGGGTTTTTTCCAATTGTAATCATGTTGGCTGCTATGAGCATTTGAAGTTGATTGTTTCATCCATAGATAACAAGTTTTTGAGCTAGTCAATGTGCAAACCTATCTATCTTTTATCGACTCTTTCTCCTTGATGATCCAAAGTACATAGTGGATTTTATTCCACTTATCACATGCCTATAAGGTATATTTGATTGTCCATAAGATCAAGGGCTGGTCTTGTGCTAGTTGGCTGGATGGAACTTCGTCAATTCATAACTCACTTTTTAACCTCCTACAAGCTTCTCCAAGTTCTTTTAGTGGTATTAGAGCGAGATCAAGATGGGTGATGGGTTTCCCTCAATGATCAAGAATCTTGATAGACACAACTATGCAACTTGGAAAATCAGAATGGAGGCCTATTCGCAAGGTAGAAAGCTTTATGGAATTGTAGTAGGTGATGAAGCTATGCCTACTCTAAGATCCAAAGGAGGACTTACACAAGAGAAGACAGATAAGCTCACACTTTGGTGTGAAAGGGATGCTCAAGCAATGTCATACATACTAAACACTATCTCTAATTTTCTATTACCACATATTAGAGGATGCAAGACATCTCAAGAGACTTGGGATGCCTTTGAGACTTTCTTTTCTGTTGGCACAAAGGCAAGGAAGAACCATCTTTGGAATGAGTTCAATCAGATGAAGAAGACACCTAAACAAACCATCATAGAGTTTGTTACAAAGGTCAAGGAGGTTTCTGATCAATAGGCATCCATTGGAGAGCTGATTGAAGAAGAGGCCATCATTATGCAAATTCTCAATGGGATTAGAGCTGACAAGCAATGGAAATCTTTCACCAGAGCTTATGATCTCATAATGGATGTGCAAAACTCCACACTTCAACATCTTTCTTGGCCAACTCTTCAATCAAGATGCCAAAAATAGAATAAAGAAAAGTAACTCCTATCATGGTAATTCAACCAGTGCTCTATATGCAAATAAGAAGAATAAGAAGTTTAAATGCAAGAAGAAGGAAGAAGGTGAAGAGGATACTTCCCAAGACAAATTTGTAGGCAAGAGCAAGTGGAAAAGGAAGAAGAAAGGACCAAAGCATGGAAAAAACAAAGGTTAGAATGTTCAACCTTGTTCCATCTATGATAAGACCAACCACACCACTCAAAATTTCTTGTTCGATGGGAAGACCCAGAAAGGAAGTTGAAGACGTGGATATGGAAGTAGTAGATGCAAAGGTGGACACAACTTCAACAAAAACAATAGAGGACATAAGGGAAGTGACTACAAAAAATATTTTGAAGATCAAAAGCATGAAGAATCATTGCATTTGATGAATCTAAGCCATAAGCAAGGTAAAGATGATCATTTGTTCTACATAGACTCATGATGTTCAAATCATGTTGCATGCAACATTTCTCTTCTACCTGACTTGGAAAGACCAAAACTTAGGCATGAAGTACAAACAAGGGATGCCACTAAGCACAATGTTGTGAAGATTGGTAATTTCAAAGCTTCCAATGGTAGGATAAACATTTTGAGTAAGGTTCTCTATGTACCCACTATCACTAAAAACATAATAAGTGTAGCCAAATAGTTGAAAAAGGCTTGCAAGTTAGATTCACCCAACATGGTGCTTTTGTGGAAGATCCATGTCAAGGCTTCAAGAAGATAGCGAGAGGTGCAAAACATGGTAGACTCTTTACTTTTTAACTAGGAGAAACCAAGAATATAGCTCTATTCAACTTTGGGTCTCAAACCCTAAGTAAGCTTGAAGTGTGGCACAAGAGACTTGGTCATGTGAATGAAAGAACCTTGAAGGATATATGCAGGGATCAAAGTGTTCTAGGGCTCCCAAACATATCAAAGCAACACATGATCAATAGATGTGATGCATGCAAGATTGGGAAAGCACAAAGACAACCATTCAACCACAAAGACTTCCTCCATAATAACGTATTGGACTGAGTACATACACATATATGGGGGCCAAGTCAAGAACATACATTGGCAAGATCAAGGTATTATGTCTCATTTATTGATGATCATAGTAGATGGACTATTTTGTACTTTATCAAAAGTAGGAATGAAGTGTTTGATTGCTTCAAAAAGTATCTATCACAAGTGGAGATTCATACAGTAGATCACTCAAGAAGCTCAAATCTTATGGAGGGGGAGAATACTTCTCCAAAGAGTTTGATTAGTTCTTGCAAGATAAAGGTATCAAAAGTGAAGTGACTACCAGGAACTCTCCTCAACTAAATGGAACTGTAGAGAGGAGAAACAAGACCGTGGTTGGATCAGCCAAAACAATGTTTGAAGAGAACATGTTGCCCTATTATCTATGGGCAAAGGCTATTTCAATTGTTGTGTACCTTCTCAATAGACTACCATCCAAACCACTTAAAGGTATGCCTCCTTATCAAGCATGGCATGGAAGAAAACCTAGTCTTGGACATTGCAAGGTGTTTATGTTCATGTACCATCAAGAATAGGAGGCAAGCTAGATGGAAGGACAACAAAGGGATTGTTTATTGGGTATGACTCAACTGACATGGGTTACAAGTTCTATAATCCTTCAACCAAGCAATTCACTACAAATAAGGACATTGTGTTTCAACAACACAGGTCTTGGTATGATGAAGACAAGCAAAAGGTAACTCTACCATATGATCTTGATTCTTATTCTCATCAATTAGAAAGCAAGTATGATACACAGGTCTAGGATCCAAGTAGTGATAGAGATGATGAACAAGATTAAATGGAAAAGGGTTAAAAACTATTGAATTCAAGAGGCAACGCAAATGTGTAGGAGTGAGGAGAATGCTCTAAGCAAGGCCCTAGAAGATCAAAAGGGAGAAGAAACAACTAGAAAGGTATGGATATGATCCCACATTTGCTACAAAGCATTCAATCTACTTGGAAAAAGACTCAATTTCAAACGAAACCTCAACCAATGAGGAGAAAAAGGGAAATCCTAATTGGGAAAAGGCTATGAAAGAAGAAATAGATGCATTGAAGGAGATGGACACTTGGGATTTGGTTCTAATGTCATCCAATCAAAAGGTAATTGGTTGCAGATGGGTATATAAACTAAATAGATATTTATGTGGATCAATTTTCATGTACAAGTCAAGATAAGTTACCAAAGGATGCTCACAAACTCATGGTATAGAATATGAGGAAACATTCTCACTAGTTGCAAAGATTACTACAATCAGAACATTGATAAGTGTTGTTGTTGCAAGAAATTCAAGATTCCTCCAACTTGATGTAAAAATGCATTTTTAAATGGTTGGATAAGCAAAGAGGTATACATCTCACAACCTTCAAGTTTTGAAAACCCTAATCATGCATATTATGTTTTTAGACTTAAGAAAGCATTGTATGGATTTAAACAAGCTCTTAGAGCTTCTTGGAATAACAAGCTTTCATTATGCTTAAGATGGACATGATCATCATCAAACTCATCGTTGAAATGATGCCACATATACTCCTTGTAGAGTTTTATTTGCATTCATTTGTTGTATTGGGAGTTTGATCATAGGATCACCCTCTTATGTAAGTTGCAAAGCATTTAACTTTTTTAAAGGAAAAGTAAAGGGCCTAGAAACCATGAGGTAGAAATGGTTGGGATTCATTCTCAATCAATCAATCAAAAGAAAGATGCGATTTCAAATTTCCCCTTTCCTAGATTGTAGGGAAAGATGCCAATCAATCTAAACTAACAAATCCACCTAAGTTCGAATATAAATTGATGGCAACAAGGCAAGTACTTGCAGATTTGAAGAATTGGATGAAGAAACATGCTCAAGCTAGGAGCAACATTTACATGGCTATAAATGATTATCTTTTACCACACATTAGAGGATTAGAAAGTGCAAAAGATGTATGGAATGCCTTATAAAAACACTTTCAAAACACAACCAAATCAAGGTAGGCTTCACTGTGGGCTGAGTTTACAACTTTCAAGAAGAAAGGTTCTCAGTCAATCTCTGATTACATTATAAGGATGAAGGACATTGCAGATAGTTTGGGAGCAGTAGATGAAGACATTCAAGAAGAAAAGTTGGTAAGGCAAATACTCACAGGTCTAAGAGGAGATGAAGAGTGGAAGCCTTTTATATTGTCTACATAATTATCATTAGATCATTTCACTCCTGATCTCAATCAATCTCTAGCACATATGCTAACATTTGAACAGGACATTAAAGGAGAATGAGAGAAGCTCAGGTCAAGCAATGTATTTAGAAGCCAAGAAGTAGACTGCTAAAGGCAAGCAATCAAATGATGAAGAAGGATCTTCAAGTTAAGTGAACTTCACAAAAGGAAAGATGAATTTCAGAGGTAAAAGTAGAGGAGGTAAGAATAAAGAAAATGGTAAAGCTTGTTGGATTTGTGGAAGAACAAATCATTTGGCAAATGATTGCTGGTATAATAATCAAAATGGTGGAAGTCATAATCAAAATTTCAGTCCTAGAGGAAGAGGAGGCAAAAATCAAACAGGTAATTTCAGAGGAAGAGGTGGTAGAACTTCATTTGCTAGAGGATGTGGAAGGAGTTTCCAAACTCATCCCTACGACAACACTTATTATAATTATGCTTCAAATTAGAACAAAGACTTGACTCTCATCTTCAATGCAACACATGAAGCAATTAATGAAGATCAAATGGTGTTTTATATTGACTCATGATGTAGCAATCATCTGAGTGGCAATATTTCCTTTATGACTGATATGGAAGCCAGAGTGAATGAACATACAGTTCAAACAGGAGCAACACCAAACACAAAGTCGAAAGCATTGGATCAGTGAAGACAAAGATGCAAGCAAACTTCTAAGAAAGGTACTTTATTTTTGAACAATTCCTAAAAATCTAATAAGTGTAGGGCAAATTTTTCAGAAGGGATATGAAGTCAGATTACAAATGATGGTGTTTATAATGAAGACCCAAGTCAAGGATATAAAATCATTGTTACAGAGAAAAATGAAGGAAGGTTATCCTCTCTCAAAGTCTAAGGTAATGTGGGACATGCATTATTCACTTATGGAAGTCAAAAGATGTCTGTATTGAACCTATGGCATAAGAGGTTAGGACATTTCAATGAAAGAGGGATAAAAGAGATGACAAAGAATGGTGCATTGCTTGGTCTACCAAATATTGAAGGTCAACATATGATATACAAATGTGAGGCATGTCAACTAGGTAAAGCTCACAAGAAATCATACAACAAGCAAGGACATAGGTATTCAAATATGCTTGAATTGGTTCATATAAATGTTAAGGGTTCTTCAAAGGACTATAGCATAAATGGATCAAGGTATTATGTGTTGTTTATTGATGATGCAACGAGCTGGATTAATTTGTATGTAATCAAGCATAAATCTAAAGTGTTTGAGACATTTAAACTCTACCATGCTTATGCAGAAAGAATTATAGGACAAAAGCTTAAGAGATTGAGATCAGATAGAGGGGGAGAATATTTTGGAATTTGATAATTATATCTAGGATGCATGTATAAAAAAAGAAGTGACTTGCAAGTACTCCCCACATCAAATGGAGTTGAAAAAATAAAAAATAGAACTCTTGTAGAGTTTGCAAGATCAATGATGAAGGAGAAGAAGCGTCCTAATTACATGTGGGCAGAACCAATTAATACTGCAACTTATCTTGTGAATAGGTTGCCTTGCAAAGCTTTGGAGGGAATGACTGCTCAACTTGTTCTTTTTGATGTTCCAAAGTACCTATTGGGTTTTATTGTACTAACCACAAGCTTCCAAGGTCTACGATAGATATCCAAAGAGTTAGGGCTGGTCCTATGCTAGTTTCCTGGACCAACTTCACCACTTGACAACTCATGTTTCTAAGCCTCTCCAAGCTTCTCCAACTTCTTTTAGAGCTTGGAATTACAAGTTGGTTACATACCTTCAAGATCAATGGTTCATACCTAGCATCTCAGATCCTTCTCTATTCATCAAAAGGATCACAATGAGGTTATCTATTTATATGTATATGTAGATGAAATAATTGTGATAAGTGATGATCTAAATATCGTTCAAAGGATCAAGAGACACATGTAAGAGGAGTTCAAAATCGATGATTTAGGTGAGCTCACATTCTTCCTAGGTATGAAGGTCATATACATAGATGAAGGAATGTATTTGACTCAAAGGACATATATTCAAAATCTACTTCTTAAGTTGAAAACGGAGAACTCTAAACCTCTAGGTACACCATTGGAGATGAATCATAAACTTAGTGTTTATGAAGGTGAGAAAGTTGAAGACATTAAAGACTATCAATGCTTGGTAGGTAGCTTGATATATGCTACTCATACAAAGGTAGACATCTCATATAGTGTAAGAGTGTTAAGCCAATTCATGCACTTGCCAAGAATACCACACATGGATGCAACTAAGAGAGTATTTAAGTACCTCAAAGGTACAATCAATGAAGGTATATTCTATCCTTACTCTTCACATTTGGATATCAAAATCTATTGGGATGCGGTTTGGGTAGGATCTAAGGATGATAGAAGAAGTACCTCTTGTTACTTACCATTTGCAAGATCAAAGCTAGTGCCACGGAGTTCCAAGAAGCAACCAATATTTGCTTCAACCTCAATTAAAGGAGAGTATAGGGGTTTGACCATAGAAACTCAAGAGGAAATATGGTTAAAAGCATTGTATACTGATTTGGGACATGTGAGTTCCAAACCTCACATATTTGGAGATAATGTAAGCTCCATGCATCTAGAAGTATACCCTATTTTCCATGCAAGAACTAAACACATAGAGGTTCATTATGACTTCATCAAGAAGAAACTCATGGCAAAGGATATTGAGATTTATTTAGTTCCAATTGAAAATCAAGTAGTAGATATGATGACGAAGGCACTTGATGGAATAAAGCTTTGTAGATCTAAATCAATGGCAGGTATTCAACCTATTGGAGAGTGAAGACTCAAGCATACTTTAGCTTGAGGGGAAGCTATTGGAAAATCAAGCTTACAAAATGCTTGAGGTGGATTTGATTTACATAAAAAAGCTATCATTTGGATTATGGCAAAAAATATACATTGAAGGGTTCTTTTATTTATGCTCATTCATTATATTTTTTCCTGAATTTTTTTTATGGATCATATATCAATGTAATAGCCTAGAGCTTTACACATGTAAAAGCAGAAAAGAAGAGCTCAAATTTCATGAATTTGAGGTGGTTGAGCTTGATAATCAATGAATCAATCAATAGATCAAATTAGATCTTCATTCTTCCTAGATTGTAGGAAAGTGAATTGATTCTCTTAAACAACTAATCCCACGTTCATTTGAATTCAAAATCTACTTGTAGAAGCTATGGAGCACTTCACAATTCTATATAAAGACTTCAAATCACTTTTACAATACATGGAAGAAATATACATACATTTTTGGCCATTATTGTCTTGCTCTTTCATGTCTTTGCATCATCTTCTTCAACAATAGTAAACTTGCAGAGGCTACTTCTCTCTCTACAGAGCTCCAAATTGGATGAATGAGCCTTCATTGGAAAGTATTAGTGTCTCCTTTATGTTACAAAATTTCAAAGTGTTTGTTTTAGTAGGTGTGGAGAAATCATAGTTTCTCTATCTCGGGGTGTATCTCTATGTAGCCCTGAAAAATAGGAGGTACCACTGTTGAGTGTCAAGTTAATTCCAAAAACATATTTTGCTTATTACTTATAATCCTTTGAATTTTATACACTCAACCCTATGTGTATCATTCTTTTAAAAGGAGTTTTCCAATTTCAACCATGCTGGCTGATATGAACATTTGAAATTGATTTTTTCATCCAAAGGTAGCAACTTTTTTGAGCTAGTGAATGTGCAAACCTGTTTGTTTTGTATCGACTCTGTCTCCTCGATGCTCCAAAGTACATAAAGGATTTTATTGCACTTATCACATTTCTATAAGTTATATTTGAGTCTCCATAAGCTCAAGGGCTATTCTTGTGCTAGTTGATTGGACCAAACTTCATCACTTTGCAACTTACTTTTCTACCTCCTACAAGCTTCTCCAAGTTCTCTCATCTCTCTCTCTCTCTCTCTATCTCTCTCTCTCTCTCTCTTTGTCAACCATCTGAGGTGCGTGGGTAATGCATGTGTGATTTTAGGTAGACTTCGGACAGGCTTCTATGTTCTCTGCATTGAATGTAAAAATGTGGCCTCCTTGGGGGGCTAAAGCTCCTCTCAAGGAGTCATAATAATCATCCCTTTTTCTTTGACACAACCCTACAACTCCACATGATGGCGGCCCAAAATTCACAAAAAAATGAAAACAACAATGCAGCTCAATTAACGAAGTGGCCCAAAAATGCACATGTGGAATCTCTAAATTGCTTCAAAAAAAACTTCTGAATTCTTCTAAAATGAGCTCTAAATACCAACTGTAGGAATTCTCCTAGAAACTCTCTCTTCAAACTTAGAAAATGAAGACTTGTAAATGATGTATGTGCCAATCTTCTCCCATCCAATATATCCTCTTGCATCCAAAATAGTAATGCTCTAGAATGTTCTAGTGCAGCCATGTGCCCATAATGCAACACACATTCCCATTACCATTGAATAACTTAGGATATCCCCCAAGCTTGGAACCTTGGCTAAGGTTGGCCCTTGTCCCACACACACATGGAGTGGTCTCTGTAGACCAATGTCTAACAATGATAACACAATTTGAGATCAATTTTACTAAAGATATGAGCTCCTCGTACTTTATGGAGTAAATTAGCTATTTGAGGACTAGGTATCTATTCTTTATTGTGATCTTATTAAGGGCTCAATAATCAATGCACATCCTATACATTTTATTCTTTTTCTCCACTCAAAGCACTAGTTCTCCAAATGGGAAAGAAGTAGGCCTTATAAGTCCTTTTTGGAGTAATTCTTTAACTTGGTTTTCTATTGAAGTGGGCCATGCCTATGAGGTGCTTTATGAGGAGAAGAAATACCAATAATTAATTCTATGATGATCAAAGGATCCTCGAGATGGTGGTAGTTCAGAGGGATAATAAGACATAAAACAATCCTCATAAGTAGTCATAAAAGGTAGTCATAAAAGGTATGTGCATTAGAGAGGGTATGCGTATAATAACTTATGACATTTACAAAAACAATGCATGAATTGTAACCTTTCTTAAATGCTCCTTTTACTTGAGTATGACTAATCAATGGAAATGCTAAAACTCATGCCTCATAGACAAAGTAATTATTTGACCTTTAAATTCAAATTTAAAGGTATGTGTATGATGGTCAATGTGTGGGTTATAATGATGAAGAAAATGCATAATGATTGTAACATCATAAGTTTTCAAAGTTGCAATTAAGAACATTCCTGCATCTACATATGAGCTTATGATAACCTTACCATCATGCATTTCTGTTGTTACATTAGAACTACCCTAAAATGCATCTTTCACTCTATAGAAGGAAGGAAATGACTTTAATTTGTGTTCTTACACTATTAAATGCAAAATAAAATCGTGAGAACTACCATTGTCATGTACAATATTAACAAGTTTATTATTAATAGTACCCTGCATGCAAAGTAGAGAATGAATAGAAATATCATTACCTAATGTATTTAAATCCTTCTTCAATGCTTCCTTTGATTAAACGAGAGGTATTTCTTTGTTGACAGCCTCTATGTTATGCATTTGAGCTGCAACTGTTTTCATGTGAAGAGTGTGCAATCTGCACTTCATTCTCGTATCTCTAGGTTAACAACAATTCCAATAGGTAATACATGGTTGATTCTATTGGGAATCCAGTATTGAAGTTTGAAACGTAGATGGTTTGGTAGGTTGGATGGATGAAAGGACAGGTTTGGTTGAGTATATGGATTGTGGAAGTCAAGGAAAACTAGGATAAGATGAGCTACTAAAATTACTTTGCATAAGAAAAGTAGGCTTAATGAAAGGTCTTCATTGATGCAGTTGTCGCAATTGGATCGACTTGGTAATGGACTGAAACTCCTTCTCTCTATCATAAGCTAAAGAGATATATTTCTTAAGTGTTGTAGGCAAAAGTGTATGAAGCTTGGCTTGGGGCCCCATCTCCAAACCATCTTCATACTTACTTTGTAGTGTACATTCAGGAACTTCAAGTATCCAAACCAGTAGTAGATTTTGCCACCCTCATTCCATGTAAAGGTTGTCCATGCACGTCACACATGTAAATGTAATTGAGGGGAAAGGAAAGACTCCTTCACCTTTTCTTGAAAGGCTTTCCATGTCATGGAATGATCTGCACCATGACGTAAGATATTCCACCAAAGTTGAGCCTTCCCTACTAAGTAGTTAGTATAAAACTTTACTTTATCACTTCCATCGTACGATTCATCAGAATGATAATCCTAAAATTGTGATAACCATGATAGAACAAGTAGGCCATCGATTTTGCCATCAAACCATAAAAATTGGAATTTTTTGACACCAATCTGGGAATGTGTGCCATTAGTTTGAGCAGAAGCAATAGTGTTGTATAACTATGGGTCAAAGTGGCCAAAGACATGGGTTTTGAGGGTCCAAGACCACTTGGAGAACCCTTGGATTCTATTGGGAAACCCTTGGGAAAGTGTCTCCAAGAGTGTGGTTTGAACCCTTGAGTTATTTGGGTTTATTTACTCCCAATTGAAAGGTTTTTGACCCTTAGGATTGATATTTCCTAAGGGTATGGTATTTAACCCTTAGGGAGGCCTCTCAAGCCTTGAGATTTGTACGTACAAAGCTTGGGAGAAATCCTTTTAAGAATCCATGTGAAGGCCATGTGATTTCCAAGGTTAGAAGGCCTTGGATTAGAATACATGTGGAGAGGACACTTGGCAAGCTCTCCTCACATTTTCCCCCTTGGCCTTGAGGTATATATATGGGTGGAGTTGGTTGGGTGGAAGCATGCTCTCTCTTAGGAGTGTCATCTTGGTAGTTAGATTTATGACTAGTATTTGTACTTCACAACATTGGTATGCAGAGCTAGTTTAGATCATAGATCTCATGTCGATTTCGAGTTTCTATCCGTATGTGTGGGGCATTTACTCGGTGGAGCACGTGACATGTTTTCGATTCTTCTTTTTAGAGGGAGTAAAAACTAGGCCATAGGACGCATCCCTTAAAGGCCCGCCGTCAGGCATGGAGCAGCTACATGCCTGCTGGTGAACAGCCACAGACAGGTGCATGATGAGCTCGTTCAACCAAGTGGGCTGGCCATAGAAGTCTTCAAGACATCTTGGACGGAGCACACGTCTGATATGCAGCCGATGTTGGCAGTCAAGGAACTGAAGGACTCACAAGACAAGGAAGTCAACGAAGGGAGTCGGAGCGAAGAGAAGGTACAAGCAAACAGAGTAGTCAAAGAAGATCGGGCAAGTAGGCCATTATTTTTTCAGGAAGCTAAAGCATATCAAAGAGGTGGACACATAAGGAGAAGGAGCAAGTACGAAGCTCGAAGATGTGTATGTCAAATCGTTAGAGGAAATCCCTACAAAAATAGTGATTTTCATCACTAAAAGCCATTGTAAATACCATTTCATATTTTTGTAGCTGCATTTTGTGCAAGCCAAGGAGTCCTTGAGCTTGAGGAGCACTAGAAGTAGATACCTACCAATTTTCATAATTTTTAGACTCCATTTGAGCCTTCAAATGGGGCCTAGAATTTTTAACTACGCCGGACACTAGGTCTGGACACGGCCAAAACCTAGTCAAAAACTATAAATAGAGCTAGAAAGCTCATTTTTGAGGTTAGCTTGTAATTGATTCGAACTTGTATGAGCTTTTTGAAAGTAATCTAAAGAACTCCATTGCTTCTCACTCTTTGTCTTGCCTTGTGTGCGTGTGTGTGTATGTGTGTGCATGTTAGCGTGCTTCGCACTCACGCACTTGTGCCTTCACTTGCTCGAGGTCATCATACCATCCTCACATCTTCCCGAATTGACATTAAAGGAGGTGCTACTCATCACTGAGCTACACCAAATTTTGGCGCCGTTGCCAGGGATCGAGCTCTGAGGACGAGCGTGTGATGGTAAGACGTAGAATTGAGACGTTGGCATTGTAGGTAATTTCTTTACTTTTCATATTTTTCTCTTTCTTACCTCACCATCATCATCACCATCATCATCCTCACCATATCCGATCTCCATCTCCATCATCACGAAAAATTTCAGTTTTTTGATCATATCACCTTCTCCCTTCCATTTCCTTCATTCCACTTGTGAGAGAGAGCGAGAGAGCGAATTGTGTGCATTGGTACAGCTGTATCATCCCCTCCAGCATGCTGCACAGGTACGAACACGCTCGAAACTGTCTCTGTGTCGCAGACCTCTGTCGATTGCGATCGACAGAAAAATCGCTCATTTGGTAAAACAAAGCACACCGCAATGACATGCACAAGGAGCACATTCCAAATCACTAGAAAAAACTAAAAAATTTCGTGTTTTTCTGGCAGTCTTGATTGACACCATCGATCACGACCGACAGCCAAGATCGAAAAATTCTGTCGATCGCGACCGATAGAGATGACTGACTGACCCTGTCAATCGCGATTGACACCATCGATCGCGATCCACAGCCACGACCGACACCCCTGTCAGTCGCAATTGACACCATCGATCGCGACCGACTGAATTTTGATGATTGACTGAATTTCTCGTATTGCCACGTGTCCATCGCGACGGACACATCCCCGATTGACTGAAATCACGACGAAAATCCTGGAAAAAGTGGCGATCATGATTGACACCATTGATCGCGATTGATAGGACCCATGAACGACTCTGTCGATCGCGATTGACACTGTCAATCGCGACTGACGTGTCGATCGTGACCGATAAGCCCGACGGACACCTCTGTCAATCGCGATTGACAGACCTGTCGATCTCGATTGACAGGCTTTTTTGGCCAAATTTCTAGGGTTTTTATATTCCAAGTTTTGGGGTAATTTTTGGCATACTTACCAACCAATTAGTGATTTGTGAGGTCCCTACAAGTGTGTTTTGAGAAAAATCATGGGATTTGTCAGCTTGTTTGAGCCCTATTTTAACCCGAAAACCCTGAGTTGTCATAATTTCCTCATACGAAATCCGTTTGCTATGATTCTTGTCTTGTTGGAAAGCTCGTGGGGAGTACAACCAAAACTTCCACTGGTTACGGTAAAATTAATATCAGGATTATTAGATAGGGTATTTTGAAGTTGACCATACCCCGAGGTAGGAAAGATTTCCATAAAGGCAAAGGGGAATTTGGTCTGTGAATTACATGCATGAAAGTGACCTGTCTGTCATTTGAATTGAAGTCTTGAACTAACTTTGGGACTTTTACAGGTCCATTGAGAGCACTTGAGGGCATCCAAAGCAAGGGTGAATTGCAAGCTTGAGAACCAGGTTCTTGAGCACCAAAGGGCAAGGGATCAGCAAGCGAGGTTGGAATACTCTCAACTCCCTCTGTCAATTCCTAGCTTAGGCTAAGTACGAATAGTGCTAGAAGTAAGTCAGGGCAACGATAGCATTTATCAAGTTGAAGACTACCTAAACACTCAAGTTCAAGCTAACAACATAATCTTTGTACGGTCGATAACTTTAAAGGAAAAGACTTAACGTGGAACGAACAACTTCAAGTACGGAAATTAACTCAAGTATTCCTGGCGACCTGGTATCAGACAAGATCCTACACACGATAATCGACTAAAAAGAATCAAGTAACTGATACAAAAGAACTCAGCAACAAGGTTGTACTTGGGTAAAATTAGGGATTGCTCAATAAAGCATATGAACCTTAGATCAGGATGATATCTAGGGAGGGATAGACAAAGTCTTAGGTCTTCAGAGGCTAGTGTTAATCACACTGCTAGGTCTTGGGCCCAGCAGTTGAGCCATTATTCGCACTACCCTAGCTCTGAAACTAGTGAGTCAGAGATGTCCCACGGTACGAAGAGACCTACAGGAAGTTCAGGTGTGCCATACTTGTATAGGGTGGAAGGCCCCTACAAGACTCAGCTAGAATACCTTAGGATCAACCGAGTAGGTGCTAGCATTTATGAGGACGGCCTAGGAAGGTCTGTGGTACAGACCAAAAACCTAGACCAATCCATTGGACTAGAACATCCAGCGGTCAAGTTTGAAAATGGAGCATACTTGGACAAAGAAGGAACAATATACGTAGTCACCAGTCACCCAGATAGGACAGACGAGTTCGGAAACATGATCCTGGAAACGGACATAGGTGACCTAGAGCAAGGAAACATGGGTGTAGAACCTAGAACCCCCCGAGGCAAATCTGTTCTTACTAGAATCCTCAATCCGGAGTGGATTCCCCAAGACAATAAGAGCATAGATCTACTCTTAAACCGAGAGACTGATGAAGCCTTTTGGAGGTATAAATTTGATCAACAGAATGAGGTAGGAGCAATCATGATATATGCGTTCAAAGATCCTGATAGCCCAGGCAGAGTGAGCTACTTAGATCATGCTTCAGAGAGGATCTTTGTGGTTACAGAAAATGATAGGCATGCTTACACTTGGAAAGGTGAATTTATTTTCCCCCAACCAAGATCGAATGTGTCCTTTGGTCACACAGGAGCTGGAACATCCCAAGCTCATGGAGCTCAAAGAGACAGACATAGAGATAGACCTGAGATAAGCCTTGCCAATCCAGTGGGAAGAGAAAGAACGAGAACAAAAACAAATAGAGCGGAACCTGAGGGACTTAGAGCCCCAAGGAACCAAAGGAATGTTGATGATTTCCCTCTGCCAAGGCCTAGGGAACACACCAGAACATTGAGACCTACACAGCTGGTTAAGTCCATGAAGAACTACTGCGATGGCACAGGAGACCCGTATGATCATGTGGCTGAGTTTAGGCAAGTCTTGAGAGCTGAATAAGTTGAGGACCTATTCACACAGTATAATGCATTTGGTCTAACCCTTAGGAACACAGCCCTTACGTGGTTTCAACCATTGAATGAGAGACAGTTCAGGAGCATAGACCAACTCTTAGAGGCTTTCATCATTGAATTCTCTAAAAGTGGCATAAGGCATAATACTTCCTCATTGATACATAGCCTCAAGCAGACCCCTCAAGAGACCGTGAGACTTGCACGAAGAAGATTTAGGCAATATCTTGAGAGATGCCCTGTTCCTGAGTTACCAACACCAGTCAAACAAGTGGCTTTATTCTTGGATGGATTGCTAAGAACCAAATTAAGGTCATATGTGTACTTGAAGGACCCTAGGACTA
Source organism: Ceratopteris richardii (assembly GCA_020310875.1). Taxonomy (NCBI): domain Eukaryota; kingdom Viridiplantae; phylum Streptophyta; class Polypodiopsida; order Polypodiales; family Pteridaceae; genus Ceratopteris; species Ceratopteris richardii. The sequence continues at coordinate 20,047,143 of CM035424.1, read as the reverse complement.
TAGAAGAGTGTGTACGCATGTGCATCGACATCGAGGATAACCTAGGGGAAGATAGCAAACATATCCCAAGATTTGCCCCTGTGAAAAGATGCTATACTTGTGGAGGTGACCATATGGCGAATGTATGTCCCATTATGGCTCAACCGCAAGTAAATCCTAGTAGCGAGTACTGCACCATAGAACGAAGATACACAAATCACACAGCACAAGACTGCCCATACAATAAGCAAGCGGTTAGACAAACCTACCCTCAGCCCTATCCACAACAAGTAAGGTATCAGAACCAATACCCACCACAACAATATGGCAGACCACAACAACCCTATCAGCAACCCTACCAAAATCAGAAAAGACCTCAGCCTGTATTAGCCCAACAACCCCGAGCTCCAGCCAATGTGATCCTAGTAAAATATGCAGCTGTAGAAGAGAACCTGAATAGAGCTATAGTCCCTGTAACACCATTGCTTTCTGAAAGTGACCCGAGTGACCATAGCTTTGATTCGACGCATATTGATAGCCCCTAGACCTACTACATGCAGTCTCCTGAACATGGTGAGTCCTACTTTAGTGAAGATCCGAGTGAACCTAGTTGGGAGTCAGATTACGCAAACGTTATGTATACAAACCCCAACCCTAGACCTCAACCTAGGCAAGTAAGACCTCCATTTCCTAGAGGACCATGCTACAGATGTCAGGGAGATCATCTCATTCGTGATTGCCCCTTATCTCCACCTACACAACCCCAGTCAGTGACAATTCAAGGCTTTTTCCAAGATTGTGGAAAGGAGAATCTCTTACGAGATTGTCCAAAGAACCCCAATAATATGCCAAAAGTTGCTCTTATCAATGTCATTGGGTTAGTAGTAGACTCTACAGGAAGTGTGACGTCCACTGCACCAGTACTGGTAGTCACTAGAGGTCAGGCATTGCAGCAAAACCGAGGGGTAGGCCAGGAAAAGAGCTCTGAGGCTAGTGAAACTGAGAGCATAACCAAGAAGAGAACTAGAGCTTGGAGAGATAGTCGAGAAAGGATGAAAAGGCAATGGGCTAAGAAGATGAGTGAACTCAGGAAAGCCTAAGAGAAACAAAAGCCAGGATAGTTGAACTCACATCTCAAACTCCCTCTCACACTACCCCACCTCCACCATTCCCATCTCCATCCGACCCACCACCTTCCAACCCGCCTCATGCTACTCCACCACCCCCTAGAGTAGGATCAGTCCTAGCATATCCCACTCTTGAGGACCTAAATATGATGCTCAAAGCATATCAAGCCAGAATCCAAGAAGGGCCAAACGTAACCGATCATGAAAAGTGTTACCCGAAAGCAGAACTAGAGCTTGAACGAACCAAAATTTGTGCTAAGATGGTGGAATTGGCTCAAACCATGTTTGAAGCCAGTCGCCTCTTCAACATCTCTAGTTCAGCTAAGACGCAGTTGCACTTTGATGGACTGCTAGAAAGATTGGAGAGGTTAATTGCACAATCAGAAAAGGAACCCACCCCTCCAAGTAAGCGCAAGGCAAGTATGAGGGCAAGCCTTCCTACCCAGGAAGCCTATGTGCCTAACTCTACGGAGCTAGACACATCTTCTTCTATGAATCGATTCACACCAGAATTCCTACGAGAGATTCAAGAAGACAAATGGGCTAAAGAAAGTGAAGTCCCTCCTCCCATTGAACTTGTGGATGATGCACACGACCAATTCCCACAAGACATCCCATCCATTTATGAAGATCAAGAGAGCACTCAATCTCAAGAGAGATTAGACTTTGAGTCTAATTCTTTACATGAATTACCCCACTTCACAGGCCCATGGGAAGCTAAGTCCACTTGTATGAGAGCACCCACAGTCATGGTAAGAAACGAAGACTCAGTCATACCTAGGAACACAAAGGTAGTGAAAAACACTAAAGTGCATTGCAACCTCACCTTAGAAGAGCTACTTAAAGTTAGGCCAGAGCTATGGAAGAATGTAGCCAAACAAGTACCAGAGATAGCAAAACCGCGTTCCCAGGTAGGTTCTCATAGGACAGTGCCAGAAATTCCTCTAGACAAGATAGGAGACATGAGTGAAGGAGAAGAAGGGAACACCTATCTCCCCATCACCCATCTGGGGTACACAACCAAGGTAGTTCTCGACTCTGGTGCAGGAGTTGCAATTGCTACCACTTCCCAATGGAAACGTTGGGGCAAGCCAGCACTCAGGCCTACGAGGATGAAATTGCAGATGGCGGATGGTCACATAGAGAGGCCTTTAGGACTACTTGAAGGAATAACTCTCACTACTTGTGGCGTAGAGTTTGAGCACACATTTGCTATATGTGACTTTAGCAAAAATCATGCCTATGAGATGATTTTGGGAAGACCATTAATGCGACAGTTGCAAGTAGTACAGGATTGGGGAACCAATTCCTTGTACTTGCAACACTTGGGTGTTACGACCAAAGTGAATCTCAAAGATTACTCTCATAGAGATGTCCCTCCTATCCAATGGAACCCCATCCATAGAGCCAAAGATGACACAGAGTTTGTGCATTCCATAGGATCACGATCCTCATCGATGCATGAAGACACCCACTTATGGATGTGCAAAGTAGCAGTAGAAGAAGAGAAGAGAGAAAAAGCCAGAGAGGTAGGTGGGAAGGAAACACATAGATCAATTCAAGACCCAACCTATGCACCTGTAGTATTTCCGAACGAAGAGTTTGAACCTCACGGCTGGGCAGAAATTTTAGCAACAATGGATGTAGCCATCAATGAAGAACAATGGACACCTCACTGTGACGAGGATGGCTATGACATTTCAGTCTTCTCAATAGAGCCAATCATGGGAGATGCAGTTTTAGAAGAGTGCGAACCTAGCCGTGATGCATTTGAGGATGCAAGTGACTCCGATCTAGAGTCAATCATTATGGACCCACCTTTTGCATCAGATGAAGAATACTTCTATGAAGTAGAATTCCAACCTCAGAGACACGAAGAGATGACAAACGTGTATGATTAACCACACAAGTGACTGCTAATAATGATAGCAAGAAACGGAAGAAGAAAGAAGTTCCCTCAGAGGAAGAAGAATCTTTGTTTGAGGTCCCTGAAAACTTTAAAAAGGATGAGATAGACGATAGGAGAGTCATGATAAGAATGCCTAAACGAGAGGCACAATCAGGAGATGCCTATGATAACAAAGAAACCACCAAGAGAATAGTGGTAGCCCTAGAAGAAGGAGAGGAGAGATGCACGTACATAGGCCATGACCTAACAGAGGAAGAAGACCATGTGTTAATAGCCTTGCTAAGAGAATACAGAGATGTATTCGCTTGGAGTTACAAGGACCTGAAAGGTGTAGACCCTGACATATGCTCACACACCATTCCCATGACCGCAGATGCCAAACCATCCAAGTAGAAGCCATACACTTATAACGATAACTACGCTGCTAAGATCAAAGAGGAGATAGATAGACTGATAGAAGCTGGATTCATCTATGAAATTGAGCACACTGAGTGGGTATCCTCCATTGTAGTGGTGCCCAAAAAGAATGGCAAATTACGTGTGTGCATTAACTTGAAGAAGGTCAATGCAGCCACAATTCGAGATAACTATCCACTTCCAATTACTGAGCATCTATTAGAAAGGGTAGCAGGCAAGGAAGTCTACAGCTTCCTTGATGGATTTTGGGGCTACAATCAGGTAGCCATTGCTCCGGAAGACCAGCATAAGACAGCTTTTGCCACAAAATGGGGCATATTTGCCTTTCGAGTAATGCCATTTGGCCTTACCAATGCTCTTGCAACCTTCCAAAGATTGATGTGTCACGTGTTTAAAGAGTTCCTGAGGAAGAGTTTAGAGGTCTATGTTGATGATCTCTGTGCTCATTCCAACATTAGACATACACATATACCTGAACTCAGGCAAATCTTTGACAAATGTAGAGAATATCAAGTCTGCTTGAACCCAGAAAAGTGTGTTTTCATGGTCAGGCAAGGCAAGATTCTAGGACACATAGTGTCAAAGAACGGCATATCCACTGATGAAGAGAAGGTAAGAGCCATTGTAGAGCTACCTAGGCCAAAGAATGTCAAGGAAGTACAAGCTTTCATGGGGCATTGTGGTTATTACCGACGGTTTATACACATGTATGCCATCATAGCAAAGCCTCTATACGGACTTTTGACCAACTTTGAGTGGACTGATGAATGTGAGAATTCCTTCAATGAGCTTAAATGGCGATTATGTTCAGCACCAATCTTGACCACACCAGATTGGAATAAGCCTTTTCATGTTCATGTAGATGCATCCAATTATGCTATTGGGTGTGTACTCGCATAACCTACGGGCAAAGGTAATATGGATCTTCCAATTGCCTATGCTAGTAGACAGTTAAATGCAGCTGAACGGAACTATACCACCACCGAACGAGAAGGATTAGGCATGGTATATGCGGTTAAGAAGTTTAGACACTATTTGCTTGCAAATAAGTTTAAATTTTTTACCGATCATCAGGCATTATTGTACTTGGTAAAGAAACCATGCAATACAAGCCGATTAGTAAGATGGTTTCTCTTACTAATGGAATATGACTTTGAGGTCGTGGTGAGGAAAGGGAAGACTCACTTGAGAGCAGACCATCTCTCTAGGCTCACATCTGGAGAAGCCCCACAAGGAGTGTCGGATGACCTTCTTGATGCTTACTTGTTTAATTTGGAGGTTGTACCTCAATGGGCTAAGCCATTAGTGCCAGTATTGACATACGGGCCCAACCACCCAGTCATAAACACTCAAGGTAGAGAGGTAGTAAAATCCCAGAAGTACCACATCATGGTAGGAAGCATTTACAAACAAACAGATCAAGGGATCCTAGCTTGTTGTGTGGAAGAGGATGAGTACGCTAAATGGTTGCAATTGGCACATGTAGGTGCATTAGAGCAACACTACTCAAAACAACAAACCCTACAAACACTAAGGAGACTTGGAGTGCATTGGCCTACTATGGAAGCTGATGTACATAAGATGTGTAAAGAATGCCTAATCTGTTGCACTAAACCACCTGTGGAACATGCCACTCTGTATCAAGTGTCCATAGTGACAGATTGGAGTGAACCGTTAGTAGCCTTCTTAAGGACGAAAACATTCCCTCCAGATATGACACTGGCTAGACAAAGAAGTCTAGAACAAGAAGCCCTAGATTACTCACTCATTGGTGATAATTTATACAAGCGTGGTAAAGATGGTTACCTTAGATTATGTGTCCATGAGAGCGAGTATCTGAAAATCTTGGAAACTGCTCAACAAGGTGTAGCAAGAGGACATTTTGGACCAGATAGGGTGATTAAAGCAATCCTGTTTGCAGGCTTATGGTGGCCTACCCTTCACATGGATGCACATACCTATGTGAAGAGATGCGATGTTTGTCAGCGAACTCAGTATCCTATACGCAAAGATGAGATGCCACTGAAACCTATAATGGGTGGAGGTGCATTTTCTAAGTGGGGAATAGACTTCGTAGGTCGTATTAATCCCCGAGCTAAGGGTTCACATGCTGAATACATCATTGTTGCCACAGACTATCTAACCAAGTGGGTAGAGGTAAAATCTACTACAAAGAACGATGCTCAGACGACTGCTAAGTTCTTATTTGAGAATGTGTTCACTAGATACGGGCTACCCATAGAGCTAGTCAATGATAGAGGCACACACTTCTTGAATGAAGTTATTGAAAATCTTCTCCAAGAGTTCTTGGTACTGCACAAGAAGTCTGCTCCCTATCACCCACAAGCTAATGGGCAAGCTGAAAGCACAAATAAGATTTTGTGCAATGTGCTCACCAAATTAGTGAATAATAAACGCTCTGATTGGGACAAAGAGCTACACCATGCTGTTTGGGCATACAGAGTTGCCTATAAAACGGTACTCCAAGCCACTCCTTTTCAGATGGTATTCGGTCAAAATGCAATGCTACCATTGGACTTCTTGATACCTACACTGAAAGTAGCACATGAGCATGAATGGATGAGTCATGAGCTCTCTTCGAGGATTCTTGATCTGGAACGACTAGGTGAAACCAGACTAAGAGCGGCAGTGGGAATTAATGCAGCTAAGAAAATACAGAAGGCATACTTTGATGCCCACGTTAAGGATACAGGTTTGAAGGCAGGAGATTTAGTTTTAGTCTACACCTTGAAGCAACATGCAAGAAAATTAGAGAAACGTGGCTATGGGCCTATGATCATAAATAGGATCTCAACCAGTGGAGCAGTTCAACTCGCTACACTGGAAGGTGATGTTCTCCCTAGCTATATAAGTGGATGCAGAGTCAAGTTATATCAAGAACCCCTGACAGAGGAGATGCTAAATCGACTCAACACTGCCAAAAAACGCAAGGAAGAGGAAAAACGAGTTCGAGAAGAGGCACAGGCGGAAGCATTGGAACGCATCCGAAGGATGAGGTTGCGAAGACTGGGTAGAGATCCGACCAGGGTAGATGACTATGCGGACGCAGCTTATCATATGGCAATGTGTGAAGTCTCAGGAATAAATTCTCATAGAATAATTGATAGACGACCTTTTGTAACCTTAGAGATAGGACAAGGAAAGGGTGCAAGGACTGTAAGAGCCTTGATTGACTCAGGTGCAGCCACTAGTGCTGTTAAATTTTCTTACTGTCAAAAGATGAGATTAACTATCAATCCTATAGAGGCATATCTCATAGGATTAGGAGGTGTGGAAACCCCTTGCATGGGCGAGGTGGAACTTCCCCTCTACATTCAAGACGAAGTAATGACAATTAAAGTGCTAGTGTGTCAAGATGAGGACCTCACGGAGCCTCTTGTCTTGGATCAAGACTGGATCTATGATCATGCAGTTAACCTAAATCTAAGAAGTGGACTCCTTCAGGTCTGGGTAAATCTGAATCGCATTACACTTGAGTTAGAAAATGAAGCACTCAAGGAATTAGACAAAGCACACACTCCTGGTCCTTCGAGGGGTACACATGAAGATGACCATGTTATTCTTGTCCAAAACTGTGTGATGCAGAGGAATGATGATTTCAATCAAGAAGTGAGGGGCGCAATGGAACTCCCTTCTTTTCTAGAGACCAGAGGGATGCAGCAACCAAAGGCAGATCAAATACAGATGGAGCAAAGTAATACCTATGCTGGAGGTCAAAAGAACGTGCGAAGCAGAATGTCTGAGCCATTGAAACAAGTGTGGGTGCGGAAAGGCGAACACCATGTTGCGATCAAGCCAACCACATGGGCAACACTTCTTATTAATAATCAACAACACGACACTAATAAGAAGTCTTTCAGAAATTCTTCTGCGAAAGTAAAGTCTATTTGGGTACCCAAGAAGTCGATGAAGGCCATCCCACAATCACGACAAATTTGGGTGCCTAAGGCTTGCTTGCAGGCTCAAATAGTTGCACCGAGGCCACACCTTGTACAACATGGTTCACTCACTCAAACATCTGATACCCTTTCTTATACAACACACACGGACACACATTGGTCCATGAGCACAAGCAGAATCACTTGTAAATGGGTCCTTAAAAAGCCTCATTTCCAAGTAGACACTCCTGAAAAGCCCTCCAGAGTCTCCAAAAAATCAAGACCAACAGCAAATCAGTTTGTTTGGAAGCCCAAAATGTGTACTAAACCCCCTGACCCTCATTTTTAAATTCATATCCACTTACTCACTACATCACTCATACACCGCATCCTTCCATTTAGCTCTTAGGAATATCCATTCACTAACCACACACGATCCCCAAGCACTTATTGACCTACTAACCTCTCACTAAAATCATGCTAATGTTGTAATGGGGATGCTTGAACGCTTGGTGTCCATTGGCAATGTTAACATTCATTTGTCTATTCTCACAGAACCGGTGACCAGTCTCTTCACCATGGTGGAGGCAGGAACTAGCTCCCAGGCAGGCACCAGTCCCCAAATCGTGGACATTGAGAGTCCTCCCATTGAAGAGGAATTGAAGGAACGCCCTGTGGCATTGAGGGCATTACACGCCATACCAATTCAGAATCCTCCATAGGGGCTCACAATGCCAGTCAGCAAAAACTCACATTGGTTCAGTGATGTGGCCGGATCTCTGGGTGAAGGCACTTACATGTGGGAGGCCGAGATAGAGTTCAATGGGCGATGGGGCAAATATCATTTTTTCACCAAGGAATTTGAGAGGCTTCAAAATGACGAAGGTCTGAAACCCATCTAGAAGAAGGCTGGACTCTACGACTATTTCAAGGCTCAGTTACCCAAGCCAGATTTTCTACGGTGTTCCTACTTAATTAGCACTCTAACCCCTAGTAAAGAGAAAAAGGGATAGAGTACCTTCGTTCTACCATCACTGACCAGAGGCAATGAATTAAAGCGTTTCAAATTGACGAACAACTTGGTGAGGGAAGCTCTTGACATGAAAGGCATGCATATCCCCACCGAAAAAGAGACGATGGTCCCGGATAACATGAAAAACAGGAACCTGACTAAGCTCAAAGACATGGTAGCAATGACACCCACAATCGCCATCCACTTGCAAATGGTCATGCAACATTTCGTGTTCCCAGCTCAAGAGCGGTTCACCATGCCACCCAAGAAGATATGGTTCAGTCTATATTTGGCAGATGCCTTTAACTTGACAATCAACATGCCGCATTGGATTATCGACCAAATCCACTTGGCACATCAACCGTGGTATAAAAAGAAAAAGTCGGTACTGTATGGATGTTGTGCCCTCACCAGGATTGTGTATAGATGTTTGGCTTATGATGTGCCAGTTCAAAGGGCATTAATTTGGACCAGGTTATAGGAATTTCAACGTAGACTATCAACCGCAGGGCCTCCATCAAAGAAAATGAGAGGCGCAATTCAGATGCCCTATGCACAAGCCCGCGGTGCGGCACTGACACCTGAGACAACTCCACAACTTCCGAGGCATGTACAACCCTTCACTATCAGATTACCAAGACACAGCACTGATGGACCGAATCTGGTGTTTCCACCTGTGCCAACCGACCTAGAGTTTCCTCACGGATTCACATTAGAAGACCTAACTGATGAGGAGGTAGCCAGGATAATCGAGGCTGTTAACGCGGAAGTCGAGGCAGAACAGGCAAGCGGCCAGCAGACAGTTGCAGACCAATCCCATCCAGTCCAACCAAGAGTAGTTGAAGTGGAGGATGAAGAAGAAGAAGAGCAAGAGGAGGAATGAGGAGGACAAACAGAGGAAGAAGAGCAAGAATATGAACAAGAAGTTCTACAGGAACTTGAGGGTGCCCCGGGTTATACGAAGGAATTGAAAAAGCTGTATGATACCATCAACAGAGTTCAAGAACAGAACAAACTGTCCCTAGCAGCAAGAAAAGCCCTCATGAACCAAATCCTTGAAGAGGAAGGTGTAGACGAGCAATATCGAGCAACCCTGGATATGATTTCTGATGCGTTGGGGGTACCTGAGACAGTGCATATAGCTCTTGCACACTCGAGAAGATCGGAGCGATGATATGGCAGACACCCCCCTCGATCAGGAAAACAAATGAATATCTTAGTATCAGAACCACAGGGCACCACATCCACAACCATGGGCACAACTCATATCATTCAGGAAACTGAGGAAGCCCATACAACCAGTGCACCCCCATCACCCCCTTTACCACCCCTACCTCCAACTCCACCAACTTCACCTCCCACCACCAGTGTAACCACTACTGTCACCGCCACAGAGTCCACTGCCCATACCGAAGCACAGACTGTCACTCAACCCACACAACCCACACACCCTATCACCACCTCACTTGTATACACTACCACTCACACTATAATTCTAACCACAACCACGGAAAACCCCGTTCCCCCGATCACACTTCCTGGCGGTTCATATTCACAACTCCACACACCACTTTACACTTTCACCACCATCACCACACCCACAATTCCCATGTTCACAATCACTCCCACGACTGCATCCACTTTTGACCTCATGGACATATCACCCACCTCCGCACCTCTCCCTCCCCCCATACATCCACAATCTCCCATTACCCCACCACCCACTTCACCCTTTTCGAGCACAACATACACGCTCCCATTCCCCTTTCCCTTCCCTTCTGCATTCAACACCTTTCCCGCATCCACTCCCATTAATAATGTATTTAATAACATGTACCAGTGTATGTCTCAGCTGCAACAACATTATTAGCACCTAGATGCTCAGCATACAAGTCTGTTCAGAAGCCATGAAACATTACAAGGACGATTCATTGACTTAGAAAAGGAAAAGCAGCTACTACAACAACAGTATGTCACTTTACAGGAACAACATGAGCAGTTAGTGGGCAATCCACCCCAGTCAGATGCGGAAGAAAAACAACAACTTGATGATCTGCTACACTCCCAGATAACAGAGAACCTCAAGCTTTGATGCAACCTGGCCCTATTACGGAAACACATGTCTACAGTGTTAAGGAAACACTCACCAATTTGACGCAACAGACAAAGAGAAAACAGAATCTTCTGGAAAATCTATGCACAGGTGTACAGTATGCGAAGTTAGTGCGCGGTGTCCGCATAACAGAGCAATTAACCGCGGCGGGCGCGTAAGACGCGCATAACGCGAATTGAAGAATGACAGGGCAGAGGAACGCCAAAGAAATTGTATATATATATATATACAGCAAGATTTGAAGAACAAGGCGCAGATGTATGAGAGAGAATCGTAGATAATACACAGAGGAGAACGAGAGACTGAGAGAAGACGCCATAGATCGCGTATGAGTGAAGAGAGTTAGAAGTTCTCAGAAGACGCCATAGATCGCGTATGTACAGATGAATAACACAAGCCTGAAGTGTCGGGCTTTTTCATCTGAAGAGAGATGGTAATAAGAAACTACTCACTGTAGGAGAGTTTCTGTAACTTGAGCAAGAAGAGGCCAAGCTTACTTGTACACATCCTCTCTAATTGAAAACACATGTTCATGTGGACGACTGCGTGCAATCTTTACTTGTGAAGAATCTGAAGTTATTTCATGTTACGGTAGGAAGCTTAGTTTATCGTTTGCTGTCACGACTCGTTACTAAACGTGCTTCAGTACTTTCTCTGTAAACGCATGCTTTAGTGTATAACATTTTACTCAGTAAACATATTTCAGTAATTTTCGGTCAGTTACAGTTTCTCAGAAAATAAGATTTTTCGGTAGAACAACGAAGTATAACTCGTAGCAGAGTTCGAGGCTTTTGTATGAGAGATAGCTCATCTTGTAACTAGACGTCTCTACTTTAAGCTGATCACAGTTTCCGGTGGAATGAAGATGTACACACAGTACAAAAGTTAACCGGAAAGTAGCAGTTCAGAACTGTGAAGTTTCCAGAAGGAAGTTCATTCGGTGAAGGAAGCTCACACACTACTTCCTTACTTCACATAAGTTCATCTGAAGTAATTACGAGCAGAACTAAGTTTATTTCGGTGAAGTTCCGGTACGACTACGGTGTCAGTCCAGTGACAGTCGGGTGAAGTTCCGGTGAAACCTGAGTCGCAGAATAACACAGTTAAAGCGACGTAAATTAGGCTGAGCTACTGTTGATTACAGAGGTGTTCTGAATCACTCTAGCTTAGCATCCTATTACGGTGGCGCGGCATTTTCCGCAGGCCTGACAGAGTTCAAGCCTTGTCGCAAAACCCACCTTCAGGGCGAAAGTATTTCCGCAACAGTAGGCGTTAAGGCCGAAGTTTTCGCCAACATTATCCCAACATACAGCACTCAAGGAAAATAAGCGACTACAAAGACAGAACGAAGAAAACTTGGAAGCAGCAATGGAGGGTTCACCACAGGAAATCCACCCAGAGAAATTCAAGGCTATCCCATCTGAGAATATGCAAATCGTCTTGGAAACCCATGCCGACCTCCTAGAAGCCCACGTAGCATTAGAAAGAGAAAGAGGGGACTTACTAGAGCAACTGACAACCCAGCAAGAGTCACCAAGCAAAGTCACAACTGAAGCCGACACATATGAAGAAGTCGCAAAACTCAGAGCAGAATTAGAAGAACTACGAAATAAAGTTCTACAATACGAGCGTCAACCCTCTCCCTTGGCGGAACCAGAACCTGAAGACTTAGTGCCAATTCAAGTGAAGGAGATCTTTGAAGACCCATACGTTCCCATGCCAACACCCGGGGGTAAGCAAACCGAAGAAGGAATGGACACCATTGAGATCGAGGCCCCTGAATGGATGCAAAGGTTAGAGAAGGTGGCCACAACCCATGATGAGAGAGTTGCAGTATAGTTAGCATCAATGTCTTGATTGGAAGAAGTTGTAATTAAATCGGATTACTTCAGGAACCTCTCCCATCATAGGTGGATTGGCACGTCTGATGATCTGTATGTTCCATTCTGTGTATTAATGGCAGATTACAATGCTGAAATCAAGCAACGCACAACAAAAGAACCAACCTCGGCGACATAGTTTGCACCAGATGATATCCCTGCAAGTGCCAAGCAAGGGAATATACATCAACCTACTTGGAGGATCCGCCTGCTTGAAACCTACCCTTAGATGAATTGCACGTGGAATAACATGCCTCTATATATCAAGTATAATCCCTGCTACTGCCCTGTCTTTCGAAGAAGGTCTTGGCCGGAGTACACAAAAACAGTTTTGACGGTTAAAGGATGTGAAAAGTGGTTAAATTATGTGTACCTAGCACCTCCTAATGGCCAACCCACAGTCAACTACATGATTTCAACCATCCGACACTGGGCAGTCCGGTTCAAGAATGTCCCAGATGTCATGGCACAGATGTGCCTAAAACTTTTTGAGCTCATGCTGATTACATTCAGGACATTTAAGAACATCAAAGAACCTCATCTTTTGACTATTGGATTTAATGAAGGAAATCAAGAACTTGTCTATGACATGAGCACCACGCCCTCCATTAACGTCATCTATGCCTGGCATGCCCGTATAAAGAATCTACCTGCTTGCTTCAAACAGACGTTTGAAGAAATGTTTATCACGGGGTTCTAGGAATATCATTCAGAGATATTCATTCCCAGACCATCTCATCTATTACAGTTATTTGCCGTGGAACAAGCTCTCCATTCAAAAAAGCTACGTATACCACATCCAGAGGTTCCCAGGCCTGTAGATTGGGATGCCCTACTCACTGACTTGGCCAAAGGATTGAGAATTGCGGAACATCACTTAGCACAAGACGTTGTGGAGTACTACATCCAACGACCCACCCAACAAGGGTCTGCTAGGGACGATAGACGCGAGAGAGGGAGGGTGTTGGCAGTCAAGGAACTGAAGGACTCACAAGACAAGGAAGTCAACGAAGGGAGTCGGAGCGAAGAGAAGGTACAAGCAAACAGAGTAGTCAAAGAAGATCGGGAAAGTAGGCCATTATTTTTTCAGGAAGCTAAAGCATATCAAAGAGGTGGACACATAAGGAGAAGGAGCAAGTAGGAGGCTCAAAGATGTGTATGTCAAATCGTTAGAAGAAATCCCTACAAAAATAGTGATTTTCATCACTAAAAGCCATTGTAAATACCATTTCATATTTTTGTAGCTCCATTTTGTGCAAGGCAAGGAGTCCTTGAGCTTGAGGAGCACTAGAAGTAGCTACCTACCAATTTTCATATTTTTTAGACTCCATTTGAGCCTTCAAATGGGGCCTAGAACCTAATTTTTAACTATGCCGGACACTAGGTCTGGACACGGCCAAAACCTAGTCAAAAACTATAAATAGAGCTAGAAAGCTCATTTTTGAGGTTAGCTTGTAATTGATTCGAACTTGTATGAGCTTTTTGAAAGTAATCTAAAGAACTCCATTGCTTCTCACTCTTTGTCTTGCCTTGTGTGCATGTGTGTGTCTATGTGTGTGCATGTTAGCGTGCTTCGCACTCACGCACTTGTGCCTTCACTTGCTCGAGGTCATCATACCATCCTCACATCTTCCCAGATTGACATTAAAGGAGGTGCTACTCATCACTGAGGTACAGCCGCGAACCTTCTTCCCTTAGTTGTAAGAAGAGAGCCCATCCTCGCGCATTATATACATAGTGGACGAGCAAGAAATCTCCAATGTGGGATAACTGGACCTTCAGATCTTTAGTTAGACGTTCTCCCAAACTGAGCTATTTGACCTCTTCAGCTCAACTCAACGCTCATCGATCACGGAGAAGTTCTTCATCCCCTCACAACACAAGTATTGTGTGTTCAAAGAGACGAAGATGCACCCTCTCCATCATTGTGTAATCTTCGATGCTATCCATGAGGGATGGATGAAATGGAAGCTATAGAGGTAAGCTTTTCTTATAATTTTTAAGGGAAATGAATATAAGAAATTCGGAAAGGAATGTTATTTCAAAGCTTAGTACATATTTTCCTTCAAGTAGAGTAAGGATTGACAGATTGAGAGTTTTTTTTTTAATTCTATGGGTGGTGGTGCATGACCGTTCTTAGATGGTGGCATGAGTTAGGGACTATGGCCATCTAGACTATGGAAGTTTGAGGCAATAAAGAGGCCTATGATGCCCTTAGATGTTATGGGTGGCAAGCACACTGCACTAATGAATTCAACGGATTTACCACCTTGGCCGATAGGCCCGGGTAATATTTTTGAAATTTCATCGAGATAGGGATAGATCCTTGTAATTATTGATCTTCAATGAGGAATTCTTAGTAAGCATGAGTCATCATCTTGCGCTGACTATGTCCTTACCCTTCGCACACCACCCATCGCTCCTACCGATTTAATGGTCCAGTGAAGCTTTTAGATCACGACGACACTGGTAGTTCACCATCGGTGACATCGTGAAAAGTTCAATAAGCCTTATCATTTGGAGTAAGGAAAATTCTCCAATTTTATTAAATGATCTTTTTCTTTTCTTGTGAACTATATATTAGTATCACATACAATGAATATGCATTAAGTTTATTTCACATGGATGTGGCAAGTATAAAAGCATTATATATACAAATGCATTTGGACATTTCTAGAATGTTTGTGAGGATAAATGTAAGCATTTAATGGATTCCACAAATGAATGCATATATGCATTTAAGAGATCTTTGAAGTTGTAAAGCTAAGTGAAATTTTGGGTAAGTATAAATATATGCTAGAGAAAGGACAAGACAATTTCAAAGAATCATGACAGTCCAAAATTACAACTTCAAGCACAAAATATGCCAGTGGATAAGCCTTGCTATACAAAATTGGAGGTAGCTTTGATGGGGGTAAGTGTTGGTTCCCAATTGTCCTTTCATATTTGTTTTTCCATGCTATAACAATGCATTTAAGAATGCATTTCCAATGTAGTAGGTGAATTCTTAATGCACGTTGAATGGTGCCTGGACTGAGTCATTTAAATGTTGCATTGAAGTCAGATTAGCATGGAATGGAAAGATGATGAGATATTGAGCATATCAAGTTCATCATAGAGCATGGCATGAATGGATATTTTAAGCATAGATCCTTTGATTAAATGGAATTCTAGGTATGAATTCCATGCATGCTTTAAGGAGGGGTTCGATTTTTGGACCTTACGCATGCTAAACATCTTCAAGGAAAGATGTACTTGTTCTTGGCTTACACCATGTATGCATGAATTGAATCTCATAGGCATGGGTTGATGGGGCATGAGAGAGAAATTAAGTTCTCTAAGTTTAAGATTAAGATAGAAAATAACTTCTCACTCGAAAGTCAAAAGCATAAAAGTTTAATGGAATATTGAGGATATGTGGCTCAATAGCCATTATTCTTTATGCTTTTTATATGTTGGCTTAATTCAAAAGCCAACAAAATTCAACTTAGAAAGTGGAACTTTAAACTTCGAGTCCTATTTATGGACCCCCAAGTTCCATAATACCCATATCATGCCTGATCAGCAAGGCCAAGCACTTAAAGCTTCAAAACCAATAAGTTTCTCTTTTTATTAAACCATAAAAGGTAGTAATAAGAACTTGGATTGAAAAAAATCCAAAGGAGAAACTAAAAGCTTATATGAGACCTGACACATATGGGATAATTTTTCAGTCAGAATGATATTAAGAAATTCAGAGGAACTTCAACATCTGATCATTGAGGACAATGATCATACTAAAAGGGGGGAAGAGAATGTCCTCAAATGATATATTGGGGAAAAAATGGTTGACCAATTATACCCTTTTAAGCATTCATTTCTTCCCCAATAAGCTTTTTCCTTCATTGACAAGCGATAGGATCCATTTGAAGCTTTGAGAAAATTGCTTCAAGAATGAAGAATTTGAAGCATATCTAGATAAGAGGAAGATTAAAGGGTTGAAAGAAACCCTTAAGAACTCTACTCCAAAATGTGCTCTATGAGTAAGAAACAATTTATCAAGATGGTTAACAAGGTAACCATTAGCAAAGCTTACGATTGACTATATCCTTTGATACAAATGCCTACTTATGTCAATAGATGATATCTAGTATGAGAATACTAGCTCTATTATCAAATGACATAAACAAAGATAACTTTGATTGCATCTAATGAAGGAAATAGTTCAATGAAAGCTCAACGTCTTTTCAAAGAACAAATCAAGACTCTGTAAGAATGTAACTTACAAAGATTTTGATTATATTTGATAAGACTAAAACAAATGAAGTTTAATCCTTGAGTAAAAGCTAAAATTGTCTACACTAAGGTGGGATTGTAAATCGGATGGTATGGGACATCTAGGTTTACAATGTCACTTTAGTAGGTTCAGTGGCTTGGCAAGAATATATTTGATGTATTTCCTTTGAGTTAGAATGCTAGGCCACTGATCTTGAATTCCTCCTTCATTTGTAGCTTGATCCCCCTGATTCCTTTAGCATACATGTTCGAATCATGTTGCAGGAAACATTGCTCTTCTATCTGATTTGGAAAGTCCAAAGCATAGACATGAAGTGCAAACAGGAGATGACACAAAGCACAATGTGGAGAAGATTGGTAATGTCAAAGCTTCCAATGGCAGGACAAACATTCTAAGTAAGGTTCTCTATGTACCCACTATCACTAAAAACATAATAAGTGTAGGCCAAATAGTTGAAAAAGGCTTGCAAGTTAGGTTCACCCAACATGGAGCTTTTGTGGAAGATCCATGTCAAGGCTTCAAAAAGATAGCCCGAGGTGAGAAGCATGGTAGGCTCTTTACTTTTGAAGTAGGAGAAACCAGGAACATAGCTCTATTCAACTTTGGGTCTCAAACCCTAAGTGAGCTTGAAATGTGGCATAAGAGACTTGCTCATGTGAATGAAAGAACCTTGAAGGATATATGCAGGGATCAAAGTGTTCTAGGACTGCCGAACATATCAAAGCAACACATGATCAATAGGTGTGATGCATGTCAGATTGGGAAGGCACAAAGACAACCATTCAACCACAAAGGCTACATCCACAACAACGTATTGGACTTAGTACATATAGATGTATGGGGACCAAGTCAAGAACCTTCATTGGCAGGATCAAGATATTGAGATAGATGCATTGAAGGAAATGGACACTTAGGATTTGGTTCCAATATCATCGAATCAAAAGGTAATTGGTTGCAGATGGGTATATAAAGTTAAAAGAAATTAAGATGGATCAGTTTGCAGGTACAAGGCAAGATTAGTTGCCAAAGGATGCTCACAAACTCATGGTATAGACTATGAGGAAAGATTCTCACCAGTTGCAAAGATGACTATAATCAGGACATTGATAAGTGTAGCTGCTGCAAGGAATTGGAGACTCCTCCAACTTGATGTGAAAAATGCATTCTTAAATGGTTGGATAAGTGAAGAGGTATACATGTCACAACCACCAGGTTTTGAAAACCCTAATCATCCATCTTATGTTTGTAGACTTAAGAAAGCATTGTATGGATTGAAACAAGCTCCTAGAGCTTGGAATTACAGGCTGGTTACATATCTTCAAGATCAAGGGTTCAAAGCTAGCAGCTCAGATCCTTCTCTATTCATCAAAAGGGATCACAATGAGGTTATCTATCTATGTGTATATGTAGATGATATTATTGTGACAGGTGATGATCTAAATGGCATTCAAAGGATCAAGAGACACATGCAAGAGGAGTTCAAAATCAGTGACCTGTGTGAGCTCACATATTTCCTAGGTATGTAGGTGATATACACAGATGAAGAAATGTATTTGACTCAAAGAACATACATTCAGAATCTTCTTCTCAAGTTCAAAATGGAGAACACTAAACCTGCAGGTACACCTTTGAAGATGAATCATAAACTTAGTGTTTATGACGGTGAGAAAATTGAAGACATTAAAGAATATCAAAGCTTGGTAGGTAGCTTGATATATGCTACTCATAGAAGGGCAGATATTTCATATAGTGTGGGAGTGCTTAGTCAGTTCATGCACTCACCGAGAAGACCACACATGGATGCGGCTAAGAGAGTACTTAAGTATCTCAAAGGTACAATTAACGAAGGTATATTCTATCCTTACTCTTCAGATTTGGATATCAAAATCTACTCATATGCATATTGGGCAGGAGCTAAGGATGATAGAAAAACTACATTTGGTTACTTAGCATTTGCAGGCTCAAAGCTAGTATCATGGAGTTCCAAGAAGCAACCAAAAGTTGCTTTATCTTTAACTGAAGTAGAGTACAGAGGCTTGACCATAGCAACTCAAGAGGCAATATTGTTAAAAGCATTGTATATAGATTTGGGACTAGTGAGTTCCAAACCTCACATATTTGGAGATAATGTAAGTTCCATGCATCTAGCGGCAAATCCTATTTTCCATGCGAGAACCAAGCACATAGAAGTCCATTACCACTTCATTAGGGAGAAGCTCATGGCAAAGGAGATTGACATTTCTTTTGTTCCAACTGAAAAGCAAGTAGCAGATATGATGACGAAGGCACTTGATGGAATAAAGCTTTGTAGATTCAAAGCTATGGCAGGTATTCAACCTATCAGAGAATGAAGACTCAAGCATACTTTAGCTTGAGGGGGATCTGTTGGAACATCAAGCTTACACTATGCTTGAGGTGGATTTGATCTACATCAAAGGCAATCGTGTCGAAAGAATATCCGTTGGAGAGTTCTTTTTCTTATGCTCATTTATTGTTTTTTTTTTTTGAGTTTTTTGATGGTTCATTTACCGTTGTAAAAGCCTTGAGCTTTACACATGTAAAGGTAGAAATATAGAGCCAAAATCCCACGAATTTGTGGTGGTTGAAGTTGCATTCAATCAAGCAATCAATCACCTAAAAGTAGATCAAACTAGATCTTCACTTTTCCTAGATTGTAGGAAAGTGAATTGATTCCCTCCAACAACCATTCCCACCTTCATTTGAATTCAAAATCCACTTGTAAAAGTGGTGGAACACTCCTAGAGTCTATATAAAGACTTGAAATCACTTGTACATTACATGGAAGCAATATACATACACTTTTTTTTAATATAAAGGAAGTTCGGCAATAGCCTACTCTCCCGGACTTGAATTAAATTAAGAAACAAAGTTACAATAGGAGGGGACTAGTGCCCACGGGACCCCCCAAATCCCACAAAGCAGGGGAAACTTGATTGAATCCTAGGTTGCATTACAGAGAAGGTTGATCACCTTCTCATCGCCCTCATGCGGGGCCCACTTGGGTTTGAGCTTGTTGTTGATCAGAAGGAGAACTTGATGGTGTCTGAAGGGGGGGGACTTCTTACTGTTAATGATCCTTTTGCCCAGGAGGAATAGTGATTGTGACCATCATTGTGAATAGTGATTGATACATACACTTGTGACCATCATTGTCTTGCTCCTTCAATTCTCTGCATCATCTTCTTCGCCAACAGTAATCTTGCAGAGGCTGCTGCGCTCTCTCCAGAGCTCCAAATTGAGTGCAAGATGACTCATTTTGGTTCAGTAGAGTGGGAGAAATCTCAGTTTTTCTGTCTCGGGGGCAATCTCTACGTATTCTTGAAAAATAGGAAGTACGATCGGTGAATGTAGCATTCATTCCTATAGCATATTTTGCTTATTCCTTATACTTTTGTGCATTCCATACACTGAACCCTATGTGTATCACGCCCATAAAAGGATTTTTTCTAATTGTAATCACGCTGGTCGCTATGGGCATTTGAAGTTCATTGTCTCTTCCATAGATAGTAAGTTTTTTGAGCTAGTTGACCTGCGAACCTATCTGTTTTGTATCGACTCATTCTCCTTGATGCTCCAAAGTACATCATGTGTTTCTTTGCACTTATTGCATGCCTATAAGGTCTATTTGAGTCTCCATAAACTCAAGGGCTGGTCTTGTGTCGGTTGGCTAGACCAAACTTCGTCGCTTCGAAACGCACTTTTCTACCTTCTACAAGCTTCTCCAAGTTCTTTCATTATGTGCTACAACATTATATTGATAACTCTCAAGCTCAAACATCTATCGAAGAGGAAAAACGCGAGAGGGAGGTGAGTGTTGCACAAGGTTCATGCACTCATCAAAGGAGCGACAACACATAAAGAAAGTCCAAGTGAGATTGTAGAAAAACATCCATTTTTGAATCGAGTTTTTCATCCAAAACAATGATTTTTATCACTATTTTTGTATTTTAAACCATTAACTTTGTAGTTTAATGCTCCATTTTGTACAAGCCGAGAAGTCCTCAAGCTTGAGAAACTTTCTTCATGTTTTTTGATACTAAGAATTTTTGTTTAGGTGTTTACTACCAGTTTGTTCTATGGAGCTTATGGAGAAGAGAAATTGACACGACTGTTTGGAGAACTAGGAACCATAGAGCTTTTTGTCATAGAATGAAAGATTTCTTATTCTCTTTTTTTGTAAAAAATGTCCCTTTTTTGTCAAAAAATGTCCTTGTTGAGAATGAGAGTTTGTGAGAGCTTTAATCCCATGTAGATGGAGGGAGCCTCTCCTTCATTTGTGCTCGTCCTTGAGATTCGAGATTGCTTTTTCTTTCTTGGACATATTGTAACTTCTCTTTTTCTTTGTTCGTTAAAAGAAAAAGTCTTCTTTAGTTTGTCTTCTCTTTAATAATACCAAATCAAGAGCTTCCTTGAGGCTGTTGTATGTGTCTTTCCTTCAAGTCGATTCCTGTTTTTTTTTTTTCAGAAAAGAAAAGTGGACATCAACCTTTATAAGAGAAGTCAGTATAAAGCTTGTAATCTCTATCACAGAGTCAGAGTATTGTAATATCACGTGACAATAAGCTCATTGGAGGAAAATAGCTACGCCATTGTTGCAGCCTACAAAATATCTTCCTATTTCTTTGCGTTGCAAAAGTGCGCACATCTCGTCTTATGCGCATATCCTGATAGAGTCAACCTGGCAGATGAAAGACAAAATGATGAGCGTAGAAGCGGTGTTACGTAGTGTGACCGTATAAGCGGTCTCGACTCTCGTGTAAACTTCAGTATTGAAGGCTTGACGCCATGTGCTACCTAGTGTCACCGCATCCTTCTTCCGAAAATATTGCGGAAACGTACTACAATGAAGGGAGAAAAATACAAGACCTCACACGAAGGGGGAGAAGCACCTCATATGCACCAGATGCAGCTATAGAGCATGGATAATCTCACATGAGAATACAAATAAAGCAGTGTAGCGCTCCGACTAATGGGCTTATACATCTTGAGAGCAACACGTATCAGGTGCAACTATAAATCATGAAGAATCTCACATGAGAATACATCTTGTGATAGTCATGGATGCTGATTTCATGGATCTCCTTCATCTCCTGCAGGGCATGCTTTTTTCTTGCAGTGCAGCGGAACGCTCATCAGCAATAGTCATAAAACAACAGCTTTATTATGTGCTTTTCGACTTTTCTGACGCGTATTGCTTGGTGGGCATACGTATCAAACGCGCTTCTCAGCTATGCACTGCGTCAAGGACGAATGAAGATATAGATCTGTCCTGTGTTGGGTCGTTCGAATTTCATCTTTCTATGCTGAGAGATAATAGAAAGAGATAATAGAAAGAGGGAATGAATGATATCATCTCATATGTGTGTGAAAGAGAGACTCAATCCAATATACATGTCCTCCGGGGTCCCGTGTACTGTGTGTACTCAATCTCCAATAACTCTGTCCTCGAGGACAGCTCAATTTTGAGCATGAATGTGGCAGAGCTTATGCTTTGAAGAGTTTTCTGAGGCACAGAATTATCCCCTCCCTCTCTCCTCTCTCTCTGTCTCTCTCTCTCTCTCTCTCTCTCTCTATATATATATATATATATACAATGGGAACCTTTCGCCTAAGGAAGGTTTGAATGTCAAAGCAAGCGTATGCAACGTCAACGTTGTCTCCCTGGCACCTGCGTACGAGAGGTTTGAATTGAATCCTATGCTCATCAAATACACAAAAATTGTGTTTTTCTAAGATCGAACTATGAAGTCATAGTTCCATTCACTTGTAATTTTTCTTATTTATTTTAATTAAAGTCCGGGAGAATAGCCCAAGGCCGAACTTCCTTTTATTTAAAAAAAAGAACAACTATCAAGTCATAGTGTGATAATATTCAAGTAGAGGTACTACTTGTAGTGTTTGTGTAGTGTTGAAAATTGCTACAAAAATAGCAAGTGTTGATGGAATGAGTCAATTTATGACCGATAAGCTGGACAACAACAACTTCCATGCTTGGAGATTCAGAATGGAGAATTTCCTAATGGGAAAATGCTAGTAAAAGTACATCGAAGAAGAGAATGAAAATGCCCCACAATTACCAAAGGGGAATCAGATTATGGACCTGTTAAGAGCATATGAGGAATGAAATCAAGGAGCACGAAAGGTAATGTATTGGCTATATGTTAGCATACAGGATAGGATGATTGGGCACATATAAGATGGCAAGACTCCAAAAGAGGCTTGGAACAGTTTGGTCACATTATAGGAGACCGATTCAAAGGCACGAAAATTGCAACACAAGAATGAGTTGCATAGATTGAAGAAAAAGGGCATGTCAGTAACTTACTATACCCTGAAAATCAAATGCATATGTGAGTCACTTGCATCTATTGGTGTAAATTTAGATGATGATGATAAGGTGGAAATGTTCTTTCATGGTTTAGAAGTTGCATGTATGCAGTCCTGAACATCTATTTAGACCAGGGAAAATATTATAAATTTGGTTGACTTGGTGTCCATGCCGATTGTTGAAGGAAAGAATCTTGGTGAGGACTCCAAATTCCAAGGAAAACCTAGTTCCTAGAAGGTATTCTACTTTGGCAGAGCTAAACGCTTCCGAAGTGGAAGAGGACATAGTAACCAAGACCAAGGTCAACAATAAAATCATGCAAGAGTTAGAGGAGAGATTCAAGGTAGGCCACGGAGCCAAAGAGGTCGAATAAATTTCCAAATAAATGATTTAGGAAATGATAGTAAAGGATGCTCAAATTGTGGTAAACCTCAACACTTTGAACGTGATTGCAAGTTGAAGAGTCAAAATAACAGAAGGCAGCAAAACAACTATGCATCCATAAGTGCAGATGATTCTAAGAAGCTCTTCATGTTCCAACATCACATGATGAATATGATGTCTCCTGATGTTTCGAAATCGAATGGTAATGTCTGGTATGTTGATTTAGGTGCTTCAAAGCACATGACCAGTCATGCGGAATGGTTTACTAGTTTGCAAAAATTGCCAGTTCTTGGATATGTTGAAGTAAGTGATGACACATCACACGCTATCGAGCATACAAGAAACATAGCACTATCTATGGAGGACGGGGAGGTAAAACATCTCATTGATGTTTTGCATGTTCCAAATATAAAAAAGAATCTAGTTTCTATTGGACAAATGGTTGACGAGGGATTACAAGTCATGTTCAATGTTGATGGGTTATATGTACAAGAGTACAAATAGGATGGAAGACTGATTTCCAAAGGAAACAAAGTGGGTAGGATGTTCACCTTAAATGTGAAAATCTTGAAATGAATGCAATGATATAGAGATCTTGCACAAACGAATTGGACATGCAAATTTATAGAGGGTGAAATTGATGCAATTAAAGTAGATTATCAATGGACTAGCAAATTTCAAGGTTGTAGGGATGCAAAAGGTATGCGCAACATGTCAATTTGTTAAATAGTCAAGAGCATCATTTTTGCATAACAAGCATGTTAGTGAGAATGTGCTAGAAATAGTACATACAAATGTCTGAGGTCCTGCAAAGACCACATTTATGGACAATTGTAGGTTTTATGTTACTTTCATTGATGACCATACACGGAAAGTATGGTGATCTTCGATGAAAGAGAAGAGTGAGGTGTTCAGTCACTTCCACAATTTTAAGGCTATGGTGGAAAAGTAGACATGGAAGTATATTCAAACATTAGGGTCTGATCAAGGAGCTGAATACATGGCAAAGGAGTTCAGTAGCTTTCTAACATTAGGGAGAAAAGTGAGCCCTGCATGGGCCTTGTAAGGATTCCTAATTTTTAGGAATTAAAAGGGTTAATCTAGGAGATTAAGAAGCCACAAAAAACCACTAGTGGTATTCATGAATATAATAATAATTCACGTATAATTTTATTTGAATTTGGAAAACGATTTTCTTGTGGCCTTCCGATGGCTCTATTGAATGGTCGAGATTTGTTGGACAAGAAAAGTAGAAAGGGATGCTCTGACGTGCGTGCGCTACTGCAGTAGAAAGAGAAGAAATCATGATTGTTTTTGTGAAACTCTCTGCAGCTTTTCTGGCCACTAGATGAAGCGCCATCGGACGGCAGCCCGCGATTGGGGCTGAGACAAAGTTCGCAGTCAATTGGCACCATCCGATTAGAGGTCGATCTGACGGTCATCCGGGATTTGGGCTGAGCTTAATTTCGGGGAAGATTTGAGCCGTCCGATTAGCTACTCATCCAAGGGCACCAAGGAAAAGGTGCTTTTAGCTTTTTGCAGTTCAATCTAAGCCATTAGATCATCCTTTGATCCAATGGTTGAAAATTTGGGCGCCCAAATTCAGAAAAATTGAATCCCAGCCATTGGATTTCTCATCCAATCTAAGGGCTTATATTTGAATGCGTAATTCTTTGGATTTGACGAATCTCGTCCGTTCCCCTTTCTTAAATCCAAGGGTCCATCTTCAAAGATGCCTTGACTTTTGCCAGCAAACCATAGCCTTAGGATCATTGAGGAAATCCAAGGGCTACAATTAATTCTTAACCTTTTCAAAACCATTCACACAATGAAAACCACTAGTTCAAGGAGGTTTTCTCCTCTTTGACCACACAAAAACCATGGAAGCCTATGCCTAGCCTATGTGATTAAGGGACTAGACTGTGTCCACCACCCTCTTCTCATTGGTCCATCCCTAATCACCCCTTAATCCAAAAGGCCCATGCAGGGTTCATTTTTTCCCCTAATGAAAAGTCATGGAATTTTTGGAGAACTAGAAACCATAGAGCTTTTTGTCATAGAATGAAAATTTTGTTATTCTCTTTTTTTTTGTCAAAAATGTCCTTGTTGAGAATGAGAGTTTGTGAGAACTTTAATCCCATGTAGACGGAGGGAGGCTCTCCTTTATTTGTGCTCTCCCTTGAGATTCGGGATGGCTTTTTCTTTCTTCTACACATCTTAAGACTCGGGATGGGTTTTTCTTTCTTATGGACATCTCGGACATATTGGAACTTATGTTTTTCTTTGTTCGTTAAAAGAAAAAGCCTTCGTTATTTTGGCTTCACTTTATTAATACCAAATCAAAAAAGCTTCCCTTGAATATGTGTCTTTCCCTTGAGTATTTTGGCTGTTGTATGTGTCTTTCGTTTAACTTGATTCCTGTATTTTTTTTCAGAAAAGAAAAGTGGATATCAACTTTTCTATAGAGTTTAGAGCTTTATAAAAAAAAAAAGGTGTGCATCGAGCTTTACAAAAATAAGAGAAGTCAGCATAAAGCTTGTAATCTGTATCACAGAGTCGGAGTAAAAGGACACCTGAAAATCTGTGGATCCTCACGTGAGATAAGCTCATTGGAGGAAACGAGCTACGCCATTTTGCAGCCTACAAAAATATTCTCCAAGTCTATCCATTGCTTTGCGTTGCAAAAGTGCTCACCTCTCGTCTTATACGCATTAGGCATATCTTCTGATAGAGTCAACCTCACAGGAAGGGGAAGAAGCACCTCATATGTACCAGATGCACCTCATATAGATTACAAAGAAAGCAGTGTAGCGCTATAACTATTGGGCTTATACATCTTGAGAGCCACACGTATCAGATGCACCTATAAAATCATCGAGAATCTCACATGAGAATACATCTTGTGATAATCATGGATGCTAATTTCATGGATCTCTTTCATCTCCTGCACGGCATGCTTTTTCCTTGCAGTGCAGCGGAACGCTCATCAGCAATACTCATAAAACAACAGCTTTATAATGTGCTTTTCGACTTTTCAGACGCGTATTGGTTGGTGAGCATGCGTAGCAAACGCGCTTCTCAGCTATGCACAGCGTCAGAGACGAATGAAGATATAAATCTGCCCTGTCTTGGGTCGTTCGAATTTCATCTTTCTATGCTGAGAGATAATAGAAAGAGGGAATGAATGATATCATCTCATATGTGTGTGAGAGAGAGACTCACTCCAATATATGTCCTCCCGAGTCCCGTGTGCTGTGTGTGCGCGTGAGAGAAAGAGATAGAGAGAGAGAGACTCAATCTCCAATATATGTCGAGGACAGCTCAATTATGAGCATGCATGTGGCAGAGCTTATGCTTTGAAGAGTTTTCCGAGGCACAGATACTTTCGCCTAAGTGAGGTTCGAATTTCAAAGCAAGAGTAGGCGATGTCAACGTTGTCTCGATACACCTGCGGCCTGCGTAAGAGAGGTTTAAATTCACTCCTGTGCTCGTCAAATCGATTCATTCCTAGCGGATGTGACGACAACGCGGGCTCGATGGTCCAGATGGAGAATCTCTGTACCTCAGTCAAATGAAACACTGGGCGTTGAAGCCTAAATCGCTCCAGATGAAGAATCTCTAGATCTCAGTTACATGAAACAATGGGGGTTGAAGCCCGAATTCTCTCTCTCTCTCTCTCTCTTACACGAAACAATGGGGGGCGAAGGCCTAATTCTCTCTCTCTCTCTCTCTGCGACATCAACTTCCAAGTCACTGTTGGTTTCGATTTGCAAGTCAGTTCGAGGGTAGACTTTGGATAGAGAGACATGAGCGTTTCAGTTTTGAGTCCTTGTTCTAGTGGTTGAGATGAAATGCGCGATGCTTAATTGTGCATATGTGTGTGGTTGAGAGAGAGAGAGAGAGAATTATGGGGCAGAATATGATCATACCTTTGCAACTCTTCGAGATATTGTGTCAATTTGTCTTCATCTCAATTTGAAAAACACGTTTAGGGTAGTCGATTAGTAGCAGACTACTTGCTTTCAGATCGACGTGCAATATATTGAAGAGAGAATCGTAGAGTCCAATACTGCAACGAGCTCCTAGTACAGAAAAGGAACTAGTGCAGAAACAATCTCAGCCATGGCGCTCTTCAAGGTAAAAATGACTAAGTTTGAAGGTGAAATATATGGATTAAGCATTTATGATCTTCATCAAAATGTTCATCTCGTGAAAACTATGAGATGACCATCCAAAATGCTTAAATCCTCCTTGGCTTTTATCTTAGGGACTTGCTTCAAAGCTTTGGATGATTTCAAGCCTCTATTAAGCTTGTATTAATGGGAGCTATCCAGATTTGGGAATTGTAAAGAGGTATCTTCCAATATTATTTTACCATCTTTGGGTAGCTTCATTTCGAAGGCAAGAAATATTCTTACGTGTAAAGAGAGAGAGACTTTGAGTCTTCTCTAGAATATTTTGTTTATTTGAGCTAGTTATGGTGCTAACTTATCGTTTCTCTCAATCATGACATTACTGAAAAAAAAGGAACACTGCATGAGCCTTGTAAGGATCTCTAATTTTTAGGGATTAAAATTAATAAAAAGGGGATTAAGGCCACAAAAAAACCACTAGTGATTTTTGCAATAAAACATTTGCTCTAAAACGTGTGCTCAATTGGAATGAAATTGTGAACATTTGTGTCCCTTGGATAAGATCTCACGGATGGCTATGATTAAGCTTGGCATGTGTGTCACAAGAGTAAAAAACTTCCTCCAAAGTATGCATAGTCGTGGGCATTCTTGTCCATTAGATAAAATCATCATCGATGGTCAAGATTGAAGAGAGTGTGTCTATCATAAAAAGACAAAATAGGAAGCATTCACTTAGGTGAGAGAGTGTGTGGACTAGCACAAAAATACAAAATGGTTGGTGCAGTTTCGTGGTAGAGATCATTTTTCTCTGTCGGATGGGATTATGATCGAATGGATTACAAAGAGAAAAGCTTCACAACCATTAGATCTATAAAAGATCCAAATGCAATTTGAAATGACCAAAAACTCAAAAACATATATCACAACCATTCCTTTTTTGTTCGACCCAACCAAAGAGACATGAGAGGGCATTTTTTTTTCTTGAGTTTCAAGAGACACCATTGGATCTTTGCCACATCCAATGGACCAAATTGTATACCGAATTTCTTTTTTAAATTCAGCATGATCCTTTCTAGTAATTAAAATAATTACAGCAATTATTGCCTTTCTCGTAATCTGATTGTTTATAACTATATTACATGCATACATTTCTACTTTATCATATATACTTCTTTTCCTTTTAGTGTAAAGAAGAAATAGCAGTGCTTCAGAACTATCCCATGGTGACTATTTCCAACCTTAACTTCTAGATCATAAAACCTTGAATTTCTCTTATGTGCATACTTGACTTTAACATGCACAATCAACCTATCTCATGTTTAATTTGGCATGTGCTTCTAATGTGATGTGTAGACTTGAAGAAATTCCCTAATTAAACATTCTTTCTTTCCAATGCAAGGCATGCAGAGAACCCCCTCTTCTCTTCTAAATCCATCCCTCTATTAAGTGAAATAAACTATTAATCATATATACTTTCGGTGCATCATTCTTGGTGTATAAGGGAGTGAAGAAACTTTCAAAAAAGAAACATGCTCTTTTAATGCATGTTAGACGGCCGCCAACAAAGGACAACTGTACTTAGACAGAGTTTTTAATGAAGAAAGAACTGTACTTAGACAGAGGTTTTTAATGTAGAAAGAACCCTTCTGAAAGTACGCGGTAAAGAAAGATTCGCGTAAAAGCCTTGTAACAAAACTCTATTTAAAGCGATCAGAGAGAGCAGCAGAGAGTAAGCAGTAGAGTAGAGAAAGAGAACAGCAGTCCCCTCCCGTGTTCTGGGAAGTTGCGAATACATTGTGAGAATTCCCGTTTTTGGGGTTACTTTACTTCTTCTACTGTGTGCAATGAGTAGAGTGTCTTGGTTCTGTCCTGTCTGTGCACCTTCTCTGTGTAATCATTCGACTGTGTATGTGTGATACACTGTGTGTTACGAGTTGGTACTGCGATTGTGAGATTCTGTTCGGTAACGAGTTAAAGAGTCCCCTGTGTGTTGGGAATTGCACGTATAAGTGTTGAATGTGTAGAACAAGAGTAACTCTGTTCTGTCTCGTCTGCTCCCTTCCCTATCCTGTGTATGTGCTTGTGTGCGTATGTGCGTTATACGCAGTGTTACGAATTGATACGGTGTTGCAGAGATTTCACCCGGTAATGATTAAGGTATTTCCTAAGTGTTAGTCGACAGGAATGTGTTTGTCTGATCGTTCGTCTGTGGAGCACGGACGCATAGAGAACTGACATGGTTCGGTTGTGAGTTATGAATCTCTGTGAATGACTGAGCAGGTAGTATATCTATGTTCGGATTAGTACCAGTAGTGTTCTGAATACGAGTAGAATGATGATAAAGTGCGCGACAAGTTATAGTCAGTAGGTCTTGCAATTTGAATGTGGTACTCGGTAAGTCGTAAATTGTGCAGAAGGATTTTGTGGTGTGGTCGTGTTAAGTTACCAGCAGTGCGCTTTGTGTATTGATTCTCAGTCCGGATTACTGCTCAACTGATATAGCAGGTAGATCTTGGAGTACGGGATTCTAAGACGTTGATAGCCTTGGTTGATCAGAAACAACTACTGAGCTAAGACGCGCTGACCGATTAACGAGTGAGTGAGAAATTGGGAAAATAGTACAGGGCCTCTGTCTAACAGACCCCTACCACTCCCAAGAACCCACGTGATTCGAAGCGGTGTATTTTCTGCGGTAATATTGAATTCAGAGCAAAAGGGAGAGACTCGGAAATATCTGGTACATAGGTATGGAACCAGATTCTGGAGTCTCCGGAGGGTTGTTGCGTTGAAGTAGTAATTAATGACCGCAGTAGGCAATTAACAGTTACGATAATCGTAAACGACGAAGTAACCTTCAACATTTTTAACATTTAACATTTGGCGCCGTCTGTGGGAAAGTGGCATCCGCTTGCCAGCTCTCTGGCCCAGGTGCCTGCGAGAAAAGGGCAACTGATTACCAGTCTCTACGGTAAAGTAGCATTTAATTACGAGTCACTTGTGAGACAGTGGCACTAGAGTGCTAACGGTTTGTAAGAAGCAAACATCCAGCAACATTTTCTTCACTAACAGTAGCAACAGACCCAGATTGTTGCGAACTGCTCGAATAGTATCACTGGGCAATGATACATGCCGGTCACTCGATCAGGCGAAACATATCCTAAGAATCGTCAGACTGGAGCACGAAAATCCCAAAAGATAGCCTCGGAAGAAGTAGGCATAATTAAATCTGACCAAGTGGTCAAGGAAAGTAGAAACGTTACAAGTAATTCCGGTCATATTCCGGTAGAACGGTCAACGCCTTTGATACATTCTGATGCTACTTCGATCCAGCATATCGAAGATATAGCAAGACCAGACTCTATCAAAGCGCCGTTGGAACCTAGTCTAACAATATCAGATAAAGATTTAGAGTTATCCACGGTCAGAAATACGTTAGAAAAATTTGGTAAAAGTAGTAAAACAGGGCATTCTGGCCCAAATTCGGTTCATTCCGGTGAAATTCCGGTAATAGAATCACCGATCGCTGGCAAGGGTTTAACCTTTTTTGCGGAATCATCAACTCGACCTTCGTGTTTGGAAGAAAGATTTCGAATATTAGACATCCAGAAGGAAGGAAAGCTGTTCGAAACAGAGATCCGAAGCATCTTAAGCCGACATAGTACACCGGAAAACGCACCATCCGGCGATACAAGTCCCGATAGTTCACCCGATCAACCCCGAGATATAGAAGGAAACCCTGAACCTTTCACAATGAGCGGGCAACACCAACAACAACACCATCAACAACAACAACTAGGACCGCCAAGGCCACCTCCAACAGGAGTAACCTACGCGAAATTCGGTGGATTCCCAGGAGACGACCCCGACGCCCACGTACGGACGTTCGAGATAAGTTATGCAGTTCTTAACCACCCACCAGATCAGGCGTATAAGGCCATTGTTTTTCAATCGACACTGATCAATGAAGCGGCGAGATGGCTCACGGAATATGATATCAATCATTTCGGTACTTACGATGCAGTACGAGACGCCTTTTTACAGCGATTCAGACTGAAGAAGAATCCCGCTGAAATCTTTGAGTATCTACAGAACAACAGACAGAAGGTAAATCAGACCGTCCAGGAGTACGCTACCCTCTTTAGAACACATTTACGGCAAATACCACAGGCTCACGCTAATCTACCTGATGATGTCATCTCTCAATGGTTTATCAATGGATTAACCCCACAACTGAAGCAGATCATGATCATAAGATGTGTCGGAGCTATGACCTTGGATGCCGTTATTGCAATGGCTCTACAGCTAGAATCCAAGGTTGGTGGATTTTCGGAAGACTTGGAATGGCTAAAAACAAACAAAAATACGGCTGAAGATATCACCAGGCAAGTATATTGCACCACATGCAAAAATTCGGGGCATACAAGTACCCACTGTGCACTGAACCAAGTGTTTTGCGCTATCTGCAACACTACCGGACACACCACCGGAAACTGTATCTACAACGCTAGGATACAGGGGACAGCAACCGTCAATGCAGTCATCCAAGAACATGGCCAACCAGTAAATCGCTATGTGCCTCCGCAACAGAGAAACAATCAACAACAAGGATATCGGAACTATCGAGGACAGAGAAACAACACTTATAATGCCAACCGATGGCAGAATGGACCACCACCGGAAAAACCTGAGTTACCACCTCCACGATGCCATTTTTGTGGCGAATTCGGCCACATTAGAAGGTTTTGTAAGGACGCAATAGAGTATTATCAAAGAAGGAAGGAACGCCAGAATCCAATGGCCAACATGGTGACAATTACACCGCTTGAAACACAGACTGCTACAATCCAGACCCGTTCTGGTAAACAACTTCAGTCGGCAGCAGAAATCTTTGAACCAAGGATACAAGAACAACGAAGAATGTATAACAAAGCCAGTCACTGGACCACAACAGAACCACCAGTGTTCCCCGAACCTATTCCGATGACTCAGGCTTCTTCATCAAAGGACGACACAACACAAAAGGATGCATCAGTAGGGCCATCATCATCAGCAGAAACAACAGCAGACATTTCTGCGTCAGTAGAAACTGCAAGTCCAAAAGAACAAGACAATCAAGCTCAACAGGCCTGGGAAATTTTGTCCAAGGCATCCATCACGCTACCTCTAGGCCAACTTCTGGCCTTAGTGCCTGGGATCCGACAACAGTTTCAGCAACAATTCAGTCCAGTACCTTCTTGCATTCCTACGACAGCCGCCGTTCAACCGGAACCTGATGCTGCGATTGACCACGCAGTACCCTTGATCACAGTATGGTATAAGAACCAAAAGATCACGCAAGTATTGATTGATGGAGGCTCAGGCGTAAACATTGCAACCGCAGCATTATGCAAAAAGCTAGGCTGGACCGAAATTGAACCAGTGCAATTCTTTGTTCGAATGGCGGATCAATCGAGAGTCCATCCTGTAGGACTTGTGCGGAATGTACCAATCACTCTACAAGGTACAACCTTCAAGATGACTTTTGTCATACTAGATCTACCCGAATCCACTTTGGATTACAATCTTCTTTTCGGCCGACCTTGGCTGAAGCATGCGAAGGTAATACAGGACTGGTCTGCACAAGAGCTTACGTTCAAGGATGCCCATCGTAAATATGTGGTGAAACTAGATGCTATGCAATCTTGCGAACCTCACGCCCGACCATACTTTGCTGAACCAGTTCACATGTTAGATGGACTGTCAGATGATGAAGAAGAGCAATTTCTAAAGAGTAACGCCGATTTAATGACTCTAGGAACTGTTGACCTACAAACCGTCATAGATAACTGGAACACGTCAATATGTACAGTAGTAGCTATCACCGGAAATTCGGTCCAGGAAAATACTTCCTCAACCCATGACGACGAATTACAACCACTGTTCGAGCCAACAGATGATACAGAGAAACCTCAACAATTTTATATTCCAGAAGACCAGCTGATCACGTACAATCTAGGAGATAGAGACCACCCACGACCTGTGAAGATAAGGCAGAACTTACCAGAAACATTTAAGGCCGATCTGATTAAACTTCTTCAAGAATTTGCAGACGTCTTTGCATGGGATTACAAAGACATGAAAGGATTAGATCCGCGCATCTATCAACACAGGGTCATGTTAAAACCAGAAGTGAAACCGCAAAGACAACCCAGCTATAGAATGAACCCCCATTATGCATCACAAGTAAAAGCTGAACTTGATAGACTATTAAAAGTCGGATTCATTGTACCAGTAGAACACGCTGAATGGATCTCACCCATCATGATCGTGCCAAAGAAAAACAAGCAGTTACGAATCTGTGTGGATTACCGGAAACTAAATGCAGCAACAGTACCAGATCCTTTCCCGATCCCCTTTTTGGATACCATGCTCGATAGAGTCGCAGGTCATGAAATGTACTCATTTTTAGATGGATACAGCGGGTACAACCAGGTTAGAATGGCTGAAGAAGATATACCAAAAACTGCCTTCATTACCAATTGGGGTGTTTTTGCCTGTACAGTAATGTGGTTCGGACTGAGAAATGCGCCAAGCACATTTCAAAGGTGTATGCAGGAGATATTTTCTCCTTATCTCACTTCATTCATGCAAGTCTACCTCGACGACTTCTCAATCTTTGGGAAGATGATAGCCCATTTGTTTCACTTACGATGCTGCTTTCAGAAGTGTAGAGAATATAGACTCTGCCTTAATCCTAGCAAATCCGTGTTTGCCGTTTCGTGTGGCAAACTACTTGGGCATATCGTATCTGCTCAAGGTATTCAGGTGGACCCCGACAAGATTTCAGCGATTTTAGAAGCCCCGATACCCACAACTCCGAAGGAAGTAATGCGCTTTATGGGTCAAATACGATGGCATGGCAGACACTTACGGTGGATTGCTCACCTAGCAGTACCTCTGAACAAGCTAATCACAAAAACTCCCCGACAGTTTGAATGGACTGAAGAATGTCAAACTACATTTGAACAACTCAAGTATCTCCTGACGCACGCTCCAATTTTACAACCACCGGACTGGGACAATCCGTTCCATGTTTTTGTTGACGCTTCAGATATTGCAATAGGCAGTATTCTGATGCAGAAGACAGACAAGTGGTTTCGCCCTGTTTATTACGCCAGTAGAAGACTTGCGCCTGCAGAAAAGAACTACTCCACCACGGAAAGAGAATGTCTAGGACTAATCTACTCAATCAAAAAGTTCAGACATTATCTACTAGGTCGTAAATTTGCCTTCCATGTGGATCATGCTGCCCTTGTTTATCTAGTAAGACAGCAGCACTTAGGAGGACGATTGGCACGATGGGTGCTACTTTTACAAGAATTCGATTATGATGTCATTCACCGACCCGGAAATGCACACGCCTTAGCAGATTTCTTATCACGCCTAGATTCCGGTGAAGCTCCGATAGGAATAGATGACACGACTCCTGCGATTTATAATGCTGAACCACTACCGAATGAGTCACCCAACTTAGAAACACCACCTACATACTATGATCAGATTCTAACTTTCCTCACCGAAGGACGCCTTCCGGCCGAAACTGCCAAGGCAGTTCGAAGAAAAATCGCAGTTGTTAGCCGCCGATTTCGGTTAGTTGCTGGAGAACTGTATTATACAGATCATACCGGAATCCTACTTCGCTGTATTCCACCACATGAAGTTAACTCAGTTATCACTTTGGCTCACTCAATTCCTTCCGGTGGCCATTTTGCAGCAGACTTAACTCACCGGAAAATTCTACAAGGAGGACTCTGGTGGCCAACTATGTACAGAGATATCTTACAGTTTGTTAAACAATGCGATGCTTGCCAAAGAACTGGTCAGCCCTTACAATGGCATCTTTTTCCCCTGCAACCCATCTTACCATTAGAACCTTTTCAGAAATGGGGTTTAGATTTTATCGGACCAATTACACCTCCAGCAGTATCCAGTAACAATCGATACATACTAACTTGCACAGATTACGCAACTCGATGGGCAGAAGCTTGGGCTTTGCGATCTGCTACAGCAGTTACGGTAGCAAAATGCCTGCTCACAGATGTCTTTCCACGATTTGGATTACCACTGGAAATTGTCTCAGATCAAGGTACTCATTTTGTAAACAATTTAATGAAGGCTCTCACACAGTCCTTCCAAGTTACACATAAATTTAGCTCTCCTTATTATCCACGTGCCAATGGACTAGCTGAAAGTACAAACAAAGCACTGTTAAATATCCTCCGGAAATTGATCATGGAAACACCGGAAAGATGGGATCAACTACTACCTGCCGTATTATGGGCATACCGAACTACATATAAAGTAACCACAGGACTGACACCTTTCAAGTTAGCTTATGGCTTAGAAGCTATCGCCCCCATGGAAATAGTCATCCCAAGTTTGCGGGTAGCAATCACTCAGAAGATGCTTCCAGAATCTTCACTGACAGAACGAATGGACGCACTCAGAGCACTCGATGAGCACCGATGGCTCAGTTTTTTGACTATGCGTGAAGTTCAATTAAGACAGGCTAAGACGCACGATCGATATTTGAAGACGCCAGTCTTTTCGGTAGGACAGCTTGTACTCTTCTATAATGCAAAATCGGACAGAGCAGCAGGGAAATTCAAACTACGATGGTTCGGCCCTTTCAAGATCTCAGCACAAGTAGGTCCGGCAACTTTCCGGTTGACTACGTTGACCGAAATTCCACTTCCAAAGGTAATTAATGGATCGAAGTTGCGACCGTATTATCCCACTACCAGTACGCCTTAATTATTCGGCGACGAGCCACGTTTTTGTACAAATTTATACGTTTTGCTTTTAGCCGTCTTTTGTACAGATCTTTATGATACCAGCCGCCTCCCCCTACCGATCACTCAGTACGCACGCCAGCATGCAACCCATATCGTTCCCGCACCACACAACGATCCTCACCTCCACACCGTGTTCTACATATTTATTTAAACCCCTGAGTTGCGCCAAAAACCGCTATTGTGTTTTCGCGATTGTGTATTCTGTGTTTTCTGTGCACTGTGAACGCCATGGAAGCTCTAGCTAACTACACCGCTTTCAGTGAAGGTATCCCTGCCGACGTAGGCGAATACCTGCGATGCAGAGGGTTGGCCAACTTCGCTGAGTTGCCTTGGCACTCAGTGGAAGCCCATCCCTTCGCTGCACAGATCATCCAAGCCATTGCCCAAACCCCCCTCGCAGACCGACAATGGGTCTTCCTTTCCCTCCCACACAGAACTGTCATCACCTTCCAAGCCTTCGCCGACGCCTACCGCCTCACCCCGCAAGGTCGCGAAAATGGCTCGAGCATCCCTGTTGCTCATATGACCGAACTTTTTCCTCGCTCCTCATCCAACGAATACGCCATCCTATGCCGCCCAGACCCCGAGCGATCCGCCCTCCAATTCCTTGTAGCAATTCTCAACCTGCAGAAGAGAACATATGGTATCTCTCGCCCTTTCTACTCCGCCTTAGAATTAGCAGCCCGCGAACCTGTAAACTTTGCCTCCTACTTCTTCCTGAGAATCCATAGAGAGTGCGTAGCTATCGTTAAACAGCTTCAAAAGGGATCCACCCCACGCTCTCGCCTTCCCCACATCATCTCCTTCCTCTTTCCCACCATTCTCGCCGCACAACCCCCACCCACAGGCCCCGCAATTAGGCACGAGGAATCAGCACAGCCGATCGAAGACACCGAAGACGAAGACGAAGAAATTAATCAACTCTTCCGCACCAAACGCATTCGAATCAGCTCCTCGGAGAGTGAAGTCCAAGGATCCGCCGGAAAAGATCAAGAGACGAAGCCAGACGACCAAGAAGAAACGTACCACGACACCACCACACACATCGAAACCTCGACGGAGCAACCAGACCAGCAGGAGCAAGCCGAAACAGAAATACTATCCACCGAAAAAGAGTCGGAGCACCACCAAGATGAACAGGAGTCCGCCACCAAAGCATTAGATCAACTGATCTACGCCATCAACCAGACAGAAACACTCGCCAAGGTAAACCCCTCAGACACCGTCCTCCCTACATCACCTCCTGCCAAATCCCTCCCCCCACCGGAACCACCCCTTCCACCCTTCACCGAACCAGCACCATCCTCTTCTTCCTCACCTAACTACTCTCCACCCAACTCCCAGCAACTACGCTCCGATACATCCTCTCAACTACCACCGCCACCCAACGCATTCTCGGAACTTGCCGCCATGGGGCAGTTCCTCATTCAGCTATCACACCAGCTGCCCTCACAATTTACAGCCGCTACAAACAGCCTGAAGGCTGAATACCAGCACAAAGTAGACACCATAGAAGCCGACATCACCCCCCTCCAGGAAGAGATCGTTGCCGTAAAGGCAGAGAATCATCACCTGCAGACACTGCTAGCCGAACTCCAAGCACGGTTTTCAACAGAGCAGACCTTACTACAACAACGAGATGCAGCCCTGGAACAGCTCGCTGCCAAAGACCTGATCATCCAAGATGCCAATGAAGAAATTCAAAACCTGAAGACTGCCCTTCAGGAACAAGAAGACATCAACGCCTCTCTCGAAGAACTGATCGCAGACACGAGGCGTCAATTACAAGAAACCACCCAGACGATGCAGGAGCAACAGAAAGAAGCTGCCGAAGTTCAAGAACGATTACGGCGAGCCGAAGAATGCGCCGACGCGGTCAACAGCATTCTCAAAAAACAATTAATAAAGGAGGGCCAATACCAGAAAGACATCGCCAATACCCACAGAGAACGAAACGCATTAAAGAAAACGCTGGATTTCCAAACCCAACAATTCGAACGTCAAGACAACCAAATACGCAACCAGAAGGAGTGTATCCACGAGCTGCAGAACAAATTAACCGAAATTACGACCGCCCGAGATGCAGCGCTCGCCAACGACTTCTATCTACAGGAGGCCTTTCTTCAAACCCAAGCCGACATTTTGTTAAATCAAGCCATAGCCCTCAGTGCAGTTAGAACCGACGCACAATTATTAGAACCCACCACCTTAGTCCAGATGTTAGAAACCCTTAAAAAGAAAATTACCCGAACATTTAGACTTGCCAGAAGTATGTATTTAGAAGGTATAGTATCCGAACCATAGGAACTTGCGGGTACGAGTCCCGAGGACCCGATAATACTAAGTCCGAAAAGTTAGTATTAGAAGTCACGATTTTTTGTGCATAATACTTTCACACATGTAAAAGACATTCCAAGTCCAGCACCACTCTCCAGAATGATGATTCTTGATTCGAGAATCTCGGAAAGCAGCCTAAAATGTCATATCAGAATGGAATACCATCATTCTAGCGACTGGCAGCTTAAGGGCTCGCACTTATAAATACGAATACCCGGGAACGCACACTTACACCAAACGGTGTGCGACTACCACCGAGACTACATCACAGTGGCTTCGATCGAGCTTGCAAGACACTAAGCATACGCTGTGTGCCTTAGTGTGC
Source organism: Ceratopteris richardii (assembly GCA_020310875.1). Taxonomy (NCBI): domain Eukaryota; kingdom Viridiplantae; phylum Streptophyta; class Polypodiopsida; order Polypodiales; family Pteridaceae; genus Ceratopteris; species Ceratopteris richardii. The sequence goes on along the minus strand of CM035424.1, from coordinate 20,008,169 downwards.
AACAAGACTGAAAGACAACGCTCTTCATGGTGGCCGGAAAGGGTGATGAAGCAAGGTAGCGTCAAGAATGGTGCCGATGCAGACGAAAGCAAGACGGGAAGTGACGAAGTGCGAATACGACTGCGGGGAAGAATTGATCATTTCCAGCGACTCGGGAGAAGTGATCATGGCTAGCGATTCGGAAGACGACAGGCGAAACGAACAGGATAATGACGAAGATTTGATGGAGAATATCAAAGAACTTCGACAACATCACCACAGGATGGGACTCCTACAGTTTGCTAAGTCACCCTGGGGACAGTGGACTTCTTCCGCCACTAGAACAAGTGCGATCAGAAAGGATTGGGAAGTTAATTCCTGGCATGGACCGACAGGCAATATCAATGGATCTCTCAGCCAGGTGGTGATAGGATACTGTATGGCTACATGACTTCTGCAGAAGACATGGATTCAACAGCACAGAGGGTACTTCGATTCCATACATGAAGCGTTTAAAGCACAAGATCAAGAAAGAGGGCCCAGGTAACAACGAAATCCAGAGTAGATTCTTATTATATGTACAAATCGACATGTTTTCAGAAGGGCTTAGATGTTCAGAAAACTATTTAAAGGAAGAGCTGCGAGTATCTAAAGTTTTGAGTCCTTGAGGCAACTAGACCAGCTATACGAGTTTGAAGAAATTATGGAGAAAGAGACGACCTACCACGTACAGCAACATATTCAGGATTGGAAGATAGTTGCAGAATCACCCGCAGGATATGGACATTATGAACGATTAATCAGAGTCTTTCTCTTTTTTTTGAGAGTACAATGAATTGGAAAGACACACACACCCGACCTCGTAAGGTAGAGACACCCATCTTGGGGAACATCATGGACACCCATCTTTGGGAACTCATGGTTATGACCAGCCAGGATTTGAACTCAGGACTTCCTCCTTGAGACTCAAAGCATCAACCACTAGGCTATGCGGGCTTGGACAATCAGAGTCTTTCTGATGCATAGCCCCAGGCAAAAGGATATCACCTACAGTATTGCACTTGCGGGTTCGAGTCCACCGTGCGTGCCAGTGTTAGACGGCCGCCAACAAAGGACAACTGTACTTAGACAGAGTTTTTAATGAAGAAAGAACTGTACTTAGACAGAGGTTTTTAATGTAGAAAGAACCCTTCTGAAAGTACGCGGTAAAGAAAGATTCGCGTAAAAGCCTTGTAACAAAACTCTATTTAAAGCGATCAGAGAGAGCAGCAGAGAGTAAGCAGTAGAGTAGAGAAAGAGAACAGCAGTCCCCTCCCGTGTTCTGGGAAGTTGCGAATACATTGTGAGAATTCCCGTTTTTGGGGTTACTTTACTTCTTCTACTGTGTGCAACGAGTAGAGTGTCTTGGTTCTGTCCTGTCTGTGCACCTTCTCTGTGTAATCATTCGACTGTGTATGTGTGATACACTGTGTGTTACGAGTTGGTACTGCGATTGTGAGATTCTGTTCGGTAACGAGTTAAAGAGTCCCCTGTGTGTTGGGAATTGCACGTATAAGTGTTGAATGTGTAGAACAAGAGTAACTCTGTTCTGTCTCGTCTGCTCCCTTCCCTATCCTGTGTATGTGCTTGTGTGCGTATGTGCGTTATACGCAGTGTTACGAATTGATACGGTGTTGCAGAGATTTCACCCGGTAATGATTAAGGTATTTCCTAAGTGTTAGTCGACAGGAATGTGTTTGTCTGATCGTTCGTCTGTGGAGCACGGACGCATAGAGAACTGACATGGTTCGGTTGTGAGTTATGAATCTCTGTGAATGACTGAGCAGGTAGTATATCTATGTTCGGATTAGTACCAGTAGTGTTCTGAATACGAGTAGAATGATGATAAAGTGCGCGACAAGTTATAGTCAGTAGGTCTTGCAATTTGAATGTGGTACTCGGTAAGTCGTAAATTGTGCAGAAGGATTTTGTGGTGTGGTCGTGTTAAGTTACCAGCAGTGCGCTTTGTGTATTGATTCTCAGTCCGGATTACTGCTCAACTGATATAGCAGGTAGATCTTGGAGTACGGGATTCTAAGACGTTGATAGCCTTGGTTGATCAGAAACAACTACTGAGCTAAGACGCGCTGACCGATTAACGAGTGAGTGAGAAATTGGGAAAATAGTACAGGGCCTCTGTCTAACAGACCCCTACCACTCCCAAGAACCCACGTGATTCGAAGCGGTGTATTTTCTGCGGTAATATTGAATTCAGAGCAAAAGGGAGAGACTCGGAAATATCTGGTACATAGGTATGGAACCAGATTCTGGAGTCTCCGGAGGGTTGTTGCGTTGAAGTAGTAATTAATGACCGCAGTAGGCAATTAACAGTTACGATAATCGTAAACGACGAAGTAACCTTCAACATTTTTAACATTTAACATGCATGAGAAATGCAAAATTTTGAGCTGATACGTTTATATATGTTGATGCAATTCAATATCCCACACAATTGGGATTTTGGCTTAAAGTCATATATATTTTTTTTGTTTTTGATTGAATTTCATGATTGTTTGGGATTGTTTGGATATAATTGTGTTTTGCCAAAATTGCTTTTTTTTCCATAGAGTCGTGATTTTGTGTTTATGAACATCCAAAATTTTTCTAGGAGCTTCTTACGTTTTTTTTTAAGTCTATCTATGGGCCTTTGTGGTGCTTGATCATATAATCAAGAATATGCTGAAAAAACCAATTTTTCTTTTAATCAAATCTTGTTTTTTAGTAAATCACCATTTTTGGTTTTCTTAATTCTCTCCACTTTTCATGTAAGAAATGACAAAACATTTATCAAAAAAGATATAGTTCAAGGTTTACCTTTGCATCGTGCTCATTTGGCTGCTCACAAGTTTAGTTTTTCACACAGAAGCTTAGAATCATCATTCTCAACTTCTCTCGCTCGCTAAAATGAAATTCTTTCCACGTTTTCTTTTATAGTCCCTTTAGAAAATTAGGATGCTCTGAATTTTTGTTGAAATTAAAATTAGCTCATGCATGACACATGGATACCTTCTTTTGTAATTTATCCTTCCAAAACATAAACCGTCCTTCTTTTTGTGAAAATTCTCCTCTCTACAGGGAATCTTGATTCTCTGTCGAGAACGGCATTTTCCCAATAAATCTATTTTCTTCAATTTTTTGCAAACTTTTTTTTAGTTCTTCCTTTGGATTGCTCTTCTTTGATGTCCTTGCTTCAATTTTGACCTATAAATCAACAAAAATTACAATATTTATCATAAAAGTCTTTCTTCAATGATTTCCATGCAACTAACATTTCTTTTAAAAAATATGATCTCTTATGTTTTCCATTAACTCAAGAAGTGGTATTCAATGCCAACATGACTCATATCAATTCCTTCCCAAATTTTGCAAAGTTTTTCTACTTTCCTCCTTTTATCTCTTATATTTTCAAAAGGAAAACTTCTAGGGTTTCTCTCGAAGAAAAGCTAAAAAGCTTATGATTAAAGGGTTTGATTGCATTTATGATATTAGAGAACAAAGATAAACTCTTTCAAAATCTATTCAAAAAGATGAATGAACAAATCATTTCAAGATCAAAGTCACACTCACCTTTTCATCTTCTTGCACTTGATAATTCAAAAGTACTATGAGGAAGTATTTGTTACCATCAACTAGGAAGATCCAACAAGTTCCGAAGCATTATTTCTAGTTAGTGGCACCAAAAATATTTGTTGAACAACTTTGGAGTTGTCCTCTCCAATCACCATACATTTCTTGACCTTTTTGCTCCACCAGAGCCAGATCTGTGTGTGTGGTCTCGAGAAGGTTGCCCAAAGCTGTCCTAGCATCTTCTTTGTCAATCCCATTCTGCTTCAACCTATCTCATCATCACGTACTGCAATGATGGCGTCTTTCTCTTTCAACTCGGCTTGCAGAAGGTGAATATGTTCCTCGAAGGAACTAGCTTCAGCTTTGGTAGTAAGCACTTCTTCCTGAAGTGGTGTGATGTCAGCTTCTAGCATATCCACCTTGGCTTGGTACTGCTACCGGAGGGAGTGTTGGGCCACTTGGAGGTGATGGGGAAGATGGGTGGAGAGATGAATAAGGTAATTTCCAATCTGAGCTAGTTGGGCTAATGAGTCAAGGATGAGAGAGGTGGAGATGGGCTGAGAAGGGTTAGCGGAAACAGTGGCAGATGACGGGAGAGGGGAATAATGCGGGGAAGACGGAAGAGGATGGCATGCCGACTGACATGGGGAGGAAGGAAGGCTAGGCGGCAATGGCACCATGGATGGAGACAGAGGCGGAGGTGGATTTTGAGATGAAGAGAGCAGAGCCAGAGTTGTTACCACGAGAGCCGTCGATTGCACAGTCTCTTCCTCAAGTTGTGGATTATCGACGAGGTGTGCAGTATCCGTGTCCATATCGAATGTGGGCTCCTGTGTATGGGACTTGGGCAGCACGACCATATCAACAGGATGAACTTCGTCAATAACGATATTAGGAAGAACTTGATCTAGAGGGGATGAGGGGGTAGAAGGAATCTGAGCCAACGAAGCAGTGTCATGCACTTGCACGGTGGAGGACGACAGGGCTTTACTATGAGATGGGCTCAGTTTGTGGCATTTGCCTAGGAAGAATTGCAGAAGACCTGCATCATCGTCGATCTCCATCATTTGTACAGACTCCTCATGAAAGAGAAGAGTGTTCAATGGGGGTGGTTGCTCTGCCTGAATCTCCGGAAGGAGGAAAGTTAGGAGATGTGGCAAGCGGATTCGAGGGATCTCGTTCTTGGCCAATTGGCAAGAAACGGCCTGGCATTCCCGATGAATGCGCCAAAAAAAAGGAAGCCAGATTAACTGCTTCTCTTGCTGCGGTGTCAATCATAGAGTAGAAGGGGCGAGAAATGCCATACATGCATTTTTGGAGATTAAAGGCAGTGACAAGGAACTGGAGGGCGGTGCGCTCTGGTTCAGGATGACATAAGATTGCAAACTCATTAGACGAGTGTCGGGGAAAGAGTTCTTTCATAGTAGAGATTGCCAAGAGAGGGCCATCGACCAGACCCTCATGAGGGAGATGGAATCCCTCAGCGACTGTATTCAGTGTGACTACGACACGGGGGTTAAGGCATGCAAGCAACCAGCATGTTTCAGTAGCAAACATATCAGCAATGGCAGAGATAATCTGTGCAAAGAAGGGATGACACTCCATTTCTTTCCATGGCAATTCAGCGAAGGCCAGGAGGCCACGAACATGCAGAAACTTGCTCACTTTCGGAGCGAGGCCAGCACGGAAGGTAACAATGTTAGCCAGAGCTTCCATGGCGAAGACAAAAACACACAAAGACACGGTAACACAGAATACACAAGCACACAAAGATGCAATAGCGGACAGTAGTGTGAAGAACAGGATTAAGTAGAAACACTGAAGGAATCATGCGAAAATAAACATAATCATCATGCAATGTTGGAAATATATAAACATAATGGTGACATGCACGCATTAACATAATCGGAGACACAGAAGGCAGCTACTAATCATGGTTAGGTAAGAAAACGGAAATATTACGGTCAGTCGATCAACTAGAACACGTAGATAGGAAAGGAACATCGAGTCAAAATAGGGGGAAAAAATGGGTGAAAAGTAAAAATACCGATCAAGCATCATGAGGACGAAGGCGGAGGATAATAGGGACGAAGCTTCGATCCATTGATCGCCTTAGGGAGAAGGGTACCAGTTAAGGTGGATAACTGAAAAGTCACTGGTTCCACTTGTTCGACAATACGGTAGGGACCAAACCAGCGTAGTTTAAACTTTCCTGTGGATCGATTAGATTTAGCGTTATAAAAGAGCACTAATTGGTTTATCGTAAAAAGGGGGGTTTTAAGGAAACGATCATGGGTTCTTGCTTGTCTGAACTGAACTTCCTACAACACCAGAAAACTCTCGAGGTGCTGTTCATCCAGAGACCGTAAAGCATCCAATCGAAAAGGGAATGATTCTTCTATTAGTAACTTATGCTCTAATGCCACTCGTCGACTAGGAACCACCAGTTCCATAGGGGCAATCACCTCCAACCCATATGCCAACTTGAAGGGAGTTGTTCTGGTCACCACTTTATATGTTGTACGATAAGCCCATAATATTGCAGGTAGGAATTGATCCCATCACTACAACATATCGAGGGTATACCGAGGCTGCTACCGAGGAAAATGAACGGGCACAATTTTTCTGCGATGTTGAAGTTATAGTCGGTATGCGAGTCAGAAACATAACGCCAGTATGGGTGTCGGTATGGACGTTGGTATGAGCGCCAAAGTGAAAGAACTACCATCAGCAGTAGTCAAAATGATCTTACCAACTCCCATAATAGGATAAGAGGAGTTATTGGCACATGTAACAGTATTCCCTATACAGGCAGGCTCGAGTGAAGAGAAGAAACTACACTGCGAGGTAATATGTTTGTTCGCCCCACTATCAAAGTACCAAACATTTGAGTCTACTGCATACATGCACTGCTCATGAGAAGATGGGTCAAAACTGCCAACAGTAGTAAATGCCCATTCTTCTTCCTGCACAAGATTAGCAGACTCCTTTTTTGGTGTAGAGGCTTCTGCAACAACCATTCCGGCCTCTTTCTTCTTTGCCTCTTTTGCAACCAGTTTTGGATAGTTCTTTATGATATGATCATTCCCTTTACAGTACTTACAAAACAATTTCTACTTTTCTGATTTTTTCTCATCTTTGTCTTGGTTCTTCGAATGTGCAGCATTTGCAGATTTCTGCTTACTAGTAGAAGAGCTCCATTTTCCTTTGCCCTTCTGACTAGCCAGGAAAGCTTGATCTGCAACACGCATAATGGACCTGTTCTGCCTGGACTGATCTTCTTGCAATAGAACAAAGACTAACTCCTCAAATGACAAGGCATTTGGATTTCCTTTCATCATCAACCGAAGAGTAGAAGCAAAACTCTGATATGAATTAGGAAGACCATTCAGAACGGTCTACATAAGTGAGCTATTTAGTATAACCTCATCAGCAGAAATCAACTGTTTCTTCAAGTCTTTGATCTTTGTTAGTAAATTGTCCATAGAATCACCTTCATTCATGTGCTCACTCTGCAACTGTTTTTGGAGGTAAGCAACATGATCCTCATTCCTAGCTTGGTACAATGTGGTAAGTGTATCCCAAGCATCCTTAGCTATTCTGCAAGAGGGAATATGAGGAATAATGGCATGTTTGACAGACAAAGCTATCGATTCATGTGCGTGGGCATCTCTGCCATCCCAACAAATCTGCTCTGCAGTAGGTGCAGCAAAAACCATAGCACAAACAGGAATATGCAGAATATCACCATCTTCGATACCTTCTGCATCAGCTTCAGTACCTGCAGTTGTAACAGTTGCAGGTGTGAGAGGACGTTTTTCGACACCCTGCACAATGTTCCATAGTCCTTTTGTAACCAACACATGTCACGTCATATAAGCCCATAATGGGTAGTTGGGACCATCCAACTTATCCTCAACAGCCAACATACGGAATACATCACTGCTTTCACCCATGGTCGGTGACTGAAATACCTTGATGCAGAAAATTGATTGTATCTCAAAAAGTTGAACAGAATTACCGAGACAAATTCTGCTAGACTTGTAGCCGACTTCGAGATGCTTATACTGGCGAACAAAAACTGGTATATACCTTTGGCACAAAAAGACAAAATAGCATGCATAAGTGCTGTGATAGTGCATTCGGAGGCCAAAATGAGCTCAGATCGCGATTTTGGCACCACATAGCAAAGCTGTTTTGATCTCAAAAACATGTTGGCTATTGTTGGGGGATTCTTAGACAAGAAGGAGTTTGAGGGTTTGTAGGAGAAAAGGAAAAGACCAGAAGAGGAAATACACCTTGGAAGCTTCTGCGAATTGATTACAGTAAGACAATTACAATGTTTGAAGCAAAATACAAGCCAATACTTCTGTGCACAATCACACAGAGTGCTCAATTACAAAATACCCAATATCCCAAAGTCTTCTTGCCGCCGGCCTCCTCTGCACCAGACTTCCACCTGCTTCAAGCTTATCCATGTGCACACCTTGCACCAAGCTTCCACTAAGGGGGAGGAATGGATACCTTCTGTCTGCACGCACACACTACAAAGAGACCTTGAGATCCTTGGGGGACTAGCTTAGCACTCTGTGCACAATCCCTTAGTTACTCTGTATGCACTCCTTCAACTCCACTTCTCTACGTTGCACACTAGTGACTCTTGCACTTCTCTCTCTTGCTTCACTTAGACTATGCTTTTCTTGCTTACTCTAAGATTGGTCCAAGAATAGTCCTTGCCTTGATTTGAGTGTGTCGATCACGTATGCTCCTAACTGCAATAGTATTTTGGTGCTCACTTTGATGTCCCAAGATTGTCTTCACAAGTGGCAGCGAACGACTCACTGTTTTGTCCTGTAGTGACTTTAGACTAAAACCAAAAATTTTAATGGGGGGCCATACTTTCACCTGTGCGTACGTTGCCGCTTCACATACCTTCACATTTTCCTTTTAAGTCTTCACTTTTGCACATAAGAGAGGGTTCACCTGAACCTTTCAAAACACTTTAAAACACACTTTGAACCTTAGGGAAATTAGAGAAAATACCTCTGCAACCTGCAACCCACTTTCTCCAATTTACCCTTTGTGGACAATTAATTGTGCACTACCTGTGCACTTTGACACCTGCACTTTAGCACTTTGACTTTGCACCTATTGACTTTGACCAGTTGACTTTGATCTTTTGACTTTGACTATAGTTGACTTTGACCAACATGACTTTTATGGGCTCAATAGTTGCCCACCACCTAATGTGCTCTCCGTCCCGGAGAGCTATAGCCAAAACGCTGAGCATATAGGACACCATGATAATGGAGCGGCAAAATTTTGAAGAGGACATCTAAGCAACAACCAATTCCACCAGAACAAGCACCAGAAAAGAACCAGAAGTGGGATTTTGTTATGGAAAAGCAAAAGGGCGGCAATGGGAGGGTAGAAAGGAAGGGGAAGGGAGGGCGGAGGGTGCGAAGATGGATGGGGCAGGGAGGGTTAAGGATGTGGCTGGGCAGATTGGTAAAGGGAGGGATTGGGAGTAGGAATCAAGGGTCTGGAGGAGGCTAAAATGATCAAACTGGAGGGTTACAGAGGGTATCTATGGGATATTATTAAACATAAGGTAAGACAAGGTGAGAATAGACCATGTGGACAATGTGGGGAAATAAAAACATTGGATAAATGTGCTCAAAACATGAGGGTTTTGACCAAAACTCAGAGACAATGTGGGAATTTGGAAAAATAAAGCCAAAAATTGAATCCAGAGGTGCCAAAAAACATGAAAATGACTCCATTTTTGTAAAAAACGGCCAACCGAGGCACGATCTAGAGCCAAAAGCTTTTAGCCAGAAAAATAAAAATAAAAAAATTAAAATTAAAATATATATATCTAAAAAGGAAAAAATGGTCTTCCTTTTTTTTTTTTAAATTTTGAACGCCCATACAGAAAAATAACTAAAAAAATAAAGAAAATAAATAATAAAATAAAATAAATAAAAATAAAAAATAAAAATAATAAAAAAACAATAAAATAAACAAAATAAAATAAAAAAATAAAATTGTGGGGGGGTGTCAGAACGGGGGGGGGGATGGTCGGTGGTGGTCGGTGGGGGGGGGGGGGGGGGAGGGGGGGGGATGGTCGATGGTGGTCGGTGGGGGCGGGGGGGGGGGTTTGTTTTTTATAATCCGACCCGAAAATCCTGGGGGGCCTTTTTTTTGGGAAAATAACCCAAAAATAGAGAAAATTGAAGGAAAAATCCAAAAAAATGCCAAAAATTTGCCAAAAAATTCTCATGAAATTTTCTACATGGCTAGGCCTAATTTCCTTCATCAAACCATAGAGAGCCTCCTTTTATTCCTCCTATTTGGCAAGAAAATGACAGCGGAAAGGGATAAAAAATGCTAGAAAATTGCTAAAAATGGTAGAAAAATTTCCAAAAATACCCAAACTTTTTTACTTTTGCAGAGGTTATGAAATGCCTTCTAGGTTTGCTAAAAACACAAGGACAAGAATGAAAACTACTAAAACTGAGCAAAATGAGATGAGAAAGCTATGTACAACCTGGAAAGATTTTGAAGTTCCAGGTGATCCATACTTCTTCAAGGTTGTTGATGATAGGCCTTGAGCCTTGATATGTTGACCAGTGGTAAGGCCTCTCCTTTCAGCGTCTCTAACTCCACAACACCCCAATTTAGCATTGTTGTGACTCTATAAGGTCCTTCCCAATGTGGAAGCCATTTTCCTCTCAGTTGTGTATGAAGATGAGGTCTATGGAGAACAACTAACATGCCTGGTTCTATGTTGTTGTTCCACATATGTCGATCATGTGCCTCCTTCCTCTTCATCTGAGTCTCTATCAATTGTTTTGTTGCTAGTAGACGAATCTCCTCCACTTTATGTAGTGCTCCGAGCCTCTGAGAGACATCACAATCTTTCTTGCCCTGCATGAATGCTATCTTAGGTGATCCATGTAAAAATTCAAAGGGCTCAATGGGCAATATGCCATAAACCAGTTGGAATGGAGAATATCCCGTGGCCTCTTTGTAGGCTAACCTGTATGCCCATAGGGTACCTTGATAAGCAATGCCCGAGGAAGTGGGTTGTAACATACACTCCTTTCTTAACATTGAGATTAAAACCTTATTTGTCGATTCAGCCTGTCCGTTGGCTCTTGGATAGTAAGCACAAGAGGTCCTATGTAGAATTCTATACCTGTTGAAAATTTCCTGCAGGACCTTATTGACAAAATGGGTGCCCTGATCTGTACAAATTTCAAGTGGACATCCAAACTTGCAAATGATGCTACTCTAAATGAAATCAGCAACAGTTTGGGTAGTGCAGTCGGGGGAGGCAATAGCTTCAGCCCACTTTGTTGCATAATCTGTAGCTATCAAGAGATATTTCTCTCTTTTTGGAATTGCGGGAGGGTAGATGGGCCCTACAAAATCTAGCCCCCACTTCTCAAATGGTTACCACGAAGTGGAAACAATCAAGGGGTTATGCCTCTGCTTTGTTGGCTTAGGTCCACACCTCTAGCAAACGTCACATGCCTTTCTCCATTCATCTGCATCCTTAAATAGTGTAGGCCACCATAGACCAGCATCCAGTATCCTCTGGCTCATAATATGCCCTGGAAGGTGCCCACCACCTGTTCCTTCATGTGCAGAGTGAAGGACTTCCCTCACTTCTTCTTCTTCCAAACACTTCCCAAACCTTTCATCCTTGCCCTGTCTATATAATTTATCTTCAATGAAGGTATATGGTCTACTCTTGATTAGCAGTCTCTTCCTTTGCACAGCACTAGCCTTTTCTGGATACAACCCAGTTTTAATGAAATTCTTGATATCATAATACCAACCTTGAGCTTGTACAACAAACAGATGAGCATCTGGAAAATCATCATTGATTCCACTAGCTTGATTCATCATATTGATTCTGGATAGGTGATCCGCCATAACATTATCTTTACCTGGTCTCTGGACTACAGAAAAATCAAACTCTTGGAACAACAATAAGCACCTCCATATTCTACCAGTGGCTTGTGGTTTGTTGAGCAAGTATTTTAGTGGTTGGTGAACTGTTATAGTAATAAATTTTACTCCCAGTAAGTAATGATGGAATTTTTGGACAGCAAAAATCATTGCTAGGGCTTCCCTTTCTGTAGTACTGTAATTCCTTTCATCCTTGGTCAAGATTCTACTGGCATATTGAATTGGTCTGTCCACTTTAAATTCTTCACTGGGTTGGGTCAAAATTGCCCCCACTGCGTAGGCACTGGCATCTACATGTATATGAAAGATTTTTGACCACTCAGGTGTGATCAAAATAGGAGCAGACACTAACCTTGACTGTAATGTTTGATATGCTTTTTCCTCCTCTTCTTCCCATTTAAAAGGTACTTCCTTACCTGTAAGTCTAGCCAGTGGTCTGGCTATCTTTGCATACATTTTTATAAACCTTCTATGGTATCCAATATGCCCCAAGAAACTCTGAATCTCTTTAGGAGATTTAGGTTTAGACAACTTTAATATAGAAATGATTTTGTCAGGATCTGGGGCCATACCTTTAGCCGACACCACATGTCCTAAGAGAGTTCCTTCTGTCACAAGGAAATGACATTTGTTTGGATTGAGCTTTAGCTTAGTCTCCCTGCATCTCTTGAAAACATTCTGCAGCTGCCTCAAGTGATGGTCCAAACAATCTAGAGGAGTTTCTTTGTGAGAACCTGAAAACGAAGAGAAGTCATCCATGAAGATTCTAAGTGATTCTAGCAATAGGGGGCCAAAAATGAGATTGACCGTTCTATTAAAGGTGGCTGGAGCATTTCTGAGCCCAAATGGCATTTTTACATACACATATGTTCCCCAAGGTGTGATAAAAGCTGTCCTTTCACGATCCTCTGGGTGTATTGATATTTGATTATATCCACTAAATCCATCCATAAAGCTATATAATGCATGCCCAGCCACTTCTTCAATGACCTGCTCTGCAAAAGGCATCGGGAAACCATCTGGAATGGTCACCTTGTTGAGTGCTCTAAAGTCAACACAAATTCTGATTTTATTAGTATTCTTCTTTGGTACTATAACCATAGGTGAGAGCCACTTTGAGTGTTCCACAGGAATGATGATTTCTGCATCCTCCATCTTCTGTATTTCCACATAGACAACTTCAACATATTTTGGATTAAGTCTATAACTCTTCCCTCTTATTGGTTTGGCTCCATCAACCAGAGGGATTCTGTGCTCTCCATAAGTTGCAGACACTCCTTCTAAGTCTTTATAATGCCAGACAAAAACATCTGTATAATGGGTCAAGAATGATTTTACCTTTTCAAGGAGCCCTGGGTGGCTCCACAACCAAGTGGCCACCAAAACTGGCCGATTATTGTCTTGAGTGCCTAATTGTATTTCTTTGACAGGATTTCTCTCTACCATATTATCTTCGTGCTCATCTTCTTCCTTGTCTTCTTCTAGTAGCTTTTCGTGCATTGCTTCATAAGTAGGTGTATTTTGGATTTCAATGTGTTCCTCCTTGTCCTGCATCCATCCTGCAGGGATTTCTTGAATCGGGAAAGAACACTCTTCACTAGAATCTTTTACCTTGCCTTTAGCTTTAGTAACCTCCTTATCTATGGTTGTCATATCCTCCTCCAAGTTGTATTTGAGGGGTGTCTTCCTGCCCCTTCTGTGGTCTGTGATGGGCTCTCCCAATCCATCAACCTGGGCTTTCTCCTTATCTTCATCATAACCTTCAATCATGCAAGAATGATTAAGAAAAATTCCAAAACAAGAGGAAGAGTTGCCTGCTTGGAGCCAATTTAGAATATCCTCTTCTTCCTTGAAATCTATCTAGGGTTGATCCTCCGATTCTGGTTCCATGCATATGCCAACTGTTTGCATCATGCTAGTCTTTCCTTGATTATCTGGGCCCTCTTCTAAGTGAATCTGTGTTAGCTCTTGCCCTTTCTTTTGTACCCACATAGTGTGCTTGCCCCAATCATGAATGACACTTGCATGCCTTAGCCATGGTCGTCCAATTAAGAGGGGAAATCCTCCTTCAACCTAGGGCAATCTTAAAACCACAAAATCCAGAATGAATAGATTACCGTGTACTTCAAGTGGAACTTTTGGGATCACTCCCAAGGGCCTTACTTTGCTTTGATCTGCCAAAGCGACAGTGAAATTTGCAGGCCTTGAAGGGTGGAGTCCAATCTTTTCCATTGTATGTTTAGGCATCAAGTTAATGCCAGAACGACCATCCACAATCACTCCTTGAAATTCATGACCTTTGATAGATACTGTCAGCCCAGGACTTTTATAATCTGTAAGGGGTGGTTCCCCTACAATTGTTCCTTTATGTAAAATAACAGTCTTTGCCACCAAACTTGTAGTGGAAGCTTCATCAATTATCTGCAATAACTCTGACTGGAATTTCCCATCCATCTTTATTAAATAAAAAATACTAACCTCCTTTTTCATGGTCTTGAGTAGTTTTGAAGCCTCTGATTCCTTGAGAGCATAGGCTCCAGTTGACTTATCAAACTCCTCATGAGCCCTGTTGAAGGCATTCCCAATGGCATCACTGGTGCATATGAGATATCCTTCTTGCCTTGTATTTGCACCTGTGGTGGCTTTATCTTGAGATGGTTCTCTGTCTTGATTCCATTCCTTAATCTTTGATCCTTGTCTTATCTCTACTTGAACCTTCCCATTGCTTCTGTTCTGCACAATCAAAGATTCTATTTCTTCTAATTGCACCACCCTGGTAGATGTGATGGCTCATTGACTCGATCACACACTTCTTCTTTGTGCACAGAAATCATCTGAATATGGGGCCCGGATGAAGAGGCTTGATTCTTAGGACAACAATTGGTATAATGGTCTCTTGCCTCAGGGCAGTTCCTGCAAGGAGGGGCATTTTCTGGTAGGATGCACCTACTTTGATAGTGCCCACATTCTCCACATCTGAAACAGATGATTGGCCTCCTAAGCCCATTTCCAAAGTTATTCCTCTATCTAGGATTATAGTTGGTACCTTGATTTGGCGCAATAGCCATCACATTTGCTGGCGTTGGGGGTCCTCCTTGTGTCTAGTATATCATTGCAGGCATTCCCCTTGATTGGCATTCATGGGCCTCATGGCCAACTTTCCTGCATAATTGACAAGTCACACTTAACAGAGGACATTCACTTACTATGTGACCTTGCTTGCTGTACATGGAACACCAAAGTCCACTCTTGATGCCACTCCCTTTGAGTTCTTGTAGCTCCTGTTGCAGCTAAGCCAATTCCTCTGCTTGGGCCTCCTCCTCCTTTTGGAGCTTTAGTGCTTCAATCTCCATCCTCAACTGAGCCACCGTAGTCTCCTCCTCTTTGTAGGGCTTATTCCTTTTTAAGCCCTCCAGCTCCTTCCTTAGCTGGATCACTGGATCCTCCATTTCTGTACCATATGTTGGTTGGGAAGAAGTTGCTCCATACTGGTGCCTTATCTGCTCCAAGCGTGTGGCTGTGTTGATGAACTCCTCTATGGAGGCTGTAGGTAACACTAATTCCTTTATTTTGCATTGGGTGGCCACTAGTAGGGGCTTCGCCAACCATTTCTTAACAAAAAAATCGTGTGGTGGATCTGGCAATTTAGCCATTAGTGCTTTGGCCCTAGTCACAAACTCTGGGAACTTTTCTCCTGGACCCAATCTCATATTTTCTAGTTCTTCTATGATAATCTCCGCAGTGTTTCCATGCTAGAACTAATTTTTAAATGCATCTTTCATCGCATCCCAAGTGGTAAAATGGTTTTCAGCAAACTGGCTGAACCACTTATCAGCTAATCCCTCTAATGTGGCAAGGAAGAGAATCAAAAAGGCATCCTCCCTACCCATTAGGCCTCTGGTCTTACAAAGTGCCAAAAACCTTCTAATGTGTTCATCCGGATCCTCCTAAGCTAGGCCTTTGAAAGAAGGAAACTTTATATTTAATCTAGAGAGTAAAGTTTCCAAGTCTACCTGACCCGCCATGCTCTTTACTGATGAGGTTGAAGAGAGTGGACTTGAGGACCTTCTAACAACCTTCCTTCTTGTCTGCTTGCAGGTGACTCTCAATGTTTGGGACCAGGTTGCGGTCATGAGCAGCTCATAGCCCACTTAATATGAGACACTTGATAAGAATGTTTACCTTCTGTTTGATGAAGTAGCACTATAGACACGTGACCTCTGTTATACTTTGCACTTGGTTTCTCCTAAGCTCAAATCTCCTTGGAAGTCCCACCGGGCGTGCCAAATTTTGTTGGGGGATTCTTAGACAAGAAGGAGTTTGAGGGTTTGTAGGAGAAAAGGAAAAGACCACAACAGGAAATACACCTTGGAAGCTTCTGCCGATTGATTACAGTAAGACAATTACAATGTTTGAAGCAAAATACAAGCCAATACTTCTGTGCACAATCACACAGAGTGCTCAATTACAAAATACCCAATATCCCAAAGTCTTCTTGCCACCGGCCTCCTCTGCACCAGACCTCCACCTGCTTCAAGCTTATCCTTGTGCACACCTTGCACCAAGCTTCCACTATGGGGGAGGAATGGATACCTTCTGTCTGCACGCGCACACTGCAAAGAGACCTTGAGATCCTTGGGGGACTAGCTTAGCACTCTCTGCACAATCCCTTAGTTACTCTCTATGCACTCCTTCAACTCCACTTCTCTGCGTCGCACACTGGTGACTCTTGCACTTCCCTCTCTTGCTTCACTTACACTATGCTTCTCTTGCTTACTCTAAGATTGGTCCAAGAATAGTCCTTGCTTTGATTTGAGTGTGTCGATCACGTATGCTCCTAATTGCAATAGTATCTTGGTGCTCACTTTGATGTCCCAAGATTGTCTTCACAAGTGGCAGCCAACGACTCACTGTTTTGTCCTGTAGTGACTTTAGAATAAAACCAAAAATTTTAATGGGGGGCCATACTTTCACCTGTGCATATGTTGCCGCTTCACATACCTTCACATTTTCCTTTTAAGTCTTCACTTTTGCACATAAGAGGGGGTTCACCTGAACCTTTTAAAACACTTTAAAAAGCACACTTTGAACCTTAGGGAAATTAGAGAAAATACCTCTGCAACCTACAACCCACTTTCTCTAATTTACCCTTTGTGGACAATTAATTGTGCACTACTTGTGCACTTTGACACCTGCACTTTAGCACTTTGACTTTGCACCTGTTGACTTTGACCTTGACCTTGTTGACTTTGACCAATTGACTTTGACTATAGTTGAATTTGACCAACATGACTTTTATGGGCTCAACAGGTATGCTCACCGAAATTCGTGGGATTCTGAGACTGCAAATGGAGGAGTGTTGACAACACACTAGATGAAGCGACGACCTGCTCTGATACCAATTGTTGGAGTTAGACGTCTGCAAAAGCATGTGAATAGTGCAAGCAAGGAAGAAGAAGAAGAAGCTTGGAGCACAACACACAATATTGAATGTATTACTAGAGAATGTACAAAGATAAGTAGCCCATTAGGGCAATGGGCATATATACAAGCTAGGGGAAAAAACCTCCTAAAGAGGGAAAAAAGTGCTCCGGTGGTCCTAGCATGTTCGCACACATCACTACCTAAATATATCAATAGGTAGGTATCTAAAGCATTAGTAAGAAAGCAATCTAAAGACAAGAAGTCAAAAGCTCTTATCACTACAAATTTGTCAAGAATAAAACAATTGAACTTGAATCTGTGGAAAGTCAAGTACTTAATTGGAATTCTATGTGGTTTTCATTTGAAAACTATTCGGAGATTTGTGTGCAGAAAGGGAGTTGCGTGTTTGTAGGAGAAGGAAGAAGGGTAATAACAAAGATACAGACACCGCAAGCCTCTATAGATTGATTATAAAGAGAGAAGTACAATAATGATTTACAACATAATCCAAATACCCTGTGTGTGAAATCCCAAAGAGTACATAATCAAACAAAGTTACAAAATATCCAAGGTTCTTTCTGCCACTGACCTTATTTGCACGAGACCTCCACCTTCTCCAAAAGCTTGCACTTGTGCACACCTTGCACTCAAGCTTCCAATAGGGGGAGGGATGGACACCTTCTGTCCACATGCACACAGCTTCAATGGGACCTTGTGACCTTTGATTGTATTTCTTAGCACTCCTGTACACACATCTAAGTCACACTTCTTGCATACTTTTAACTTACTTCTCTGCATTGCACACTCATTGTATGTCTCTTGCTCTTCTCTCTGCTAGTGTAGACTATGCTCAGCTTGCTTAGTCTAACCAAGAATAATGCATGGCCTGGACTTGAGTGTCGGTTCACGTATGTAGGCCCCTAATTGATAGCATATCTTGGTGCTCACTTTGATCTACCAAGATTGTCTCCAAATGTGGGCAGCCAAAAAATCTGTGTTTTTTCCTATATTGACTTTAGGAAAATAACAAAATTTTAAATGGGGGGCCATACGTTCATTTTTGCATACACTTCCTATTCACATGATTTCAAATTTTTTATTCCAATTCTTCAAATGTGTACCTAACGGAGGGTTCATCTAAACCTTACAAACACTTTCAAAACACTTTGAACCTTAGAGAACTTATAGAAAGACAATCTACAACCTGCATCCAACTTTTTGCAAAACATAACCTTTGTGAACAATGGATTCTGCACTACTTGTGCACCATGATGTCTGAACTTTGAACACTTTGACCTTGACCCTCTTGATGTTGACCTTGACCATGTTGACTTTGATCGATTTGACTTTGGCCTTTTGACTTTGACCAGTATGACTTGGACCAATAGGACTGTGATGGGATCAACAGTTGCCCACCACCTAATGGGCTCTCCATCCAAGAGAGCTAACAACCAAAATGATGAGGAGAAATATCACCATGATTCCTATTCTGAAAAATCTTCAAAATGACAATTGAGCAGCTACCAAGTCGACCAACAACAGTAAAGAAGCAAGCACTAGAATAGAACCGAAAGAACTTTGCATTGAAGAGTAGATGATTGAGAATGGAGGGTAAGAGGAAAGTATAGGGAGGTTTGAGAGGGATAGGGTAAGGAGGGGTAAGGGATGGGGCTCATTAGATGGATACAGGGAGGGACAGGGAGCAGGATTAGGGGTTTGGAGAGGGCCAAAATGATAAAACAGGAAAGCCACAGAGGGTGTAAATTGAAAAATGTGAAACATATGGTAAAGTAAAGTGAGAATAGACCATGTGGACCATGTGCATAATGAAAACCATGTGATAAATGTGCTCATAATATGTGGATTTTGACCAAAAGTCAGAGCAATGCTAGGATTTTGGAAAACCTAAGTCAAGAAAAAGAGTTTAGAGCTGCCAAAAGACATCAAAATGACCCCAAGTTTGAAACATATGGCCATTAGGGGCACAATCTAGGGCCAAAAGCATTTGACCAAGAAAAAGTAAATAAATAAATAAATTATATATATATATATATATATATATATATATATATATATATATATATATATATATATATATATATATATATATATATATATATATATATATATATATATATATATATATATATATATTAAAGCCATCCGTGGGATTGGGCAAAATTAAAATAAAATGAAAAAATTAAAAATAAAATAAAGTAAATTAATAAATAAAATAAAATAATAAAATAAAATTAAAATAAAGTAAATTAATTAATACAAAAAATAGATAAAAAATAGAAACAAAATCTAAAACAATTCAAACAAAGTCCAGAAAAATTAGAAAAAAATTCTCAAAATTCCTACATTTCTAGGCACTTATCCCACTCAAAACCATAGAGAGCTTCCTTTTTCCTCCATTTTATCAAGAAAAATGACATTGAAAAAAGATAAACAATTCTAGAAAAATTCCAAAAATGCTTTAGAAATTCCCAAAAATATTCTTCAATTTTTTTTTCATACCAAGGGCTATGAAATGGCTTCTAAGTTGCATAAAAACTCACGAACAAGCATGAAAAAGGATAAAAACTACCAAAACATAAGCAAAATATGGTACGAGAAGACTACGTATAACCTGGACAAATTTTGCAAGTTCTGAGTGATCCACAAATCTTCACTTGTTTTGATGATGGGCCTTGAGCCATGATATGATGACTAAGAGAAACTCTTTACCCTCCATAATCTCCAATTGTATTGCACTTCATTTGGTTTGTCTTCTTTTTGGGCATACTAACCATTTGATAGGGCCGCCTTGAATCTTTCATTGGAAGAATATCTCACCCATACTCCATCTTTTGTATCTTTGTTTCAGTTACTGTGTGACTTAATTTGCAAAATTTCATTTTTTCTATTCCAGCCCCTTCAACCAATGGAATCCTCTATTTTCAAAGAGTTACATGTAATCCTTTAACCTCCTTGTAAAGCCTTGCACTTATTGCCATAAAAATTAATGTAACAAATGATATCCATACCAGTATCCATAACAAAGTGGCCAGTGATATAGGATTTGAAGTAGCTCCATCACTGCTGCACTTAAGGGCTTTTCTTTCTTTCTCTCTTCTATGGCCTTTGGCTGAGACTATTTCACTCGAATCCATAACCTGAATGATGTCCTCTTTTCCTTCATCGACTTCCTCTCTACTTGAGTTTGGAAAAATTCCAAAGTAGCAAGATGGGTCTTCTGCATGGAGCCAAGCCAACATGTTTTCTTCTTCATATAAATTTGCTTCTTCATATAGATCTACTTTTGGGTTTTCCAACAATTCTTCTTCCATACAAATTCCATTGTCTGCATCATGCTGGTATGTCTTTGATTGGCTGCTACTTCTAAAAATATCTGCTGCAACTCTTTTCCCTCTTGCTTTACCCACATTGTGTCCTTCCCCCAATCTTGCAACACATTGTCATGCCTTAATCAAGGCCTCCTAATCAATAGGGGGAAACTTCCTTCTACCTGTGGCAGCCTTAAAACAACAAAATCCAAGTTAAAGATGGTACCTTGTTTCTCAACTAGGACTCCAAGGACCACTCCCATAGGCCTTACTAAGATTTTGTCTGCAAGTGTTACACTGAAGCTGACAGCTCTTGAAGGTTGTGGTCCAATCTTTTTTATGGTATGTTCAAGCATCAAGTGTATGTTTTTCATCCTTTAAGGATGCCTCTCCACCCCTCTCTCAATTTACAAGTGCATGTCTTCTTGAGGGTGACTGCATTGCATAGAGCGATTATGGGTACGATTGAAGCACCATTTTGATATTGTGTGATGAAATCTTTCTTAAAATATGTTTCTAATATCCTAGAGTATAGAATCACGTGCATTATTTCCTTATGGCTTGGGAGTAACAATTGTTCGAGGAGATTTTGGATAATCACAAGAGATGAATTGGTGTAGCTAAAACTTGCTTCACACCTCCTATGAGTGATAGCTGGAGAGTGTTCAGTGACTCTTTAGTTATCTAACAAGCATACATAATCACATATGTTGCTTTGAAGATGATCCACTAATGATTGGATCAAAACAGATAGGTAGGCATATGATTCAAGGTCTAAAAACTTGCTATTTTTATTGAGAAACCTACTTAGAGTTTTGAACCATTCTCTGACTACATCAGCAATTAATAAAACTCCTTTTAGGCA
The DNA here is from genome assembly GCA_020310875.1 of Ceratopteris richardii. Classification (NCBI taxonomy): domain Eukaryota; kingdom Viridiplantae; phylum Streptophyta; class Polypodiopsida; order Polypodiales; family Pteridaceae; genus Ceratopteris; species Ceratopteris richardii. The sequence goes on along the minus strand of CM035424.1, from coordinate 19,986,986 downwards.
AATTCAATTAGCTTAACACGCTATCAATTATGAGTGAAACCATATAAAATGATGAACTATATGCAGAGAATTATGTTTAGCAAGTTAAGCATCCATCCCGACTTTTATGGGCCTTGATAGTCAGAGACTAATGAGCAGAGATTGATTAATATCTGATGATCGCGAGAAGCATTATTAATGAAACTTTGTAGGAGTAAAACAAACACTATGCTTGAGCTATCATGCTTTGAATCAAGAAAAAAGACCAACTACATAGTGAGAACAAGCTCAGACAAGTTCACTGTTTTGATGGAGTGTGATAGAGATATGAGAGTAAGAAGTAATGATCATGTATGTATAAAAACATGTAAAATTACAATGCCATTGGCAATAAATCATTGCTCAATGAGTGAGGAATGATTGAGCTATGAGGTGAGCTCCTCTTCTCAATGAAAGTACATGAATATGATCTCTGAACCTCGAGATATATGTGGGCATTTTATATCCTCTTTTATAGGATTTTGTTGGAGCCAAATTTTTTAATTTGAATTCAAATCTGCACCTAAAAGTGAATTCTAAAGTATAGGTTTGATTCTCCCTTGACTAAACTACCAAGTGATACGAGATTTTATGCTTGCTTACCCCACATGGACTTATTTCACTTTTACAATGGGTAAATATAATGCAAAGTTACAAGAGGTTGTACATATGAAACTTTCCAAGTATAATGCAAATACATCAAGCTTATGTGAGGTGATCAAGCATGTCGGCTTGGGCTTAATTGCACCAACAGCTCCCCCTCAAGCCTAACATGCTTGATCTTCATTGCTCCTTGATCTCTTGCAACCCAATCATCAATTTGAACATGTTCATCACTCTTCCATCCAATGCTTTGGTGAGTATATATGCACATTGCAAGTGAGTTGATGCATATGATAATTGGATATACTTGCTAAGCAATTGTTCCCTAACATAATGATAGTGCACTTCAATGTGCTTAGTCCTCGCATGGTACACAGGATTAGCAACCAAATGAAGTGAACTAGTGTTATCTCCAAAGGTAATTGGAGTGTAGGAATCTATCTCCAAATCTGCATACAGTTGTTTAAGCCACATAGCTTCCTGAGTTGCATTTGGCAAACCTCTATATTGTGCTTCTATGGAAGATAAGGCCACAGTTGGTTGCTCCTTGGATGACCAAGATATCGGCTTTGAACCTGCAAAAGATAGGTACCCTGAAGTGCTCCTCCTATCATCCTTGGAGCTAGCCCAATCTACATCAGAATGCATCTTTATATCTATGTCAGAAGTGAATGGGTAGAACAATCCCTCATTCATTGTACCCTTTAGATACTTAAGCACCCTCTTTGCAGCTTCCATATGAGGCTTCCTTGGTAGATGCATGAACTGACTTAATGTACTTACTGCATAGGCAATATCTACTCTTGTCAAAGTAGCATAATTAAGACTACCCACAAGTTGTTGATAGCCTGTAACATCTTCAAGTAGTTCACCTTCATGTGAACTTAGCTTATGGTTGATCTCCATTGGAGTACCTGCAACCTTAGTGTTCTCCATCTTAAACTTTACCAACATATCATGTATGCACTTCCTTTGTGTGATGAATATACCTGAATCTGTATACACACGTTCTAAGCCAAGGAAGTAGGTTAATAACCCTAGATCACTCATTTTCCTTTGTTAATTGAGCCTTGACCTGCTTGATACCATCAAAATCTTAACATGTAATAATGATATCATCTACATAGACACATAGGTAGATGACCTCTGATTTATTCTTCTTAACAAATAAAGAAGAGTCTACCTTGCTTGCCACAAAGCCTTGATCCTACAAATAGGTAACAAGCCTATAGTTCCAAGCTCTAGGAGCTTGTTTGAGACCATAGAGTGCTTTTCATAACTTGCTTTTTCTTCATCTTCAAAACCTTGTGGTTGTGCCATATACACTTTCTCTGATATCCAACCATCTAAAAATGCGTTCTTCACATCTAATTGATATAAATTCCAATTTTTGGATGCAGCAAGACTTTCCAATGCCCTAATTGTTGGCATCTTTGCCACAAGTGAAAATGTTTCTTCATAGTCTACTCCATGTGTTTGGGCAAATTCCTTTGGCACTAACCTTGCCTTGTACCTATTTATAGAACCATCAAAGTTCTTTTTAATTTTGTATATCCACCTTGAACCAATTACCTTCATATCTGGCTTCTTGGGAACTAGATCCCAAGTGTGGTTTTCTCGCAATGCTACCACTTCTTCCTGCATGGCTTGTCTCCCCTCTTTCTTCTTCATAGCCTCTTCAAATGAAGTAAGGCTCCTCTGCCATAGAATCTTTAGTGATGTACACAAAGTTCTTTGTGACTAGGGAGGTATCATATCCATACCTTATGGGCTTCTTACTTTCTCTTTGTGATCTCCTTATAGCTTGATTGGAAGACTCGGGTAGGTCCTCTAATTGCTTGTATTTGAACTTGTCTCTTGACTTCCAAGCTTTGAAGTCAATCTGCTCCTCATCTTCTGAGTTGATGTCCTTTGCTTGGTGTTGATCTTCTTGAGTGAGGTTTGGAAAATCATTTTCTAAATCATATGGTAACATGACTTTCTTGCAATCATCTTCAAACCATGAATTATTCTCATCAAATACTGCATCCCTACTAGCTATGAAGGGCTTGTTAGTGGGATTGTATAGTATATATCCCTTTTGATTCTATTCATACCCAATAAATATACATTTCTCAATCTTAGGGTCACGCTTCCCTCTAATCTGTGATGGGATGTGTGCATAAGCAATGTATCCAAATATTTTTCAATGATCCAATGACGATCTCCTGCACATCCATGCTTCATATGGTGTCATACCATACAGTCATTTGGATGGAAGCCTATTGACCAAATGGGTGGCTCTGGAAATAGCCTCTACCCATAGATAATTAGGTAAATACTCACCACCTCCATCAGACCTGATTCTCTTCAAGCTCGTTCCTGTTTGGTCTTCAACAAGTGCCAAATACTTCTTGAAGCATGTAAATACCTCATCCTTATGCTTCATAAAATAGAGAATTGTCCACCTATTGTAATCATCAATAAATGACACATAGTATCTTGATCTTGAGATGGATGGATCTTTGCTAGGACCCCACACATCAGTGTGTAAAAGTTCCAAATAGTCTTCATGGATGTATCCTTTCTTGTTGAATGGTTGCTCGTGAGCCTTGTCAAATTGGCAAGCTCCACATTTGTATATCATGTGCGGCTTGGTCACATTGGGAATGCCAAAAAAAAGTATGACTCAAATCACTTAGGATGGTCTCAAGGTCAGGCAAGGTCAGGCAAGGCAGTCCTAAGGTGGTGGGAAAGTTAGGGGAGGCATCCAAAAGCTTTAAAAGTAGGTGAAGAGCAATCAAATGCATGGAAGTCTTGTAGGTCATTGAAGATCAAGAGAAATATACTCAAGGAGGCTCAAGAACAGGGTCATCCAAGCTCAAGGAGCTGAAATGCAGTAGTCCAAGCTAGGAAAAATGGATATGAGTGTGTTAAATATGCACAAAGGAGCATGAAAGAGATATCAAGCCCACACCCCTGCTAGTCTCTTGTAGGTATTGACATAGTGTGCTTATAATACTTGTAACCATATTAATGGCATTAATATTCTCAACTCCCCTTCCCCTCTTGGGCTACAAATATTTGATGATGATACTAACGTTGTGATAAATGTTGATAATGGGTTTGTCAATGTTTTCCTTGATTGTTTGGATTTTTTCTGTTTAGCCAGTGGATCTAAACTTAGTCATAGCAAAATTGGCTTCAAACCTTCTAACAATGTGATTCCTGAATGTATTACTAATCTGGGTTGTAATATAATAAAGATGGTGAAGTGTTTAGGATCTTGGGCATTCCCATGGGGTTTAATGTTTCTATATCACAAAGGTGGGATTGGGTTCTTGAGGGGTTTGGCGTCTCTTTAGAACTGCGGTGGAACTGGGTGCTGGCCAAACTCAAAAACAAGCTCAACTATTGGAGAGGTATGCAAATCAATCTTACTGTTCGTGCTATGGTTATCAACCCATTCCTCCTTTCTTCTACCATTTATTTCCTTTCTTGCTAGAGACCGCAAGAGCAAGATCTGTCCAAACTAGATAGTATTTGTGAAACTTCCTTTGGACGGGCGATCACAATAGAAGGGGGGTGCCTAAAATCAAATGGTCCATCTGCACCAGCCATAGAGATAGTGGGGGACTTGGTATCCTGGACATTGGGTGCATGGCTAACAAACTTGCAGCCAAATGGATGATTAAGGCTTGGTGCAATGGGGAGGCCTCGTGGGCCAAGTTGATCTTCAGAAACAAGAACGAGTTGGCGCTCTTGGGTTTCCCAAATTGGAAGAATCTTGACATCTTGACCCTGCTATTTTCTCTGATCCCCGTCTTCCCGAAAGGTTCTAATCTCGTGTGCTCCCTATGGAAGAGTTGGAATAAAGTCAAAAGCTTCACAAGAATTAGTGAAGACTGGAAGTGGGCTACTCGTATCAGACAAAACGACTCTATCTGGTTTCCGATCCATGGCATCCGGAGTGTGGAATCTTGGAACATTCAAAATGCCAAGAAGTTATGGAACAAAGGCTTCAAAAAATGGAAACATCTCTGGAAACAAGACACCAACCGCTAGATCAACCTTGAGGATATTGACCCTTGCGTCAACATTTCGTATGAAGAATGGAACACTTTGCAAAGCAGATGTCTCACCTGGGATCGTCACAAAACTCGCCTTCTCATGGGACATGACACATCGAGCTCGCTTGGTCTCAAATGGCACAATGGGAATAGCCTATCAAAAATCCCGAACATCAAAGAAACGATTGACTATCAGGTTAACCTCAACAAGAAGTGGTGCCTATCATGGACGCGGCTTCGGTGGGACATGAAGTTCATGGCTATCTGGCACCCCCTCGTAGGAATCAAAAAGTCTATCCTCTTATGGCAAATTCTTCATCATGGAATCTGGACCAACCTTAAGGCTAGCAAATTTTGTGGGATCCCTCCCTGGCGCAAACGCTGCTACCGGTCTATCGAAGAAGTTCCACACATCTTCTTTACCTGCCCCAACTCCAACAGACTCTCACAGACGGTTGGAAAGAAAATTAGACTTCAGAGACATCTCAGTTGGCAGCAGGCCCTACTGGGAGAAGCGATCGACTGCTCTGCGACTCTCTGGAACGCCATCAGAGGGGAGGTCCTATGGAAAATCTGGCGGGAAAGATGTGCTCTCAACTTCGGTGACTCCCCCAAGGAGTGGTCAATCGAGAAATCGTTGTTCCTCCTTGGCAAAATGATTGCTAACTGTAAGAAATCCCCCCCCTTCAGGCACCATCAAGTTCTCCTTTTGATCAATAACAAGCTTAAGCCCAAGTGGGCCCCTCATGAGGGTGATGAGAGGGTGATTAACCTTCTTTGTAATGCCATCTAAGCTCTGTAAAAGCTTCTCCTGCTTTGTGGGATTTGGGGGGTCCCGTGGGCACTAGTCCCCTTCTCTTGTACTTTTCTTTCTTTATTTAATTCAAGTCCGAGAGAGTAGGCTAATGCCGAACTTCCTTTATATATATAAAAAAACTCCGACTCTATGATATAGATTACAAGCTTTATGCTAACTTCTCTTATTTTAATAAAGCTCGATGCACACCTTTTTTTTATAAACCTCTAGACTGTATAGAAAAGTTGATATCCACTTTTCTTTTCTGAAAAAAGAAACAGCAATCGACTTAAATGAAAGGCACATACAACAGCCAAAATACTCAAGGGAAAGACACATACTCAAGGGAAGCTTTTTTGATTTGGTATTAATAAAGTGAAGCCAAAATAAAGAAGGCTTTTTCTTTTAACGAACAAAGAAAAACAGAAGTTCCAATATGTCCAAGATGTCTATAAGAAGGAAAAAGCCGTTCTTGAATCTCAAGATGTCTATAAGAAAGAAAAAGCCATCCCGAATCTCAAGGGAGAGCACAAATAAAGGAGAGCCTCCCTCCATCTACATGGGATTAAAGTTCTCACAAACTCTCATTCTCAACAAGGACATTTTTGACGAAAAAAGAGAATAACAAAAATTTCATTCTACGACAAAAAGCTCCATGGTTCCTAGTTCTCCAAAAAGTCCATGACGTTTTTGAAAGCTATTGAACTCATTTGCCATGTATTCACCTCTTTTATGAGATCCTTGATGGAGAGTGTTAATCTCCAAAAGAACAAGTTGACCTTGAATTTAGATCACCTCTATATCAAGATCAACTTTAGACTCCACCTAATTTAGAGAATCTTCACCAAATTATCAGAAAATTGATTATTCTGAAAAATTCAGTTTCTTCAGAAAAGTCTGCTGCAGATTAATCACTCATTGACTAATCAATCCTGTAAAGTTTTTGATAAAACTTTGCACAACACTTTGCCTTAAGGTTGCGCAACTTTACCAAGTTAAATCTCTCAAAATGATTGAGTATACTGTGAGAAATGTGTGATACACTTTACCTATGTCTGAAACTGCTTCCTTGCAATGGCGATTTTGACACCTGCAACTTCTTAGCTTTGGTTCTCCCAGCTCTGAACCCGTTTGATCAAGATCTTCTAGCCATAGATGGCTTACCTTCCAACTTAGATTTTGAGCCCTCACTTGTGTAAAACTTTACACTGTGGACTGAGCACTGACCATTTCTTTGAAGATGAAATGTGCGCCAGATTTTTCGACTCTTAGAACATTCTTACATATGAATGTTCCTAATCAAAATTCTCTCAACCTGATTACAATTAACCTCTCAAACTCTAGCCATAGATAGATTAGCTATGGACTTAGATACGTGCAAAAGGATTCTTCAAAAGATTAAGCACAGAAAGAGAATGGGAGAGAAGATCGACGCGCAGAAATCTACAATATTTTCTTCTTCATTACTTTTCATGCATATGGTTGATGATACATACAATGTTCATCACCTATTCACCTATTGTCCTCTCTATCTGATCTATATCACTCTCTATTACTACGAATACATATCTGTAGATATATATACGAGTCTAACTCGTCATCTTTTTTCAAAATACATTGAACTATTTACAAGAGTAATATACAAAAGAAACATTTCTGATTCTATTTTCTTCCTTTGAAAATAATCTTCATCCTTCCACATATCTTTTCACTTTTGGACTTCATGTAATCACTTATTGATGATTGCTCTGCTCCAACAGCTCCCCCTCAATCTTCAATTGTGATTACCTATATCTTCTTTATTCCTGCCATATCTTTAAACCTCTGCAATTTAGGTCCATCCAAACTTTTAGTCATCATATCTGCAAGTTGATCTTTTGTAGGAGTGTGTATGACTTCAACCTCTTTCTCAATGACCTTCTCTCTCAGAAAATGATACTGTATTTCAATATGCTTAGTTCTAGCATGAAATACAGGATTAGCTGCCAAGTATAATGAACTCATATTGTCTCCACAAATAATAGGAGTACTCTGAATCACATCAAAAACTTTCAAAAGTGTCTTTAGCCATATTACCTCTTTTGCAGCTTCCACCATACCTTTATATTCTGCTTCTGTAGATGACAAAGCAACTGTATGTTGCTTCTTGGAACACCATGAAATCAATTTGTCTCCTACATAGCACAAGTATCCATGTGTTGATCTTCTATCATCCACATTACCTGCCCAATCTGCATCACTATATATCTTGATTCTTGTATCTGAAGTAAACCCATAGTACAACCCTTCTCTGAGTGTACCCTTGATGTACCTAAGTACTCTTTGTCCTGCAATCCAATGTTCCTTTCTAGGGCAATGCATAAATTGTGAAAGCACACCAACTGCATATGATAAATCAGGCCTTGTTAATGTAGCATAAATCAAGCTACCAACCAAACTTTGATAGAGTTTCATATCTCTGAACTCTTCTCCTCCAAACCTAGACAATTTATGGTTTACTTCCAAAGGTGTAGGTGCAACCCTGCAATCTTCCATTTTAAATTTGGTTAGCAAATTTTTAAGATACCTTTCTTGGGTCACATATACTCCATGTTGAGTATAAGAGATCTCCATTCCCAAGAAGAATGATAGGTTCCCCAAATCACTGATTTTGAACTCTTTCTCCATCTGCTTCTTGATCATTTGTATCCCTTTATCATCTGTTCCTGTAAGTATTATGTCATCAACATAAATACAAACATAAATGAACCCATCTTCACTTGCTTTGACTAGCAAGCTACTATCTGCCTTTGATGCTTGAAATCCAAGATCATTCAAGAATTTTACAAGCCTATAATTCCAAGCCCTTGGGGCCTGCTTCAACCCATACAAAGCTCTCTTGAGCTTACACACATAATTTGGACTCACTTGATCTTTGAACCCATCTGGTTGCTCCATGTAGACTTCATCTGAAATGTAACCATTCAAGAAGGCATTTTTAACATCTAATTGAGACAACTTCCAACCTTTACAAGCAGCAATTGCTATGAGTGTCCTGATTGTTGTCATCTTTGCCACAGGACTATAAGTCTCATCATAGTCCACTCCATATGTCTGTGCATACCCTTTCACAACAAGTCTAGCTTTGTATCTAGACACACTTCCATCTGCAAACCTCTTTGTTTTGTAAACCCACTTACAACCAATGATTTTCTGACTATTAGGTTTAGGGACCAAATCCCATGTTTGATTCTCTATCAATGCATCATACTCCTCTTGCATAGCATCTTCCCAATTCTTCTTCCCTTTGGCCTCTTCATATGTAGAAGGGTCTTCATCTGCTTTTACCAAATAAGCATAATCTTTAGTAGTTAAAAATGAAGTGTCATAGCTATACCTTGTAGGTTGCCATTTGTGCCTTGATGACCTTCTAACTTCTGCACTTCTTGAAGTTTCTGGTTCATCACATTCTGGATCAAACCTTGGCCTCTCTTCAACTTCAACCTGCACTTCATTATTCTCACTTTCATCAAGTAATTGAATCTTTGCTTTACCTTTTCTTTGATCCACTACTTCTTCATCATCTGCATGTACATTATATTTACCTGCATACCAAGTACCTTGCTCATCAAATGTAACATCCTTGGATACAATAAATTGCTTTGTGGATGGACTCCACAACCTGTATCCCATTTGCTTATCATCATAACCAATGAATACATACTTTTCTGCCTTAGGCTCCAACTTATGCCTCAATTGAGATGGCACATATGCATATGCCAAGCATCCAAATATTCTGCAATGATCCAAGGTAGGTTTCTTACCCCACCAAGCTTCATATGGTGTCATACCCTGCAAAGCTTTACAAGGCAATCTATTGACCAAATATGTAGCTGTATTTACAGCCTCTGCCCACAAACAATTTGGACAATTCTTCTCTTTCATCATGGACCTTGCAAACTCAACAAGAGTCCTATTTCTTCTTTCTGCTACCCCATTTTGTTGAGGAGAATACCTGCAAGTAACTTCTCTCTTTATACCTACATTCCACAAATAATCATTGAACTCATTTGAAAAATACTCTCCCCCTCCATCTGACCTTAGTCTCTTCAATTTTTGACCTGTAATCCTTTCTGCATATGCATGATAGTGTTTAAATGTATTAAACACTTCTGACTTTTCCTTAATCACATAAATTGTGATCCACCTGGTAGCATCATCAACATATATGACATAATATCTTGAACCATTTATACTAAAGTCCTTTGAAGGACCCCACACATCTGTATGCACCAATTCAAGTCTTTCTGAATACATAAACCCATGCTTGGAATAGGATTGCTTATGAGCCTTACCTAATTGACATGCCTCACATCTGTATGTCATGTGTTGACCTGCAATGTTAGGCATTCCAAGCACTGAATCATTGTTAATCATTTCTTTGATACCTCTTTCATTAAAGTGTCCAAGTCTTTTGTGCCAAAGATCCAATTCTGACACCTTCTGTTCTCCATATGTGAACATAGCATGTCCAACATTTCCTTGTACCTTCAATGTGAAAAGCCTTCCTTCTTTCTTTCCTGCAATAATTTGTTTATACCCTTGACTAGGGTCTTCTACATAAACTCCATCATTGGTAAACCTTACCTCATAACCTTTTTCCACGATTTGACCTACACTGATCAAATTCTTTGGAATTGTGGGAACATAAAGTACCTTACTCAAAAGAGTGCTCCCATCCTTAGCTTTGACTGAACCAATTGACTTTACCTTATGCTTTGTATTATCACCTGTCTGAACTGTATGATTAATTGCATTATGATCTAGGTCAGTCATCAAAGCAATATTTCCACTTAAATGATTACTACATCCTGAATCAATATAGAACACTCTCATGTCTTCATGTGAGGTTTCACATGTATTCATAATGAGAGTTGAATCCTCCTTCTGATCTGATGCATAGTTGTAGTAGGTGTTATTATAGGATTGACTTTGGAAGTTTCTTCCACCACCTCTTCCAAAAGAATTCCTACCACCTCTACCTCTGAAGTTTCCTCTCTGAAATCTACCACCTCTTGCTCTTTGATTAAAGTTCTGATAATTACCATTATTTTGATTATTATGCCAACAATCATGAGATAGATGATTGGTCTTACCACATATCCAACAAGCTCTTGCATTCTCTTTGTTGTTTCTGCCTCTTCCTCTACTTCTGCCATTTCCTCTTCCTCTTATGAAGTTTGCTTGGTTTGAAGTACCTTCTTCTTCACCTGATTGTTGCTTCCCTTTGTTGGCTTTCTTCTTGTCTTTAGAATACATTGCATGACCTGCACTCTTATCAACATCTCCTTTGACATCATTCTCAAAAGTTAGCATATGACCTAACAATTGATTCAAGTCAGGAGTACAGTGATCTAATGAAAGTTCTGTAGATAAAATGAAAGGCTTCCATTTCTCATCTCCTCTTAGCCCTGTGAGTATTTGTCTTACCAATTTGTCTTCTTCAATATCTTCATCAACTGCACCTAAAGAATCTGCAATGTCCTTCATCTTTGTCACATAATCAGAAATTGATTGTGAGGCCTTCTTCTTGAAGGTAGTAAACTTTGCCCATAGTGAAGCCTTCCTTGATTTGGTTGTATTTTGGAAATGCTCTTCCAAAGCATTCCAAATGTCACATGCACTTTCAAGTCCTCTAATGTGAGGAAGCAAATAGTCATTAACTTCCATGTAGATGATACTTCTTGCTTGAGCATCCTTCTTCATCCAATTCTTCAAATCTGCAAGCTCCTCCCTAGTTGGAACACTAGGATCTCTGAATTCTGGCTTTTCTTCATCTCCTGTGATGTATCCTATCAGATCTTTGCTCATAAGATGAGCTTCCATCCTCATAGACCATGGAGGATAGTTCTCTCTTTCCAACTTTTCAATTTGGAGACTATCTCCCATCTTTACTTCACCTGTAGCTTCAAATCTTTAACCTTTACAGATAATAAATGTACCTTTACTTCGAATGTTGCTCCTTCTGATCCTTTTGATGCTCTTTGTATGTCTTCCTTCAATCTTTCTTCACACTTTAACCTTTTGCACCTTCAAAATGTAAAGTTTTGTATTTCTGCACTAGTTGGAGTCTTCTTCACTTCAATTTTGACACAACCTGCTCTCATACCACTGATGGAGAGTGTTAATCTCCAAAAGAACAAGTTGACCTTGAATTTAGATCACCTCTATATCAAGATCAACTTTAGACTCCACCTAATTTAGAGAATCTTCACCAAATTATCAGAAAATTGATTATTATGAAAAATTCAGTTTCTTCAGAAAAGTCTGCTGCAGATTAATCACTCATTGACTAATCAATCCTGTAAAGTTTTTTATAAAACTTTGCACAACACTTGCCTTAAGGTTGCGCAACTTTACCAAGTTAAATCTCTCAAAATGATTGAGTATACTGTGAGAAATGTGTGATACACTTTACCTATGTCTGAAACTGCTTCCTTGCAATGGCGACTTTGACACCTGCAACTTCTTAGCTTTGGTTCTCCCAGCTCTGAACCCGTTTGATCAAGATCTTCTAGCCATAGATGGCTTACCTTCCAACTTAGATTTTGAGCCCTCACTTGTGTAAAACTTTACACTGTGGACTGAGCACTGACCATTTCTTTGAAGATGAAATGTGCGCCAGATTTTTCCACTCTTAGAACATTCTTACATATGAATGTTCCTAATCAAAATTCTCTCAACCTGATTACAATTAACCTCTCAAATTCTAGCCATAGATAGATTAGCTATGGACTTAGATACGTGCAAAAGGATTCTTCAAAAGATTAAGCACAGAAAGAGAATGGGAGAGAAGATCGACGCGCAAAAATCTACAATATTTTCTTCTTCATTACTTTTCATGCATATGGTTGATGATACATACAATGTTCATCACCTATTCACCTATTGTCCTCTCTATCTGATCTATATCACTCTCTATTACTACGAATACATATCTGTAGATATATATACGAGTCTAACTCGTCATCTTTTTTCAAAATACATTGAACTATTTACAAGAGTAATATACAAAAGAAACATTTCTGATTCTATTTTCTTCCTTTGAAAATAATCTTCATCCTTCCACATATCTTTTCACTTTTGGACTTCATGTAATCACTTATTGATGATTGCTCTGCTCCAACAATCCTAATGTTTGAATATACTTCCTTGTCTTCTTTTCCACCATAGCCTTAAATTTGTGGAAGTGAGTGAACACCTCACTCTTCTCTTTCATGAAATATAGCCATACTTTTCGTGTATGGTCATCAATGAAAGTAACATAAAACCTGCAACCACCCATAGATGTGGTCTTTGTAGGACCTCAGACATTTGCATGTACTATTTCTAGCACATTCTCACTAACATGCTTGTATTGCAAAAATGATGCTCTTTAGTATTTAAGAAATTGACATGTTGCACATACCTTTTGCATCCCTACAACCTTGAAATTTGGTAGTCGATTGACAATCCCCTTTTATTGGATCAATTTCATCCTTTGCGAATTTGCATCTCCAATTCGCTTGTGCAAGATCTCTATATCATTGCATTCATTTCAAGATTTTCACATTTAAGGTGAACATCTTGTTGGTGCATTTTGCCCAAGCCTACATGCTTGATATGCTTAATATTATCCTCATTTGTAAGTCACATGAGTAGTCATGTGAACACCTCTTGTAAAAGAGTTCATTTTTATCTCTTGTAATTGAAAAAAGAAAAAGGAAAAGGATGGCTTACCTCATGCATGATGTAAAAGCAATTTCGTGGCTCTAACTACCAAAACCCATGACTTTTTGAGCTGAGGGAATATCTCCTAACTTTGGGGATCACTTTTAGGTGGAGCCATTCGAATTCGAATTCAAAACTCCCTCCAAGAATAGCTATAAAAGGAGCAAGAAGTAGAGGCAATTAGCAAGCCTTGTACGTGACCACTTCATGTCATTTTGTAGAGATTGAAGAGCTTACTCCATAGCTCTATCATTCTACTCCCATTATGCAAAGATTAATTGCCAATGTGGTTGTAATCATATGTGAATCTATACATTTATTATCATCTCTCTGCTATACTCACTCAGAGCAGTAACTTTAGAAGGTCATATCTCGCGTTCTACTGAACATTTTCAGTGAATTAACATGCGTTGGATAGCTCTTACTGTCTTGTTTCTGCATATCAATTTTCAAGGTCCTTGGATTTATATTTTTGGAGATATCTGCATTTTACTGCTCACTGGTCTATCTCTGCAGAGCCCCGAGAATGGTGGGCATGTTCTAGAAATTGATGAAACTTGTTCTCACTGCTTCGTCCATCATTTGAAGTGTTTTAACTTGGATTGGGAAGCTTGCTAAGTCTATTTGCTATGCTCAAAAGGAATGTTTCTAATTCCTACCAAGTTGAGAGCACTGTTCATTTTTTCTAGCAGGTGTATGTCCAAAAATAGCAAGCTTTGGGAGCTAGTCATTTCGCAACTAGTCTGTCTTGACTTAAACTTTTGGGATACATGTTCCAAAGTACTTGTTTGATATTTTGGTGGATTTAGGAAGCTGAAAGGGTCTTCTAATCATCTCTGAAGTCTCAGTTGGCTGGTGTGAAGCTAGTTGTAGCAGCACCAACTCATCTTTGGATTGCATCCACCATCTCTCTTCACAGTGGTATCAGAGCATAGTCAAGCAACATGGGAGATGGATTTCCATCAACAATTGACAAATTGGATCGAAACAACTATCCGACATGGTCTCTAAGGATGGAGGCTTACCTTCAAGGGAGGAATCTATATGGATTCATATCCGGAGATGAAGCAATGCCAACCATGAGGAACAAAGGGCAACCATCACATGAAGAAGTGGAAGGACTTTCGAATTGGTGTTCGAAGGATGCACTTGCAAGGTCCTATATTCTAAACTCAATCTCTGATTTTCTTTTACCTCATGTCAAGGGATGCAAGACATTAAGAGAGACCTGGAATGCACTTGCTTCTTTCTTCTCTTCCAACACTCGAGCAAGGAAGAACCAATTGTGGATGGAGTTCACAACAATGAAGAAAAGCCCGAAGCAAAATGTGACTGATTATGTCACAAAGATGAAGGAGATTTCCAACCAACTTGGAAGCATTGGAGAGGTAATTGAAGAGGAGCAAATCATAAGACAAATCATGAATGGAATCAAAGTAGACGACAAGTGGGAGTCATTCACAATAGCCATGGATTTATACATGGATATGCATGTACCCGACCTCAACACACTCATGGGCCAACTCTTCACTCATGAAGCAAAGATTAGCAAAGGTGGTGAGTCCTCAAGAGGTAATCAAACTCCTGCCTTATATTCTGATAAAGCTAAGGTCAAGGACAAGTCAAAGAATAGGAAGAATGAAGATGAAGGTAGCTCTTTCCAAGCAAACTTTGCAGGTAGAGGAAGAGGCAGAGGAGGAAAGCAAGGCAGGGGGAGATTCCAATCATCTCAACCTTGCAACATATGTGGCTTATCTAACCATACTACTGAAGAATGTTTCAGAAACCCGAGGAACTCAAGAGGAAGAGGATTCAATAGAGGTGGCTATGGATCAAATAGAGGTAGATACAATGGAGGCTACAACAACAACAACAATTACAACAACAACAACAACTATCAAAGTGGCCATAGAGGAAGAAGAGATTACAATAACTATGCAGAGGACCAAAGTCAAGAAGATTCATTATTGATTATGAATCTATCAGCGAAGAAGGGTAAGGATGATGATCACATATTTTACATTGATTCGGGATGCTCGAACCATGTAGCAGGAAATGTGGCTTTACTTTCTGATTTGGAAGATCCTCATAACAAGCATGAAGTGCAGACAGGAGATGACACAAAGCACTCAGTGGAGAAGATAGGTAATGTGAAGACATCATATGGGAATATGAACCTCTTAAGCAAAGTCTTGTATGTCCCTACAATTACCAAAAATTTAATAAGTGTTAGACAGATTGTTGAAAAAGGATTGCAGGTTAGATTCAATCGATTTGGAGCATATTTTGAAGACCCAAGGCAAGGCTTTCGAAGGATTGCCAAAGGAGAAAAGACAGGAAGGCTTCTCACTTTTGAAGTGGAAGATACAAAGAACATAGCTATGTTTAGCTATGGATCTCAAACTCTAACAGAGTTGGAGATATGGCACAAAAGGCTTGCTCACATTGGTGAGAGGACACTCAAACAGATTTGCAGGGACCAAAGTGTACTTGGTTTGCCTAATATCACAAGGCAAAACATGATTTATAAGTGTGAAGCTTGTCAACTCGGCAAGGCTCATAGACAACCTTTCAATAAGAAAGGATATATGTATCAAAATCCTTTGGATCTAGTGCACACGGATGTGTGGGGTCCAAGTAAGGAGCCATCTATATCAGGCTCAAGATATTATGTGTCTTTCATAGATGATTGTAGCAGGTGGACCATTCTGTTTTTCATGAAGCACAAGGATGAAGTGTTTAATCGCTTTAAGAAGTATATTGATCTTGTTGAAAACCAAACAGGTAGGACGTTGAAACGACTCAGATCAGATGGTGGAGGAGACTACTTCTCTTCTGAATTTGATGCCTTCTTGCATGAAAGAGGCATTAAAAGGGAAGTCACTACAAGGTATACACCCGAACTCAATGGTGTAGCAGAGAGGAGGAACAGAGCTATTGTCGAAGCTGCAAGGTCCATGCTCAACGAAAAGGGATTGCCGAACTACCTATGAGCAGAGGCTGTGTCGACAGCCACATATCTCATAAATAGACTTCCATCTAAGTCACTAGATGGAACCACTCCATATGAAGTGTGGAATGGAAGAGGACCTAGTCTAGAGCATTGCAAAATCTTTGGATGCTTAGCCTATGCTCACATTCCTTCTCAAGTAAGAGGGAAATTGGATCCCAAGGCAGAGAAGTGCGTATTTATTGGTTATGACCAAAACCAAAAAGGATATAGATTGTACAATCCAACCAATAAAGGATTTTTTGTGAGTAGAGATGTAATTTTTGATGAAAACAAATCATCTTTTGATGATGACAGGAAAGTGAAGCTGCCTTATGACTTGGATGAAGATTTTCCATCACTTCAACCAAAGGAGCCAAAGCAGATTGAAGAAAGTGATTCGAAGATTGACCTAGAAGACTTGGAAAGACTAAAGCTATGGAAGAACAAAGGAAAAGCAAAGATGCAAGATGCTACATATGGACCCGAGAGCTCACATCAACCACTTAGAAGGTCTTCAAGGGAGAAGAAGAAACCAGAGAGGTTTGGTTATGATACTTCTTTGATCACCAAGCACTCAATCTACATTGCAAAGGATTCAACCAATGAAGAACCTACCACATTTGAAGAAGCACAAAGCAAGAAAGCTTGGAGAGATGCAATGGATGAAGAAATGGAAGCCTTGAAGGAGAATGACACTTGGGAGCTTGTACCTAACAAGCCATCTATGAAGATAATCGGATCTCGATCGATATACAAAATCAAGAGGAATCCAGATGGAAGTATAAATAGACACAAAGCAAGGTTAATTGCTAAAGGGTTTGCTCAAACCCATGGTATTGATTATGAGGAGACTTTCTCTCCTGTTGCAAAAATGCCTACAATTAGGGTTCTCATTAGTCTTGCTGCATCTAGAAATTGGAATCTTTATCAACTTGATGTAAAGAATGCTTTCTTGAATGGATGGATTTATGAGGAAGTGTATATGGCACAACCTCCTGGATATGAGGATGCACATCATCCTAACTATGTATGCAAACTAAAGAAAGCTTTGTATGGATTGAATCAAGCTCCAAGAGCTTGGAATTTCAGATTGGTGACTTATTTGCAGGACCAAGGATTCAAAGCTAGCAAGGCGGATACCTCTTTGTTCATAAAGAGGAATGGATCTGAAGTGATCTATTTATGTGTGTATGTTGATGATATTATTATCACAGGCAATGATCTTGAAGGAATCAAACAGGTAAAGAGTCAAATGAAGGAGGAGTTCAAAATAAGTGACCTCGGACCACTCACTTACTTTCTTGGATTGGAGTTGATCTACACAGATTCAGGTATATACATCACACCAAGGAAGTATGTCCATGACATGCTCGTCAAGTTCAAGATGGAAAATACCAAGTGTGCAGGTACACCTATGGAGCAAAATTCATAAGCTTAGTGCTTATGAAGGAGAGCCAATTGAAGACATCACAAGCTATCAAATCTTGGTTGGAAGTTTGAACTATGCAACACTCACAAGGGTGGATATATGCTATAGTGTTAGCATATTGAGTCAGTTTATGCATAAGCCGAGAAGACCACATATGGAAGCGGCCAAGAGATTCCTCAAGTACCTAAAGAGGACCATGAATGAAGGTTTGTTTTATTCATATACTTCAGATATTGAGCTAAAGGTCTACTCAGATGCAGATTGGGCCGGATCTAGAGATGATAGAAGAAGCACATCCGGGTATATATCATTTGCAGGTTCAAAAATCATTTCTTCGTCATCAAAGAAGCAACCAACCGTGGCATTATCTTCTACCGAAGCCGAATATAGAGGTTTGGCTAATGCAACTCAAGAAATCATGTGGTTAAAGTCTTTGTACACAGATCTTGGACTTCATTCTTCAACACCTCATATTTTTGGTGACAACACAAGCTCACTACATCTAGCAGCTAATCCGGTATACCATGCTAGAACCAAGCATATTGAAGTCCACTACCATTATGTAAGGGAGAAGCTAATGAGCAAGGATATTCAACTATCCTATGTCTCTACAGATATGCAATGTGCAGACAATTGAAGACTTATTTGTGGGCCAAGCATGTTAGGCTTGAGGGGGAGCTGTTGGTGCATTTTGCCCAAGCCTACATGCTTGATATGCTTAATATTATCCTCATTTGTAAGTCACATGAGTAGTCATGTGAACACCTCTTGTAAAAGAGTTCATTTTTATCTCTTGTAATTGAAAAAAGAAAAAGGAAAAGGATGGCTTACCTCATGCATGATGTAAAAGAAATTTCGTGGCTCTAACTACCAAAACCCATGAATTTTTGAGCTGAGGGAATATCTCCTAACTTTGGGGATCACTTTTAGGTGGAGCCATTCGAATTCAAATTCAAAACTCCCTCCAAGAATAGCTATAAAAGGAGCAAGAAGGAAGAGGCGATTAGCAAGCCTTGTACGTGACCACTTCATGTCATTTTGTAGAGATTGAAGAGCTTACTCCATAGCTCTATCATTCTACTCCCATTGTGCAAAGATTCATTGCCAATGTGGTTGTAATTATATGTGAATCTATACATTTATTATCATCTACCTCTCTGTTTTGCTCTCTGCTATACTCACTCAGAGCAGTAACTTTAGAAGGTCATATCTCGCGTTCTACTGAACCTTTTTCCGTGATTTAACATGCGTTGGATAGCTCTTAATGTCTAACTTTTGCATATGCGTTTTTAAGGTCATTGGATTTATATTTTTGGAGATATCTGCATTTTACTGCTCACTGGTCTATCTCTGCAGATCCCCGAGAATGGTGGGCATGTTCCAGAAATTGATGAAACTTGTTCTCACTGCTCAGTCCATCATTTGAAGTGTTTTAACTTGCATTGGGAAGCTTGCTAAGTCTATTTGCTATGCCCAAAAGGAATGTTTCTAATTCCTACCAGGTTGAGAGCACTGTTCATTTTTTCTAGCAGGTGTATGTCCAAAAATAACAAGTTTTGGGAGCTAGTCATTTCGCAACTAGTCTGTCTTGACTTAAACTTTTGGGATACATGTTCCAAAGTACTTGGCTGATATTTTGGTGGATTTAGGAAGCTGAAAGGGTCTTCTAATCATCTCTGAAGTCTCAGTTTGCTGGTGTGAAGCTGGTTGTAGCAGCACCAACTCATCTTTGGATTGCATCCACCATCTCTCTTCACACATCTTACCCACTTTGTTTCCTTTGGAAATCAATCTTCCATCCTGTTTGTACTCTTGTACATATGACCCATCAACATTGAACATGACTTGTAATCCCTCCTCAACCATTTTTCCAATAAAAACTAGATTCTTTGTTATATTTGGAACATGCAGAACATCAATGAGATGTTTTACCTCCCCGTCCTCCATAGATAGTGCTATGTTTCTTGTATGCTCGATAGGGTGTAATGTGTCATCACTTGTTTCAACATATCCAGAAACCGACAATTTTCGCAAACTAAAAAACCATTCTGCATGGCTGGTCATGTGCTTTGAAGCACCTAAATCAACATATCACACATTACCATTAGATTTTGAAACATTCGGAGACATCATATTCATCATGTGATGTTGGAACATGAAAACTTATCAGAACCATCTGCACTTATGGATGCATAATTGTTGTGTTGCCTTCTGTTTTTTTTATTCTTTAACTTGCAATCACGTTCAAAGTGTCGAGGTTTACCACAATTTGAGCATCCTTTACTATCATTTCCTAATATTTATTTGAAAATTTATGCAGCGTCTTTTTGCTCTGCGGCCTACCTTGAATCTCTCCTCTCCCTCCTGCATGATTTTGTTGTTGGTCTTGGTTACTATGTTCTCTTCCACTTTGAAAGCTTCTAGCTCTGTCACTTCATCTGCCAAAGTAGAATACCTTCTCAAAACTAGGTTTTCCTTGGAATTTGGAGTCCTCACCAAGATTCTTTCCTTCAATAATCGGCATGGATACCAAGACAACCAAATTTAGAATATTTTCCTTGGTATGAATAGATGTTCTAGACTACTTACATGCAACTCCTAAACCATGAAAGAACATAAATTTACACCAATAGATGCAAGTGACTCACATATGCATTTGATTTTTAGGGTGTAGTCACTTACTGACGTGCCCTTTTTCTCGAGTGTATGCAACTCATTCTTTTGTTTCCGCAAAATTTAGATGATACTGATGTTTAGACGAGACCCCTCTCTGCTTCTATGCTCATCATTTTGTCTTTCTCTGCCAGGTTGACTCTATCCGGATATGCGCATAAGACGAGATGTGCCCACTTTTGCAACACAAAGAAATAGGAAGATATTTTTGTAGGCTGCAAAATGGCACAGCTGTTTTTCTCCAATGAGCTTATTGTCACGTGAGATTACAATACTCCGACTCTGTGATAGAGATTACAAGCTTTATACTGACTTCTCTTATTTTGGTAGGCTCTACACTGTATATTAAGGTTGATATCCACTTTTCTTTTGAAAAAAAAAAATACGAATCGACTTGAAGGAAAGACACATACAACAGCCTCAAGGAAGCTTTTGATTTGGTATTATTAAAGAGAAGACAAACTAAAGAAGACTTTTTCTTTTAACGAACAAAGAAAAAGAGAGGTTACAATATGTCCAAGAAAGAAAAAGCCATCCCGAATGCAAAAGATGCACTATGAGAGCCTGATCGATTATGATTTGACAGGTGCATCTAATTTGCTATCACGCAAAGTCTACACCAGCCATTTTGGCATAGTTTTTGCCTCCTCAATATCAGCTCTCTCATAAACAAGTGCATCATGTAAATCTGCATCAGAAATGGGATGATCTACATCATCACATGAAACTTGCAAAGGTTAAGAAGTTGCCTCATTAGGACCAGCACTAGACTGTCCACCTGTAAAATGAGGTAGAAAAGTATCATACATGACTTTGGAGCTAAGAGATGTCTCCTCATTACATGAAAGCAATGGTTGAATAACATCTTCCAAAAAAACAACATCACAGCTAACCAAAATGCATTTAGTTTGTGGATGATAAAGACGATAGCCTTTATTTTCAAAACTGTACCCAACAAAAATACATTTTATTGCTTTATTATCCAATTTTCTGCGATGTTTTTCAGGCACTAATGCATATGCCTGACAACCAAAAACACACAGATGAGGAACAGATGGCTTGCGATCATGACAAGCCTCATATGGAGTGATAGACTGCAGTGCTTTAGTGGGACACCTGTTAAGTACATATGTTGCACACATGACAGCCTCAAGCCAAAAACTATGTGGTAAAGCCTAACTCTTGACCATACACCTGGCCATCTCCATGAGTGACACGTTCTTCCATTTAGCAACTCCATTCTGTTGAGGTGTATACGATACTGTACAATGATGTTTTATCCCACATTCAGCCAGAAATGCATTAAAATCAAAAGATATATATTCCCTCTCTCGATTAGAACGGAGGGTGCCCATTTTACATGCTGACATATTTTCGGCCAAAGCCAGAAACTATTTGAAGCACATGAACACTTCGAACTTTGCCTTCTATCGATATACCCATGCATGCCTGGAAAGCTCATCGATGAAAGTCACGAAGTAAAGATAATTTCCAAAAGAAGGAGTTTGCATAGGACCACAGACATCACTATGTATAAGCTGCAATTTTTTAGTAGCCCGAACTGAACCATCTTTTGGAAAGCAAGAACGCTACATTTTTCCCAAAATTGAGCCTTCACAAACATGTTTTCCAGGTGCCTCAAGTTTGGGCAAAGAGGACACGATTTCAAATTTCTACAGGCATAGCAAACTTGCCAAATTGAGATGACCAAAGCGTGCATGCCAAAGCTTTGCATCTGATATAGCCCGAGAATCATGTACTACACATGAAGAATCATTTATTGATCTCTCATAGTCTATGAGCTTACATAGCCCACGACATAAAATGCCAGAAGCAATAATCACGTTGCCATTTGACAGATCATGAATTGTAAACCTATCATCAACAATTTTTACAACCAAGCCAATCTGGGCTAAAGCTAAAACTGATAACAGATTCTTCTTGATCCCTCGCACTAATAAAACATTTAACAAATTGAAAGAACTACCATCAACAATAGTCAAAATGATCTTACCAAATCCCATGATAGGATAAGATGAGGATTAGCAGACTCTCTTTTTGGTGTAGAGGCCTCTACAACAACCATTCTATCCTCTTTCATCTTTGCCTCTTTAGCAGCCAATTTTGGACATTTCTTTATGATATGATCATTTCCTTTACAGTACTTGCAAAACAATTTCTGCTTTTCTAATTTCTTTTCATCTTTGTCTTCCCTCTTCGATTGTGCAGAATTAGCAGATTTTTTCTTACTAATTGAAGAGCTCCATTTTCCTTTGCCCTTCTGACTAGCCAGGAAAGCTTGATCTGTAACATGCATAATGGACTTCTTCTGCTTGGAATGATCTTCCTGCCCTCAAATGACAAGGCATTTGGATTTCCTTTCATTATCAACCGAAGAGTAGAGGCAAAACTCTGATATGAATCAGGAAGACCATTCAGAATGATCTGCACAAGTGAGCTATCTGGTATAACCTCATCAGCAGAAATCAATTGTTCCTTCAAGTCTTTGATCTTTGTTAGAAAACTATCCATAGAATCACCTTCATTCATGTGCTCATCTCCAATAGTTTTCAGAGGTAAGCAACACGAGCCTCATTCCTAGCTTGGTACAATGTGGTTAGTGTATCCCAAGCATCTTTAGCTATTCTACAAGAGAGAATGTGAGGAATAATGGCACGTTTCATAGACAAAGCTATCAATGCATGTACATGGGCATCTATGCCATCCCAATGAATTTGATCTACAATAGGTGCAGCACAAATCGTAGCACAAACAGGGATATGCAGAATATCATCATCTTCGATACCTTTGGCATCAGCTTCAGTACCTCCAGTTGTAATAGTTGCAGGTGCAATAGGACGTTTTTCAACACCTTGCAACCTTGTTCCACATTCCTTTTGCAACCAATACATGTCGCATCATATAAGCCCACAATGGGTAATTGGTACCATCCAACTTGTCCTCAATAGCCAACATACAAAATACATCATTTCTTTTAGTAATGGTCAGTGACAAAACTACCTTGATGCAGAAAATTGATCGTATCTCAAAAAGTTGAACAAAACCGCCTAGACGAGTTCTGCTAAACCTATAGCAGACTTCAAGATGCTTATACTAGTGAATCTAAACTGGTATAGACCTTTGGCACAAAAAGACGAAATAGCCTGCACAAGGGCTGAGTATGCTCACCAAAATTCGTGTGATTTTGAGACTACAACCGGAGAGGTGTTGAGGATGCCCTAGATGAAGCGAGGACCTACTTTGATACCAATTGTTGGAGTTAGACGTGTGCGAAAGCACGAGAACAACACAAGGAAGAAGAAGAAGCTTGGAGCACAACACAGAATACTGAATGTATTACCACTAGAATGTACAAAGGTAAGTAGCCCATTAGGGCAATAGGCGTATATACAAGCCGGGGGGGAAAAAACCTCCTAAAGAGGGAAAAAAGTGCCTCGACGGTTCTAGAGTGTTCACACACACCACTACCTAAATATATCAACATGGAGAAATCATTGATTAAAAATGAGATTGTGAGGCAATTCATCAATAGGATCAAAGCTGATGAAAAATGGGAATCCTTCACCACAACCATGGATCTCTACATGGATATGCAAGTGCCTAAATTCAACACACTCATGGGACAACATTCACACATGAAAACAAGCTCATAAAGAATGATGAGAACTACAAAGGTAATCAATCCTCTACCTTCTACATAGATAAGAACAATGGCAATGATAACATAAGAAAAGGTAAGAAATCTGATGATGAAGGAAGTACCTCTCAAGCTAATTTTATAGGTAGAGGTAGAGGTTCAGGAGGAAGAAACAAAGGAGGTAGACAAGGTAAGGGGAGAGCTGAAAGCTCATCATCTTGCGCCATATGTGGTCTATCAAATCATATCATAGAGAATTGCTTTAGGAATCCAAGAAATTAGAGAGGAAGAGGATACAATAGAGGAGGCTATTGAACCTCACAAGGAAAGCACGATACCTTTTATGGATACAAAAACAGTTCCTACAACAACAACTATCAAGAAGGACATAAAGGAAGGAGAGAGTACAACAATTCAACAGATGATCAAGCTCAAGAGGATTCACTTCTACTTATGAACATGACAATAAAAGAAGGTAATTATGATGAGCATGTATTCTTCATAGACTTTGGATGCCCAAACCATGTGGCATGAAATGTAGCTCTACTCTCATACTTGGAAGATCCAAAGAACAAGCATGAAATCCAAGTAGGTGATGATAGAAGACATCCAATTGACAAGATAGGAATTTTGAAGACCTCTAATGGTAACATGAATCTAATAAACAAAGTTCTTTATGTGCCAACCACTACAAAGAATCTTACAAGTGTAGGAAAAATCATGGAGAAATTATTTCTGGTGAGATTTACTAAGCATGGAGCCTATCTAGAGGATCCATATCAAGGTTTCAAGAAGATAGAAAAGGGACAGAAGATAGGTAGGTTTTTCACATTTGAACTCTAAGACACCAAGAGAATTGCCTTGTTCAACTATGGCACCCGGATCGTATCCGAACTTGACGTTTGGCATGAGAGGCTAGCTCACATGATATACAAGTCACACAGGCAACCATTCACAAAGAAATGATAGCATGGAGATCTTCTAGAGCTTGTCCACACAGATGTTCAGGGACCTAGCAAAGAACCTCCAATCTCAGGATGAAAGTATTATGTGCCATTAATAGATGGTTGTAGTAGATGGAATATTTTGTACTTTATGAAGCATAAGGATGAAGTGTTTTCATGCCTTACGAAATATTTAGCTCTTGTGGAGAATCAAACAGGTGATTCATAGTTAGCAAAGCAGATCCTTCACTCTTTATGAAGAGGAATCAAGGAGAAGTCATATACCTTTATGTATGCTAAAGGAAATATGGGGATCAAGCTACATACGAAGGAGCAATTCAAGATTAGGGGCCTAGGGCAACTCACATACTTTCTAGGATCATAAGTTGTGTATACAGAAAAGGGTATGTATAAAACTCAAAGGAAATACATCAAAGATATTCTTGCCAAGTTCAAGCTAGAGACTTATAAAATTTTAGGTACACCCATCAAGATGGATTTGAGTCCTGAGCCAAGCAAGAATATATACCCAAAAGTAGACCGTTGAGAATTAGGACCACCAGCCCAATCTGAATCTCAATATCTAGTGAGTTCAATGCCCCCTCTATACCAAAGACGATGATGTCGACTGAGGGCAAGGTATTGAAGTAGTCTCTGAGCAGCATCCCAATGAGTCTGACGATGCTGATGTGCAAACTGACTAAGTATACCAACTTCATAGGCAATATCTGGTCTAGTGTTGGCAAGATAGAGTAATGCGCCAACAAGCTATCGATAGGTATGCACATCCACAAGTGATGATGAGTCCTCTAGTGTAAGCTTGATTTTTGGATCAAGTGGTGTAGAAACTGAGGGACACTGGTCCATGTTACATCTGGAAAGTAGATCAGAGTAGTACTTCTTCCGTGATAGGAATATACCTTCTTTTGTTTGCCAAACTTCCATACCCAAGAAGTAGTGTAGTAATCCAAGATCTATCATAGAGTACTCAAGATGAAGCTATGTGATGATAAACTGGATGCGTTTCTCGTCTGAGCCTGTCAAGATCAAGTCATCTACATAGAGAATGATGATGGCTACTAAAGACTCCTTTTGATAGATATAGAGGTTAGCATCAACATTGCTTCTGTGAAATCCCTTGTCTTCAAAGAACTTGTGAATCTTTTCATACCAAGCCTTGGGAGCTTGCTTGAGTCCATAAAGTGCTTTCTGAAGTTTGTACACTTGATCTTCCTTTCCTTTGATCTTGAAGCCTTCAGGTTGTTCAACATATACTTCTTCTTGAAGATCTCCATTGAGGAATGCACTTTTGACGTCCAGCTGGTAAATGGGCCACTTAAAGTGAGCACTTAGTGCTAAGATGATTCTTATGGTTGTGAATCTTGCAGTAGGAGCAAAGGTTTCTTCATAGACAATGCCATGTTGTTGCTTGTATCCCGTAGCAACTAATGTTGCCTTATATTTATCTAGAGTGCCATTAGACTTGTATTTGACTTTGTATATCCACTTGACGCCTATGACTTGATGGTTGGTTGGTTTGGGAACTAATGTCCAAGTCTTGTTCTTTGCTATTGCATCCAGTTCCTCTTTCATAGCTGCTTCCCACTCTGGTTGGCCTTGAGCTTCTTTGTAGTTGGATGGATCTAGAATTTGCTGAATTTGGTGCATTAGAGCATAGTTAACATAATGACTTTGTTTGTGTTGTCTCTTATCAAGAAGCCTTTGAGATCCGTGTGGTTTTTGTGAAGTATTGGCTTCTAAGTTGGAGTTTGGAAATACTGAGTCCCCCTCTGAAGTGTAGATAGGTGGACTAAGACTTGTATTTCTTGAGTGTGTGGAAGCTTCATTCAAGATCACATCCTTCGAAATGGTGATGGAGTGGTTTTCCATATCATATAGACGGTATGCCTTTGATTGGTCACTGTACCCTATGAATATGTGTTTCTTGGACTTTGATTGTAACTTGTTTCTATCTTCTTTTGGTACATGGACAAAAGCTTCACTACTAAAGACTCGAAAGTAATTCACATTTGGTTTTCTTCCATAGTATGCTTTGAAGGGTGTTTTGTTGTGTAATGCACTTGTAAATCCTCGATTAAGAATGTGAATGGCAGTATGCACGACTTCTGCCCAGAACTTGTAGGGTAGATCCTTGTGATGAAGCATAGTTCTTGCCATTTCCATCACAATGCGTATCTTTCTTTCAGCTACTCCATTCTGGGATGGAGTATGAGGCTGAGTGACTTGTCTTTTGATCCCTTTCTGGTTGAGAAAGTTATCAAAGTCATGATTGATAAACTCACCACTTCCATCTGATCTGATGGTTTTAACTTTAGTCGAAGCTTCATTCTCAACTTCCTTGATCCAAGTTTGAAACTTAGAGAATGTGTTTGCCTTTGACTTCAAAAAGTACATCCAAATATAGCGAGAGTGGTCATCTACTAGAAGATAAAAGTAGAGGGATCCACTCAAGGATGGGGTGTTCATGGGTCCACATAAGTCCATCTGGATAAGGGCTAGAGGGTTCCTCACTCGTGTTGAAGCTTCCTTGGGAACTAGGGCCCTATGTTGCTTGCCTTGGGTGCAGGCTTCACAGATATTAGTAAGTTGCCCTATCTTTGGCAATCCCTTCACAAGTTGGGATGAAAAGATTTTTGATAAGTAAGAGGTGTGGCCAAATCTTTGGTGCCACAAACTTGAGGTTGATTCTTTGGATACAAAGCAAGATAGTTTGTAGAGGCCCTTTTCTTCAATACCTTGAGCAATGACATCCTTTGTATGGGGATCAACTACCTTAACTGAGGTGTTATCAAACCATACTTGTTTGTTCTGATCTATAATGGCCTTGATGGAAAGTAGATTCATACATACATTTGGAACAAAAAGAACATTGGATAAAGACTTGCATTCCCCCTGATTGTTGGTAATTTGAACTTTCTCTTTTCCTTCGATGGGTAAACTTTTGTTGTTGCCAAGATAGACTTATCCCGTGTGCTCTTCGAGTCCTTGAAAGGAGTCCTTCTCTTTGCACATATGGGAGGTAGCTCCGCTATCAAAGATCCACTCATGCGGGGAGCTAGAAGTAACTAGGGCATTGGCTTCTGTGGAGATAAAGAGTTCCTCACTAGAGCAGTGGGATCTATGTTGGGATCCTTTGGATGCTTGCCTGGACATAGAAGCCTTCGATGATTGTTTCTTTTTATAGAAAAACTTTTCTAAGTGTCCTGATTTTCCACAAAAATTACAGGTGAACTTCTTCGATGAATTATGCGATCCTTGCTTAGATCCATTGCTAGTATGATGACTTGTGGTTTTGCCGAGCCTTTGGCCTTCATGAAAGACTCTTGGGAGGAAGTCGATTTGGCTCGCGAGTCGTGAAGGAGCAATAGTCGACGAACCTCTTCGCAACTTAAGACTTGGCCGCGATTATAGAAAGTTGTGACAAATGTCTAGTACGACTTAGGTAACTTGTTAAGAAGCCTAATGGCCATGTCTTCACTAGAAATTTGCCTACCACATAGTGCTAATTTACATCGGTAGTCTTCAAATTGGGCTATGACCTTGGTAATTGTGTCGTGTGGCCGAATGGTCAAATTATGAAACTCGGCCTCTAATGCATATATTTTCGAAGGGGTTTTGTCTTCATACAGAGCGGCTAATGTATCCCAAGCGTCCTTGGACATCTTATAGGCCGTGATATGTCCTTTCATCAGTTCGTCATAGGCAAGTAACAGCTGACCTAAAGCTCGTTTGTCCTTGACATTCCACACATGCCAATTGTCTAAGTTGGTATCCCTATTGGGTTTGGGGTCTGTCCCATCTACTACCTCATGAAGGAGATTCATGTAGAGATATGCGCGCATGACATGTTTCCATAGATTGTAATTTTGTCCATTGAGGCATTCATCCTTAGGCATAAAAATAGGGGGTGAAAGAGGGTAAGAAGTTAGCCATAGATAATGAGCTACCTTCAACTTTGGTCATTACAAAGCTTTGAGGATAAAGTGTTTAGAAACACTATCAAAGACACTTGCAAAAAATACCGCTTCAAAATAATTGCAAAGCTTGAAATGAACAACTGGACACCACACTTAAAATTCTTGGGGAGGGGGGGGGGGGCTTAGAGTAGCCCTGCACTTGTACAACACCAAGATAAGTCGATGTGAGAGGAGGGCTTAGAGTAGCCCGTTGTACATCACACTTGCCTTAGAGTAGGCGTGAGACTCAAAGATACTTGTGAGTGGGCTTAGACTAGCCTCCAACGCACAGATGCACACACACACAATATCTTCTTGCTTATATTTTGGATGTACAAAAGTTGAGCACTTAGTGCCAAAGGAGTCTTTGAGGGGCAAGGTCCTTGAAAAAATATGCACATCAACCCTTAGAGGAATAGTGAATTGGGTTTGCAAAATTAGTGCAGGAACTTCTAGAAATTATAGAGAGATAACCCTTTATGGATTCTAGAAATTTAGTGGCAAAGTTCAGATGAAGAAATAACCCTTGGTTGGACTAAGGTACAAATGTATGGTAAAGTCACTCATCAAATTCACAAGATATCATTCATATTGATTCAAATTTGGAACGTGTGGAGTATTAAATTGAAGAATAAAGGGGTGATTTAATGCTATTAGATGAGTAGATATTTGCATAAAGAAGATAGTGTGCAAGTTGCGTGAAGGGTCAATTGACCACTAGTGATGCGTTCACTGTTTTTGTCATGCCTACCAGGTGCATATAGTTTTTAACCTCTAGATTCTAAACTCCAGCTCTACCCGAATCCTATTTTAAGAGTAGGTGCACGCAGTGTTGTATTTTGACGGTCGACCATGCCCTTCAATTTTAAACTCCAGCTCTACCCGAATCCTATTTTAAGAGTAGGTGCACGCAGTGTTGTATTTTGACGGTCGACCATGCCCTTGAATTTTGAAGGCTATCTACAAATCATGCCTGTATTTGCTGTTTTTAATGTATTTTTTGACAGTCGTATAAATTTTTTGACCTTAATTTACGGTAAAAAATGCTTAAAACGGGCAGTACGGCCATCAAAAATCAACACTGGGTGCACGCCCGTGATGCCACAATGTATTTGCACATATTATAAAGCTGACCAAATTACATATTTATGAGATACAGCCACATTCTCTCCAGAGCCAATGAATCATAGATAATTGCAGGCAATAGGGCCAATAATAGATAATTGCAGACAATGGGGCCTGGAGCTGACAAAAAATAGAATCCATTTGACATCTTGGCTCCGGCCAATGCAGTCAACCTTTTTGTTGGCTGGCAGTACCAAGTATAGATTGAAAAAAAATCTGGAACGGAATGCACTGGTAGCTGATGGCGCACTGTTACGGACTGGAAGTCTACTAGCAGCCGACGGAATTCAGCGTGATTATGATCAACTAATTTGACATTTCTCCTGATATCCGCATCCACCGAGTGTGGTGCTCGTTGCTCTGGGAAGATGGCAATGGTGCGTGCTCCACAAGTGATGGAAGTAGACAGAGGTTCAAGCAGCTAACAAGAGAGCAACTCTCTCTCTCTCTCACTCTCTCTCGCTAGTGTGAAACTCGCACGTTCACAATGGACGTGCACACCTAGCAAAGATGCTCAGACGTGTCGGAGGTGAAGAGGAGGTGGCTTCATGCTTTCTAAGTGAGTTGCTTCAGAATACTCAAAGCAATGTTCTCACTCTATCTTTCTCTCTCTCTCTCTCTCGCTCTCTCTTGCTCTTGCTGCACGCGGATATCTTCTTGCTGCTCAGGTGCTATAGCAATGGCATAGGAGCCGAGCAATTCTAGGGAAGTGCAGGGGTTATGCGTTTCCTTCTTTGAGCAGAACGTCAGAGGCATGAATGACCCTGATGGCCCTGATTAGCTATTCTGTTGTGAACTCCAGATGGGTGCTCGTGCTGCTCCTTTCACACAGGAGATCGTAGCAGATTGCGTTGAATGTGTGTAGAGTGGCACACAGGAGATTATGGCTATTGTGCACCCAGTGTCCCAGAACCTACCATGTTCTCTGCGCCTTGATAGACTAGCCAAGTCGTGTTATCTGATTGTATATTTCGTCGTCTTTAGATCAGCAAGTACGCTCTGTTAGCTACATACAAAAAGGAGAATACAATTGCAGAGTGTGACGGGTATACAACACGTATACATATGGGCTAAAACATGGTTTGTTGACCATGTCATATGGATAATCTCCAAATGGCAGAACAAAAAAATGAATAGTATGCGTATTCAACGGCATCATCAAAAGGAATTCAAAATAGCGTTTGTGAACACTCAATGATCAACTTCTTGAAAATGACCACAAATATGAATGCTACAAAATCTGAGATCGATGACTATTGCAACATAATCCCAGAAATGATTTCCACAATAAGGGTGGGAGGGAGGGAAAACAGGGTTACAGGGGTACAAAATGATAAAAGAAAGGGTGGGAGGGTGCAAAATGGGCAATGTAGTACCCAAAGAGAGCACAAGATGATGGCAAATGATCTCTTCTAACAAGTGGAGAGCCACACCACCAAGATCTACTAGCACCACCACCAAAACAACCACCAAATGCACCACCAAGACCTCCAGCTAGCGCTCTGATACCATGTAGAGAGTACACGCACGGAAGCAAAATGAAAAGAAGAGTGTACTCACAAAACAACGAGTGTGTGTGACACAAAATGAGTAGTCCATGAAATGGGTAAACTCATGTGGATTAGAAATGAGCTTGCCAAGAGCATGGAGTAGGCTCCTCAAGCTTCTAACGAAGTACAAATGAGGGGAGAGGCCCTCCTTATATAGATTTGGGAGCGGCTCTCAAAAGTACATCATATGTGGGATAAGTCTCTTGAAAGGACAATGAATACAACTGGTAGAAGCACATGTCAAGATACCCAAATACAAATACAAATGGAAATAAACTGGAAATAGAGTGTCTTCTAGATACAAAATGGAGATGCACTCAAGCGGATACAAACGTAAATGATGTAGGAGTGATCATGTCATCAACACATTTATGAGAAAGCATCATGCATGTTTGATGCTGATGAGATAAGGTTCGTGTGGATGAATGTTGGGGAGAAGGTGGAAATATAGGGGGAATGGGAATAGGGGTTAGGAAGGCGTGTATGTCAATGTGTGGTGGTGATTGGGGAAATGTGGTTGGGGTGAGGTAGGAAGAGGCATAGGATCACCAATAATGATGATGATATGTCCATTGCTTCTCTTACACTTGCTTGTGTTGTGGTTACTTAAAAAAGGGTTGATGCAAAGGGGTTTCTCTTGGGGAGTTTGAGTCAAAGGTATGTAGAGGGGTGATGAAAAAAGTAGGGGGTCATGGTTGAAGGTCAGGAAGATAGCTAGAAAATAAGGATGACCAAGCATGGAGTGTGGGGTAAAACATTTTGGTAGTTATGGACGGAGGTGGACTTGTCATATGAATAGGTGGTGGTGGAGTTGCAAAGAGTGGTGTGGGGCATGGTTGAGTGAGGAGTATGGGGTGGTGATGTGGTGAGTATTGGTGGTGAGGTGTGGTGGGATGGCATTTGGAAGTGGGATGTAGTGCTTTCGTACATTTGGCGAGTGGTGAGAGGTGGAGAACAAACTCTAGCAAATGTAGCGATGTCAATAATAGGAACTTGGGGTGGGTTTATCACCTCTAAGGGATGGATTTGCATGTTAAATGGGATGGATTGGTACATTTATAGTAGAATTTGAGGTAGCTTTATCGTAGTCATTGTTGATCATATCCTGTTGGCGATCAGTTTATAAGGAATTGGAGGGTGTCTACCATGCCCATAACCTCTGAGAGTAAGTGCATGGTTTTGATAAATGTTGCATCAAAGCTGATGTTAGTAAGTTCTTCCTCCAAGAGGACATGGCTTCTTTCTTCATTCATCTCATTCTTTGCTCACACAACTTCCATTCTAGCATACAATATTTGAAGTGCATCTATGTATGCAGGGTTGTAACGTGATCAATCATCATCATCTTCATCATCCTCTTGTTCATTTTATTGCTATTCATCATATTTGTCCCTATCGCCTTCTGTGTGCATCTAAGAAGCTAGGTAGTTTGCTCTTTTGTACTTCTACGATAGATTTTGTGTGTTTAGAAATGGAATTTAGTTTGTAAGGGACCAAGGATTTCAAAATCGATACCTGTTATGAAGTCAACGGTAAAAAATATCTAAAATAAGAAAAAAAAATACCTATGTGATGGTGGCTTCAGTTTGGTGGTTCTGCCAATGAGTTGTTAATGTGTGAGGGTTTGATACCATCATGGATGCAAGCACTTGACACCATAGTGGAAAATCTATCATGGACTTGGGAAAGATCACACTTGTGATCGTGTTCAAATCTTCTTGAACATCATGTTTGTTAGTAGAGGAGTGGGGTAATCTAGTTATTGACCTCCATTTTTATTGTACACAGGTACCAACTATCATCTCTCTTGGAAGGATCATGACGCTTAAGAATTGGTCTTGTGGAGTTGTGAACTAGACCACTTGTGTACTCTCCGTAAAAGAGAGCACATTGTTACTTTGATGCTTGCTTTTCAAAGCCACCCTCATTGTAATCTCTATTTTCGGTCATTTGAATTTTGCTAGTTTGCTATGCCTCTAGAAATATGAAATGGTGTCCTCTTTGCCCAAACATGAGGCACCTAGAAAACATGTTTGTGAAGGCTATATTTTGGGCAAAATGGAGCATTCCTCCTTTCCAAAAGATGGTTCAATTCGCGCTACACAGAAATCGCAGCTTGTACATAGTGATGTCTCTAGTCCTATGCAAACACCTTCTTTTGGAAATTATCTTTACTTTGTGACTTCATTGATGAGTTTTCCAGACATGCATGGGCATATCCATAGAAGGCAAAGTCCGAAGTGTTCATGTGCTTCAAACACTTTCTTATTTTGGCTGAAAATATGTCAGCATGTAAAATGGGCACCCTCCATTTTGATCGGGGGGGAATATATGTCTTCCTATGGAGTTTCCAAATAGAGTCCATGGGGGAGTTTGCACTCAATCGTGTGTACTATCTGATCTATTTACATCTCCATTTTCTGTGTGTTTTCAATATCCATATCCTCTATGTGTATCTGTATTGGAGATCCTTGGAACACTGGCATCAGAGCTTGCAAGCATCACTATAGAGCTATAGAGGGGGCTTGCACCATTCATTTTTGGCATCCAATCTCTATTTTTAAATCTAATTTTGATCTCGACCTCGATCTTTGTATCTATCCGTTCTAGTTCCGTTCTAGTTCTGGTTTTGGTTTTTGGTTTTTATTCCTAATCCACTTCTGGTGCTAGTTCCTGAACCTATGTTCACCCCTAAGTTTACTCCTTCTGCTTACTCCAAGGCATCGACTAAGGCATAGAACTTTGGCATAACTTTGGAATCTTTGGCTTCCCTAGCACCTATGGCCCACCTTGACAATCACTGGTACTGATTGGCTACATGCAAACATCTTTTAATTAGGGAGTGATAATTAGGAGTCTTTATCTGCCAAGGGGGGAGGATCTTAACCCACAACCTCACTTTCATAAGTCAAGTGTTTTACCACTATACTCCCTTGTGTTGTTACTCTACTCCTTTGTACTTCACATGAAAAAAATTGCATCTCAAATGCAAAAGATAGAGGCCGTCAACAAAGAAATTTCTCTTGTTTAATAGAAGGAAGCATTGGAGAAGGATTTAAATACCTTAAGTAATGATATTTCTACTCATTCTCTACTTTGCATGCAGGGTACTACTAATAATAAACTGGTTAATATTGTGCATGACAATGCTAGTTATCATGATTTTATTTCACATTTAATAGTGTAAGAGATGTTATCAGAATCTTGTTCACACGCACATAGAGGTTACGAATGCAAAAACACACAGAAAATAGACACGCCAGGAGATGAGATAGAATGCAGTATTGGATACAATCTCCCCCCATGCACTCTGTTTTGATAGTCCAGAAAGTGCATGTATTTATACGAATTTTTGATTATGTTGAAAAGAGTGGTTACATGAGAGCGGCTTCGAAAAGCATGCGTGAAAGTAAAAGTTGGTGACTTTTGTAGAAAGCCTTTGCTTTTAATATCAAAAATTGCAGTCCACAATGACCCTTATTCTAACCACTACTTTTCTAACTATTTCTAACAATAGAACCTTCTACGTGAATTTATTTATAAACTAAATTATAATTCACATTATTGATGTCCGCCCTATAGTTGGATTATTGATGTCCACAATACATTAATAAATTAACACTCCAACAGTGCCTTGTTCAACATATTTCATAATTTATAACATTTTTGCTCAATTTTGACCTCAGTTGATGAAAATAAACATAAACATGGATGGCCAGTCACATGTTCCATTAATGAATGAAAATAAGCATGTTCCATGTTGAAAAAGAAACATGCAGGGAAATGTTCATGGAGGAATTACATTAATGTGTTTGTGTATGATATGCAGAAATTAGGTGGTCATAATGAGGTGTTAATTTCTATTTTATGTATCCATTGACATTCTTCAATAGAGTGATTTTTGTACTTAACTAAATATCGATGATATTGAGTACCTGTGCATGTAGTAGTGACATCATGATCAATTATAACCAAGATTTCAGATTATTCTTCAATAAAGGAGGGTCATCAAGAAGTGGAATGAGTGGTAAAGTTCCTTTAAATGGTTTAAGTAAACTAATATGAAAAGAGTTATGTATATTCCAATGAGATGGTATATCTAATCTAAATGATTTATCATTAATTTTTTGTATAATGCGAAACTGTCCATAATAGCCTGGTGCGAGTTTATTTTTAGGATGCTGCAAAATATTTTTGAGACGTCTTTTAATGATACGCAATCTCACAAGATCATTTTCCTTGAATTCCTTAGCTAATTGTTTTGTATTGATATTACATGCGTAGCACTCTTGACTTTTCCTAATGTGCTTTTGAACATTGTGAAGTATAGAAATGTGATCTTGAACAATAGAATCAGCCATCGGAATGTTGGTTTGGGTGAGTGACATAGGAGTGGGAAGCTTTTACCATAAACAATTTCAAAAGGTGCACGACCAGTAGTGTTGTGTGTGGTGTTATTGTAAGAAAATTGAAGCAATGGCAACTTTTCATCCGAATTAGTGGGACTATCTAATGAATAACAATGCAATAAATCAAGAATAGTACTATTTGTAGCCTCACTTTGTCCATTACTTTCGGGATGAAAATGCAATACTAAAATCTATTTTAGAACCAAAATGTTGAAATAAGGCAACCCAAAAATGATTACAAAGTCTAACATCACGATCAGATAATGTTACTTTAAGAAATCCATGATGTGTGAAAATGCATTTAATGAATAATTTTGTAGCGTGAGGTGCAGACAAAGTATTTCTACATGGAATGAAATATGCATAATTTACTAAACTTATCAACTATTGTCCAAATCATATCATTATGTAATGAAGTGATGGGAAGACCTATGATAAAATCCATAGAAATCTGTTCCATGGTTCGTTCAGAATGGGAAGTGGCATAATAATACAGATGGTTTACCATGATGACATTTTACACGCTGACATACAATGCATTGAGAAACATAATGTGCAATATTGTTTTCCATGTGTGGCCAAAAGAAGAATCTTTGTAGGCAAAAATGGTGCCTTGTATGCCTCTATGACCCATGTAAGATGGTTCATGCATTTCTTTGATGACAAAATCTTTAAAAGCTTGGGTTATGCATAATCTATGTTGAAAATAAAGAAAACCATTATGAATGTATAATGTTCATCAGATAAAGATGCACCATTGTTGAAGTCATACCATGCAAATGAGAAATACAAGTCAGGTGCATAAGTGGAAACCATTTCATAAAAAGAATGTAGTTGGATGGCAGAAATATTATGCAAAACAACAGAATGTGAAGGAATCGGCTAAGAGCATCAGCTAAAACATTAGCTTTACTAGGCTGATATTGGATCATGGGTTGGAAAGTTTGAATGGATGATGCCCATTTAATATGGCGATCAGAGATTAAGGGCTGATTTAAGAAATGCTTAATAGCCTGTTGATCGGTTTTGATTAAAACATCAGAGCCCATAAGATAGTGTTTCCGAATTCGCAAAGCATGCACAACCACTAATAATTCTTTATCATATGTACTATAATTCTTTTCTGAGGGCTTAAGCTTCCTACTCTCAAATGCAATGGGATGATCATTTTGCCTTAAAACAGCACCTATCCCTGAACCACTAGCATCGGTAACAACATGAAAGGGTTGTGAAAATCAGGTAATTGTAAACTAGGTGCATGTGAAAGTGCATGTTGAGTTTTTCAAAGGATTGTTGTTGGGTAAGCCCCCATGCAAATTTTATTTTCTTTTGCAATAACAAGGTAAGAGGCAATGCTAAATAAGAAAAATTTCGAACAAA
The DNA here is from genome assembly GCA_020310875.1 of Ceratopteris richardii. Classification (NCBI taxonomy): domain Eukaryota; kingdom Viridiplantae; phylum Streptophyta; class Polypodiopsida; order Polypodiales; family Pteridaceae; genus Ceratopteris; species Ceratopteris richardii. Next base: position 19,949,634 of record CM035424.1, on the reverse strand, counting down.
CTTCCTATACAAACTAGCGAACCCAAGAAAGAATGAACATCAATGATTGATTGTGGTGTAGGCCATTCTACTATAACTTTAATCTTTTTTGGATCCACTATGCACACCTTCACTTGAAATAATGTGTCCTAGATATTCTAGCTTACATTGAAAGAAGTAACTCTTTTCAGGATTAGCATAAAGTGTGTTCTCTCGTAGTAAATGAAAAACTGTTTTAAGATGATTCTCATGCTCACGATCATTCTTACTATAAACAAGTATATCATCGAAAAAATACAAGACCAAAAGCTTGGTAATCAAGAAAAATGTTGTTCATCATTCGTGCAAATGTAACAGGGGCATTAGTAAGTCCAAGGGCATTACCATAATTCATAATGGACTGTTTGAGTTCTAAATGCAGTCTTAAATATATCACTTTGCATCTTATGAATTTGATCGTATCCCGATTTAGATCAATTTTACTAAAGACACGAGCTCCTCATAATTTGTCTAAAAGATAATCTATTCGAGGAATAGGGTATCTATTCTTTATTGTGATCTTGTTAAGGGCTCTATAATTAATGCACATTCAATAAGTTTTATTCTTCTTCTCTACTAAGAGAATTGGTGCTCCAAATGGGGAAGAACTAGGCCTTATAAGGCCTTTCTGTGTAGGTCTTTTACTTGGTTTTCTATTTCCTTTTGGTGTAGTGGGCCATGTCTATAAGGTGATTTATGAGGAGGAGAATTACAAAGGACTAAGTCAATGCTATGGTCAAAGGATCCTCGAGATGGTGGTAGTTCAGAGGGATACTCAGACATAAAAAAATCCTTATAAGTAGTCATGAAAGATTTATGTGCATCAGGAAGTGTATGAGTATAATCATTGATGACATTGACAAAAACAATGCATGAATTGAATCCTTTGCTAAATGCACATTTTACTTGAGTATGAGTAATCAATGGAAATGGTTGGAAATCATGCCGTGTAGACAAAGTAATGATTTGACCTTTAAATTCAAAGTTAAAGGTATGTTTATGGTAGTCAATGCATGGGTTACAACGATGACGAAAAGGCATACCTAGTATAACATCGTAAGATTGCAAAGGTGCAATTAAAAATGTTCGTGAATCAACATATGGGCCTATGCTAATCATAATATCTTGCACTTCTTGTGTTACATTATAACAATTACCTTGAAATGAAACTTTTACTTTATACAAGTAAGGAAACATTTTTAATTTAAGTTCTTGTAGTAATAAATGTGAAATGAAGTCATGTGAACAACCATCATCATGTAGAATTTTAACGAGTTTGTTATTTCAAGTACCCTGCATGCAAAGTAGAGAATGAAGAGAGATATTATTACCCAAGGTACTTAAGTCCTTCTCCAATGATTCCTCTGTCCAAAGAGGATGAATTTCTTCATCATGGGCCTCCATGTTATGTAATTGAGGTGCAGCTGGTTTCATGTTAAGAGGTCGCAATCGACACTTCATTTTTGTATGTCTAGGTTTACCACAATTCCAGCAGGTGATTCGTGGTCGCTTCTCTTGGGCATGCATCACTGAAGTTTGTAGGGTAGGTGGTTTTGGTAGGTTGGAGAGATGAAGCAATAGGTGTAGTTGAGTAATTGGATTGCGGTGTACGAGGAAAACTAGGGTAAGGTGGGGCATTAAAATTACATTTTATTAGAAGATTTGGTTTAACAAAAAGTGGTCGTAGATGTGGTTGTTGTAGACGGAGTGACTTGGTTATGGACTAGAATTCTTTCTCTGCATCATAGGCAAAATATATAGCCTCGTTGAGGGTTGTAGGTCCTAGGTGTGAAGCCTAGCTTGGATTCCCGCCTCCAAATCATCTTGGTATTTCCACTGCAAGCTATCCTCCAGTACATGTTTAAGCATTTGAACCAATAATAAATTTTGCCAGAACTGCTCGGTGTAGGTAGTAACCATATCACCCTCCTTCCATGTAAGGGTCGTCCATGCATGTGGAACATGTAAATGATATTGAGGAGGAAGAAAAGAATCCTTCACTTTATCGTAGAAAGCCTTCCACGTTGTTGGATGCTCGATACTATGCCGCAGGACATTCCACCAGAGTTGAGCTTTTCCTACTAAATAGTTAGTGGCCAATTTGAGTTTTTCACTTTCAGGATATGTTTTATCCTTAAAGGACCATCCTTATGGTCATCAAACCATAAAAACTGGTAATTCTTAACGGCAATCTTGGAATGCGTGCCATCCGATTGGGTAGAGATAATAGCTTTGACCACCCTCATAAGGTTGTCTTCATGAGTTTGCATCTTTTCGAGTACTTTGTCGTGTTGTCAGTTCTCGTTTTAAGCGCCTCATAGTTCGTGTCGTAGGAGCTCAAGTTGTTGCTCAAGTGTTACCTCAGGTAGAGGTGACTCGCCAAAATCCTCCATGTTGTTTGTAGGGTCCATGAGGATTTAGAGAACAAAACCCTCTTGCTAGATATGTAAAAATAATTTTTGAGATTGTTTGAGCTAAAATGTAAAAGGAAGGGTTGTTCTTGGGAATTGAAAAACTAAGAAAGAGATGAAAGTTGTGTTAAATATAAGAAAAGAGAAGTTGAGTGACAACACAAAGAGATAGTGTAGTGGTAAAACACTTCCCTTGTGTGAGTGAGGTTGTGGGTTCAAATCTTCCGACCTTGGTGAATATAAAAGTCCTTATTGCCACTCATAAATTAAAATTGGTTCACGCGTAGCCAATGGTCACCAAGGGATCCTTGGGTGCCAAATATGCCAAAGTAATGGCTTAGTTATGCCTTAAGTTATGCCTAAGTTCTATGCCTTAGTCGATGCCTACGTTCTGGTTCTGGAACTGGAACTAAAACAGAAATAGGAATCGAAATTGGAAGCGTAAACGAAAACAAAAACCAAAATAGAAATCGGAACCGGAATCGAAATTGGACCCGAAATAAAAATCAAAATCGGATCACAAACAAAGATCAGAGAACAAGAACAGAGAACAATCGCCAAAACGAACAGAAACGGATCCCTCTGTAGTGACGCATGCAAGGCTCTCATACCACTGTTATCAGAATCTTGCTCACATGCACATAGAGGTTACGGAGGAAGAAACACATAGAAAATAGAGAGGCTAAGAGACGAGATAGAACGCAGTATTGGGTGCAATCTCCCCCCATGCACTCTATTTTGACATTCCACAGAGTGCATGTATTTATAGGAATTTTTTATTATGTTAAAAAGAGTGGTTACATGAGAGCAGCTTCGAAAAGCATGCGTGAAAGTAAAAGTTGGTGAGTTTTGTAGAAAGCCTTTGCCTTTAATATCAGAAATTGCGGTCTACAATGACCCTTATTCTAACCACTTAATAATAGAACCTTCTACGGGGATTTATTTACAAACTAAATTATAAGTCGGATTATTGATGTCCATCCTTTCATGTCTTTCACGCCCTCACGAACCTTCAGCTGCTATATCAAAAACACCAAAACACATTAATACATTAATAAATTAACACTCCAACAATGCCTTGTTCAACATGCTCCATAATTTATAACAAGAACACAAATTAAAGACATTTCTTTCCTTCTATAAAGTGAAAGATGCATTTTTGGGTAGTCGTTATAATGTAACAAAAGAAATGCATGATGGTAAGGATAACATAGGCTCATATGTAGATGCTGGAATGTCCTTAATTATAGCTTTGCAATCTTATGATGTTACACTTGGTATGCCTTTTCTTCATCATTATAACCCACACATTGACTATCATACACATACCTTTAATTTTGAATTTAAAGGTCAAATCATTACTTTGTCTATGAGGCATGACTTTTAGCCATTTCCATTGATTAGTCATACTCAAGTAAAAGGAGCATTTAGGAAAGGTTACAATTCATGCATTGTTTTTGTAAATGTCATAAATGCTCATACCCTCTCTGATGCACATAAACCTTTTATAACTACTTATAAGGATTGTTTTATGTCTGATTATCCTTTGAACTACCACCATCTCGAGGATCCTTTGATCGTCATATAGACTTAATAACTAGTAGTTCTTCTCCTCATAAAGCACCTTATAGGCATGGCCGACTTCACCAAAGAAAATAGAAAACCAAGTTAAATAATTACTCCACAAAGGACTTATAAGGCCTAGTTCTTTCCCATTTGGAGGACTAGTGATCTTAGTGGAGAAAAAGAATAAAACGTATAGGATGTGCATTGATTATTGAGCCCTTAATAGATAATTTACTCCATAAAGTATGAGGAGCTCATATCTTTAGTAAAATTGATCTCAAATTGCATTATCATTGTTAGACATTGGTCTACAGAGACCACTCCATGTGTATGTGGGAGAAGGACCAGCCTTAGCCAAGGTCCTAAGCTTGGGGGATATCCTAAGTTATTCAATGGTAATGGGAATGAGTGTTGCATTATGGGCACATGGCTGAACTAGAACATACTAGAGCATTACTATTATGGATGCAAGAGGATATATTGGATGGGAGGAGAGTGGCACACACATCATTTACAAGTCTTCATTTTCTAAGTTTTAAGAGAGAGTTTCTAGGAGAATTCTTATAGTTGGAATTCAGAGCTCATTTTAGAAGACTTCAAAAGTCTCTTTTGAAGCAATGTAGAGATTCCAAATGTGCGTTTTTGGGCCACTTTGATAATTGAGCTACATTGTTGTCTTCATTTTTGTCTCAATTTTGGGCCGCCATCATGTGAAGTTGTAGGGCTGCGATGAAGCAAAATAGATGATTATTGTGACCTCTTGAGATGAGCTTTTTCCCCCCAAGGAGGCCACACTTACATTCAATGTAGAGAACATAGAAGCCTATCTGAAATCTTCCCAAAATCGCATGCACACTACCCACGCACCTCCGATGGCTGCTAGAGAGAGAGAGAGGGAGAGAGAGAGAGAGAGAGAGGGCGGGGGAAAGATGAAAGAACTTGGAGAAGCTTGTAGGAGGTAAAAAAGTAAGTTGTGAAATGATGTTCGTTCCAAACAACCAGCAAAAGAACAACCCTTGAGCTTATGGAGACTCAAATATAACTTATAGAAATGTGATAAGTGCAATAAAATCCTTTATGTACTTTGGAGCATCAAGGAGACAAAGTCAATACAAAACAGATAGATTTGTGCATTGACTAGCTAAAAAAAGTTGCTATCTTTGGATGAAACAATCAATTTTAAATGTTCATATCAGCCACCATGGTTAAAAATGGAAAACATCCTTTTGGAATAATGATACACATAGGGTTGAGTGTATAAAATTAAGAGGATTTCAAGTAATAACCTAAATATGCTTTTGGAATTAACTTGACACTCAATAGTGGTACCTCCTATTTTTCAGGGCTGCATAGACATAAACCCCGAGATAGAGAAACTACGATTTCTCCACATCTACAAAACCAAATGCTTTGAAATTTTGTAACATAAATGAGACACTAATACTTTCTAATGAAGGCTCACTCATCCAATTTGGAGCTCTATAGAGAGAGAAGCAGCCTCTACAAGTTTACTATTGTTGAAGAAGATGATGCAAAGAAATGAAAGAGCAAGACAATAATGGCCAAAAGTGTATGTATATTGCTTCCATGTATTGTAAAAGTGATTTGAAGTCTTTATATAGACTCTTGAAGTGCTCCATAGCTTTGACAAGTGGATTTTGAATTCAAATGAACACGAGATTAGCTGTTGAAGAGAATCAATTCACTTTTCTATAATCTAGGAAAAATGCAGATCTAATTGGACCTACTTTTAGGCAATTGATTGCTTCATTGATTATCAAGCTAAACCACCTCAAATTCATGAAATTTGAGCTGTTGTTTTCTCCTTTTACACGTGTAAAGCTCTAGCCTATTTTATTTGTAAATGATCCATAAAAAAAATATTAGAAAAAAATACAATGAATGAACATAAATAAAAGAACTCTTCAATGGATATTTTCTTTCCATAATGCAAATGATAGCTTTTTGATGTATATCAAATCCACCTCAAGCATTTTGTGGGCTTGATGTTCCAGCAGATTCCCCTCAAGCTAAAGTATGCTTGAGTCTTCATTCTCTAATAGGTTGAATATCTCCCATTGATTTAAATCTACAAAGCTTTATTCCATCAAGTGCCTTCGTCATCATATCTACTACCTTTTTTTGCAAAAATAGGAAATTTCAATTATAGATGAAATGTAAGTCAGTACAAAAGGAAGGGCATCCCACCATATACAGAGTCAAGATGATTAAAGAGATTAGAACAATCACTCCAGGAAGATAGGTCATCTCACGGTGATGGATACTATGACCTTAGTACATACCAACAAGCTAGGTTAAGTACAAAGAAGGACCATTTCCAATCGGGTATTAGAATAGAAGTGGAGCAATGAATCTCTCCATTTGCAAGGAGCTGTAGAAGCAAGATGATCAGCCAGACTAAAGTTATCAAGAGGGGCATCATTGATAATAGAAATGCACTTGTGACCTAGAGTCGTGAGTCCGTTGAGACAAGCCTGTAGAAGAGAGTGTTGGAAGTGAGGTAGGCCTTTAGGCTCATGTCACAGGTGCATGGTTCCATAGGTCCAGTATATACAACATTAATACCAGCAATCTTCCATATTGACAAAATATGAACATACCACAACTTAATCATAAAAATGATGAGATAAAGATAGAGAAAGAATAGACGACATGTGTAAGGTTTTACGTAAGCCATCGCTTACTCATAGTATCATATATACCAATGTTCAATGTACAATGTGGGAGCAAAACTCTCAACCACTCTATGTGATGAGAAATAGATGAGTGAGTGAATGTACAATGTAACAAACATATTCAGATGTATGGGCAATAATCTGAATATACATGAGATGTGTGACCTTATAGGTTATAGAAGAGTGAATATGAGTGACTGAAAGAGGAAGGATCAATGTGAACGGAAATCCTCAAACTCATGTGAACACACCTTCTCAAACACCTCATAAAATATGCATAAAGCATATATGTACTGTTTCTCTTGTACCTATGCGGAATAAGACTCCTCCTGATATGAACGCAACAGCCTCCATAAACTTCAAGTAGTACCTGTGTGCATAAAGAGAATATGTACCTGAATACTTAACATAAGATGTGAATCTTATGTTAATCTCCATCTAATGTCTTTGAAGTAGCCCGATATCTTCTTTGTAGAAGACAATCTTCAACCTAACATCTTCTTGTAGAAGATGATCTTCAAATACGCCATGTAGATGGTCCCATCCAATGTCTTTGAAGTAGCCAGACATCTTCTTGTAGAAGATAATCTTCAACCTAATATCTTCCTGTAGAAGACAATCTTCAAATACATCCTGTAGATGGGCGATCCTCACCATCAAGCTGCTAATGACCAAGTCTTCTTGCCATGAACAAGAGATACCCTCCTCTCCATGAGGTAGAGTGTGAGCACACTCCATCTTCTCCAAGAAGAATCACCAAGAAGAACTCCATAGCTGCTCCTCAACATGCTTCAAGTTAGCACCATGGCTGCGCCATGTGCTAGAAAAAACACCACCTCTACTGAGGTCCAAGCTCTAGAAAGCTTGTGTTGATCCTAGGTGAAGGATGATTCAAGTGATCCCAAGCTTCTGTTTATATAGGATTTGATGATCCTTGAAAAGCAAATAATAAAGCACACATCGGTAAACGCTTCCGTGATCGCTATGTGAATAAAGCAAAAACAATTTCGTTCGCTAAAACTGCCTGTCGACGTTTGTCTTCGCTATCCGTTGCTTTATGAAAAGCATATGGAAAAATATAAGCGATCTGCGTCGCTGCTGCCGCCAGGTATTGAACCCGGGTGGGCACGATAGGAGGATGACATGGTAACCACGGCGCCCAACCATTTAGTTGTACAAGTATTTATTTTAAAAAATATACATGCTGGAAAATCTGGACAAATAGTGCACTAGTGGGACATTGTTTTTCCAACAATCCCCCCTGCAATGTCACAATGGTACAACCTGGACTGAATCTGAATCTATCAGAAGCTGCAAATTATTACAAGCTTCAAATAGCTTGTCACAAGCTTCAAGCTTGTACTCCAGCACTTCAAAACTTGTTCTTCAAAAGTCTTCTTCAAAACTGAATTTGACTTTCCTTCAAAAAACGTGAACTTGCTGAATATGAACCATAATACTTGAGAAAATATGCAAACTAGATTTCCAATAGTGTACACATCAAGTAATCACTGCAACAAATATAACATGAACTGTCTCCTGAACCTGCTATCTCCTGTTTTCACAAACCTGAAAACATACACTAGGATCCACATATTTGCATTTACCTTCCAAAAAGGTTTCTCAATGTACTTCTGCTGTGTCATGTAAATACACTAAACAAAATCAGGAACTGAATCCTGCAACCTGTGACTGTGAACTCACAACTTAGTGTATTATGAACACTGTTGGTTCATCTCTGACTGTACTCAAGTCAATATGAGTCAAAAAATCTATGATGTCATCATGTCTTCATCCTTTAAATCCTTCATACCTCTTTCCTTCAGAACTTGGTATAAACATATATGTGCGCACTTCTGAAATACACCTTTCTGAAATATCAAGTTTCTCCTCAATAGAACTCTGGAACCTTCTCCTGAACAGGAACATCCTAGCAGGAACTTTCTCCAAACATTCTTCTTCTTCCTTCTTCTTTCAAAGCTGGAACATAAAGAGAACCTGACAAAGGAAATATAGGAATACCTGAAATAGGAATACCTGTAGGTATGACTCTACATTCTTTTACATATGGCTGAAAACAAGTCTTCATGTTTCATCACTCCCCTGGATGACTTAACGCTAGTATCCAGAATTCTTCAAATATATCAAACTTTATGAAATGTGGAACGTCTTCCTTCATAAATCTGATGTTCAATGATCAATACCTGTATCTGAAACAAAATCTCTGAACCCTTTTTTTATTAGCACTGCAGTTGCTAATAACTTTCACTGTAGGTCTTCAGCTTCCCATATTGTAGAATAAGGTTAGCTGATAAAACCTTGCTGAAAGCTTTTTAGGATTCATAACCTTCTGTAACATAACAAGTATCTTCTTCAATCTCTCTGCAAGACAAATTTGATAGAACCTGAATCTTTGACTTACTTCTTCCAATGTTAAGAATCTTCACAAACAAAGGATAGACAACTGACTCATAAATGTTCAAGATCATACAAGATCATATAAGATCAATGATCTCTCCTGTGTAGAATCTGCTGTCATCAAACCTTCATGCCTGAATGTTTGATTTACTTCATGAATGTCTCCAAGTGTCCATGCTTCTCAAAAAGTTGTAAAACTTTTCTTCAAACAAATCCTTCAAGGAATCTGCAATTCCTACTTGAAACATAAGTGGACAAACTTCTCACCTTGAGAACTTCAAAAGCTGCAAGTTGATACTTCATAACTTTCATATTTTACCCGGGTGAAATGTGATAGTACCTGCTTGATTTTCTTTTGGCTAACTCCACTTTTCAATCAAGTGATAGGATATGATGGAACACCTTTTTGAATACAAACATGTATCCAAAAGTCAAGACAATCACTGAAAGTAGATTCTTCAACTGACTGGTACATCAACAAGATTCTGAATTTTCTGAAGTTTATGAAAATACTGAATATGAGGTAATCTTTTCCAAACATAAAACCTCAACCCAAGTCTTCAACATCTGCTACAGAAAACTCTTTTACCTCAAGAGTTAGATAAAGAAGAAATATACTTCTCTGCAACTTGTCATATACCAAGTAGCTCTGTATTGACACTCCAAGAATTCTTTGAGGGAACATATAAGCTGCCTGCTCAAAAGCTTCAACATAACTCATACACATATGAGTGCTTTTGTTTCTCTCAATGCAATTCTTTGTCAAATCTACTAAATCATGACCAAGTGTAATGCAAAACAAGAAACTACTTCTTCTTTAAACAAGATGTTCTCGTAGACTTGTCTTTGGATGTAGAGGATAAAATAGGAAAAGTATATGGAAAATATATGAGAAAAGGAAGCCTTACTTTTCTTTTGGAAATGATGGACTTTCTTTTTCTGCATCTTTCTTCCACCTGATGATGTCAACATTTTCAAACTTCTCTTCCATACCTTTTGTTCTCTTCATCTTGAAGTAGCAAACACTCTTGACCTCTTCAAATGAACTTTTCTCTTCCTCTAATGCTAAGAGTAAGAAATAAAACAAACATGGTATACAAATGGAAGTGAATATAGAAACATGTTTTATCATCTCCTCATATCTCTGAATAAAAATTCTGTTTCAAATGTCTGAAACGACTAAATTCACCAATCGTTGTCTGAATGATGAATTGCCCTTCTAGAGTTACCTTCTCTAGATACATTTGTACCTTGATATCCAGCCAACTTACAATAGAAAATTGGCTGAAAAAACTCATCCCATCTTGACATTTGTCTTCTTAGATGAACTTTCTTGCCATGAAAGAGATCTCTCAAAATTTTCTAGAAAAACCTCTAGATACCTGTTTTGATGTAGCCTTTAACTTTCAAATAATGAAAGTGTATAAAAGCATTCCTTGAATCTCTTCAAATCTCTTCATAACTGCTCTTCTAAGATATGACCTGCAAATGATAATCTGATAGTAGAAAGTGATACCTGTGATTTGATGTTGATCTGATTTCTTCATCTTCTCTAAACCATTGTTCTTCCTTGAATTTGAAGTACTCTTCTCTTCATCAAGTCTGGGTCTTCAAACAATACTTTTGTAAAGTATTTGCATACTCTTCCAAAAATATTCGGCTGCTAACAGATCATCAACTTCATACTCCACACTGATGAATACACATGTAACTGAAATGTCTAATTCTCAAATCTCTACTCATCTAGATTAAGTGTGTATGTCAAATGTCAAATGTTAGAAGATGCCTTTAAATCATATGTTGTAAATCTGGAATTCTGGGAACCTAGGACATGAATGAGCCTTAATGCATTGATGCCAAAGATCTAAAGTTCTGTAACCAAAAACCTTAGTGCTCTGATACCAAATGTTGGAAGTGAGGTAGGCCCTTAGGCTCATGTCACAGGTCCATGGTTCCATAGGTCCAGTATATACAACATTAATACCAGCAATCTTCCATATTGACAAAATATGAACATACCACAACTTAATCATAAAAATGATGAGATAAAGATAGAGAAAGAATAGACGACATGTGTAAGGTTTTACGTAAGCCATCGCTTACTCATAGTATCATATATACCAATGTTCAATGTACAATGTCGGAGCAAAACTCTCAACCACTCTATGTGATGAGAAATAGATGAGTGAGTGAATGTACAATGTAACAAACATATTCAGATGTATGGGCAGTAATCTGAATATACATGAGATGTGTGACCTTATAGGTTATAGAAGAGTGAATATGAGTGACTGAAAGAGGAAGGATCAGTGTGAACGGAAATCCTCAAACTCATGTGAACACACCTTCTCAAACACCTCATAAAATATGCATAAAGCATATACGTACTATTTCTCTTGTACCTATGCGGAATAGGAATCCTCCTGATATGAACGCCACAGCCTCCATAAACTTCAAGTAGTACCTGTGTGCATAAAGAGAATATGTACCTCAATACTTAACATAAGATGTGAATCTTATGTTAATCTCCATCTAATGTCTTTGAAGTAGCCCGATATCTTCTTTGTAGAAGACAATCTTCAACCTAACATCTTCTTGTAGAAGATGATCTTCAAATACGCCATGTAGATGGTCCCATCCAATGTCTTTGAAGTAGCCAGACATCTTCTGGTAGAAGATAATCTTCAACCTAATATCTTCCTATAGAAGACAATCTTCAAATACATCCTGTAGATGGGCGATCCTCACCATCAAGCTGCTAATGACCAAGTCTTCTTGCCATGAACAAGAGATACCCTCCTCTCCATGAGGTAGAGTGTGAGCACACTCTTCATCTTCTCCAAGAAGAATCACCAAGAAGAACTCCATAGCTGCTCCTCAACATGCTTCAAGTTAGCACCATGGCTGCCCCATGTGCTAGAAGAAACACCACCTCTACTGAGGTCCAAGCTCTAGAAAGCTTGTGTTGATCCTAGGTGAAGGATGATTCAAGTGATCCCAAGCTTCTGTTTATATAGGATTTGATGATCCTTGAAAAGCAAATAATAAAGCACACATCGGTAAAAGCTTCCGTGATCGCTATGTGAATAAAGCAAAAACAATTCCGTTCGCTAAAACTGCCCGTCGACGTTTGTCTTCGCTGTCCGTTGCTTTATGAAAAGCATATGGAAAAATATAAGCGATCTGCATCGCTGCTGCCGCCGGGTATTGAACCCGGGTGGGCACGATGGGAGGATGACATTGTAACCACGACGCCCAACCATTTAGTTGTACAAGTATTGATTTTAAAGAATATACATGCTGTAAATCTGGACAAATAGTGCACTAGTGGGACATTGTTTTTCCACCAGAGAGCAACTCCTCTTATTCATCACCATGTCATTCCTGGATCTCCAGATGTGCCAAAGTATATGTCCTCTCCAGATGTTCCAAAGGACACAGTCCATTTTATTTTTGGAGCCCACCAGAGTCACTTTGTAAGTGAGGTTGACGTTTGTGACAAAAGGGATAGAGCAGACTCCAAAAATTTTGAGCATGCTTACAGTTGAAGAATAGGTGGGGTATGTTCTCTTCACTGTCAGAAAACTTACAAGCGTCATCTTTGATGCCAAATTTCTTGGCTTTCGAACCACACCAAACCCCATTATGCAGGATGAGACACATCAAAAAAGAATGCTTGATGTCATAGGGGAGGTTCCAAAGGCTCATGAATCTATGTTGCGACTGAGTAGAATTCCAACTTAAACTCCATCTTGATTTTAGCTTGTGCAGGATCATGTATACAGTTCCTCTCTGCTTTTTGAACCTTCTCAGCATATCATGAGTAACCTCTATAAGACTGACATTTTTCCTCTGGTCAAGACTGGCATATATCTGGTCAAGACTGGCAGATATCTGGTCTTTGTGCTTCATCAGCACCTACAAACACCCAACGGACAGGTCAAGACTGGCAGATATCTCGTCATTGGTCAAAACCTAGTTCCCATCACTAAGGTCTCTCCATGAAGAGAACCCTTGAATACAACATTTATGTTGCTTAATGCCCAGAGATCCATTTTCCCATAGAGAAATCCATCCACTCCATATACTCTCCTACAAAAAGAAATCTACAAAAAGAAATAACTTGGAGTTGGGGGAGCAATTAGCTTTGACCTGCATCTAGGCAGTTCATAACCTGCAAGTGATATTACTACCAACAAGTGAGTAAGTATGAGGAGAAACCATAATGTCCCACAGCTTATGACCTTTCCAAGCTTTGTATTGAGATAAGTAAAATTTATCCTAGTTCCTTTTAATGAGAAGAGCCCAAAAATTAGTGAAGTCAACTCCCCTAGAAATCCATTAGCTGAAAGGTTAGTGGCCATTTTAATGGGACAAAAAATGCCAAGTCCTCCTTCTTTTTTGGGGAGGCAACATATTTTCCAAGAAACTTTAGGGACTTTATTGTGATGAAGATTCCCTCCCAAAGAAACCTCCTAGCAAGAGCGACAACCTAGTTAAAATTCGTTTTGTTAGGCATCCAACAAGAAAGAAAATAGACTAAATTGGGCAAAATGTAGTGATTCAAGACAAACACTCTATGAGAGATAGAGGATTGGTAGGCATACCACTGGAAGATTTTATTCCTGAACTTATTTATAAGCCATTCCCATGTTTGATTAAGGGAAATATGGAAACCCATGGGGATGCCCAAAAGTCTAAAGATTTCTCCCTCTTTGATAATATCACAGCCCAAGGAAGTGATAGAGGGGGGCACTTGGTTGGAGGAGGCTTTGAAAGGTTTCTTCCTATGGTTAATATGGGAGCCACTGGCTAAACAAAAGGTGTTGAGGCAGTCTCGAACATAGTCAAAGTATCTAGGCTTAGCTTTCACTAAGATGTTAGTATCATCAGCAAAAGCCTGACAGCAGTGTTAGTTGTCAGACCACAGGATGAAAATCCCTTCAATCTTGTTGTGGTACAAGGCATCTTTGAGCAACCAGCCAAGAGAGTCACTAGCAATGGCAAAAAGAAGGGGGGCAAGGGGGAAACCTTTCCTAATGGATCTCCTAAGTCTAGAGTGGGGAGAGAGGGCACCATTGAGAGAGGTCCTAGAGTGAGCATTGCCAAACAAAGTACTCACAACTCTTATGAAATGCTTCCCAAGCCCAATATCATGCAAGGATTGGAGAATAAATTCCCACTCAATTCTATCATAGGCTTTCTCAAATTCTTTTTTAAAAAAGGAAAAGTGTTGGTTGGACTCTTGGGGACAATCAATACCTTCCCAAAGGGAGATAATAGCATCAAGGATGAATCGGCCTTTAATGAAACCTTTCTATTCAAGAAGGATAAATTCTTTCATATGAGGACTGAGTCTCCTCACTAAGGAAGAGGCTATGATTTTGTAAAGAGAGGTCAAGCAAGTTATAGGTCTCCAGGTATTTAGGTCCTCCTTAGGACCCCTCTTATGAGCCAATTTTATAACTCCAGTGTTGATCTCAATAGGAAGAGTGCCTTTTCTAACAGCTTCTTTCCGCACCAAAAGAATGAGGGGGGTCAGGAAGTCATCAAGAGCAATGAAAAACTCATTGGAAAGGCCATCAAGGCTAGGAGATTTGTAGGGTTTAAATTTACTTATGGTTTCTTTAATCTCACCAGTAGTGAGGGGCAGATCGAGCAAGGCAGCTAGGCTAGGAGGTACAGTTCTTATCCTCTTTAGAGCAATGGTGGCTTTGGCTCCACGGATATCCTCCCCCCACTTGGAGAACTAGAGAAAACATCAGTAAAGAAATGGGTAACCTCCTACAGATTCTCTTCAGGATTGAAAGCATAAGCACCATACGTTTTCATCAACATCGGAATGAATTCCTTACTTTTCTTCTTTTTGAGCAGAGAGAACATACACTTGTTGGGACGGTCAAGGTTCCCTGCCCAAAATGCTCTTGAAGTAGAGAGAAGGCTACTAGCCTCAAGGTACTCCTCATATTTTAATCTCTCCTGAAGGCATAAAACTCAATCCATGTAGTTAGGTCCTTTAGAGGTAAGGATGGAGTCTATAACTCTAGAGATTTGATGTCTTCTTCTATATCTTATGCTTTTCCTAAGATTCTTGAAATAGGTGAACATGGATTGCACTTCCTTGATGGCTTTAGACCAAGCAACCGAAGGGCTGGAGCAAACACTAAAGTGTTTTGTAAAGATGTTTTTTGTCTGCTCAACAAGACAAGGGAGATGAAGCAGGAACAGGTCCAAATGGGGCCATCTTGCCTTGAAAACATGATTGATGTGCTTCAAGGAGAGGAGCAAAGGCATGTGAGCAGATAAACAAATAAAGTTATCAATGCAAGCCTTGACATCCCCAAATAGCTAGAGGAAAGGGATATTGATGTAACATTTGTCTAACCTAGCAACAAGGAAATGATTATCTTTCTACCTATTATTCCAAGTAAAGTCAGTGTGGTCAGAGATGTCCAACAGATCATGAGTAGAGACAAGGTTCAACCAGCAGGACCACTCTTGACCTAAGATAGTGTAACCCTATTTGTTATGCATGTCCCTTAAGGAAGTGACCATATTAAAGTGGCCAAATAAAATGATGGGCCCACGAAGTTTACTTATCTCTTCCCAACAAAGTTTCCTTTGGGAGGAGAAGTTGAACACATATAAACTAACAATGCTGCAGCCATAGGGCTTTAAAAGGGAAGCCCCAACCCATTGGTGGGATGGGCTGAATTAGAAATCTTCAACATGATGTTTGAGGGAAAGGGCAAACCCAATAGGGGCCCCTCCCCTACCATGAGGATCCTTGGTAATTTAGAACCAGTCGTGTTTATTAGAAGCAATGTTCAAGTGTAATTTGAGCTTATCCTCATTAATTTTCAACTCTTGAAGACACAAAAGATCAAGCAATACAGAAGTGTCATAAAGCCACTTAGAAACACATTTAGCCCTCTCCGGATCTGAGATGCCTTTTAGGTTGTAAGAAAGAATGTTCGAAGAATTCATGATGATTAAGCAAAGGCAGCCGATTAAGCACAAATTTACCATCATTTCCAGATATTTTTTGTGAGTTTGTTCAAGGGAACAGAGTTCTTCAAAATATCCTTTCTCTTAGACTTGTTATTACCAGCAATTCTCCTTGCTTTGGTGACCTATTAACTAGGAGGTGCCTCATTTTCTTTTTGGTTACCCACCAAGTCTTCATCTTCAATTCCCCTTTGTTGAAGATCCCTGATATTAGATTCATCTAGGTTTGATAATTCAATAGAGAACCTATTGTTGTTAGGAAAAAATTGGTCAGGATAGTTTCCAACAAGAATCACGACAGAGATCACAAGGTTGAATTTAGAAGCTTTTTTCCTATTTATGACTATAGTCCAACCTTCACTATCCTTATTATGATTCGAGATTGCCTTATGCTCCTTGTTTGGAACCGCAACATCATTGGGGACCATGGGATTAACTTGATTTTCTAAGGGTTGGCTGGTCTTTTGTGAAGCACTTTGCAAATCTCCAAATAGAGGATTAGAAACATCTTCGAGCAAAGCATCATAAGAATTAACCCAAGTTTTAGTACTTTTCTTGCTGCTTTACTTGCTATTTTTTGGGAAGAAAACTTGTGGGGACCGCTGGGGAGTAGATCTGCTCATCTGTTACCTTAATATCATCTTGTTGGGTTTCTCTCAGTAGAGGGCAATCTTTCACCCAACATCCTTGCCTGAAACGCTTAAAACACGCATTGGGAAAATTCCTATAGACCACTTTCTGCTAATGCAAACATAAACCATCTGAATCAAAGATTTTCAAAGAAGTTTTGACAGGTGAGCTAATATCAATTTCTACCAAAACCTGAGGATCTCATTTTGGGTTGATGTTCCCTCTAGCTTTTTGACCTAAGACTTTACCCAAGAGACCACACAAGCCATCGACCCATGGGTAGAACTCAACCGGGAGATCCAGGAATTCTACATAGACATGGACACGTGTTGGCTTGGGTCCCCTAGGGTTAAAACCCGGGAACCACTTGAAGAATGAAATTGGAGTTGACTTAGTAATCCACTATCTTTTTGTGATAACCCATAAAGCATCATTCGAGTCGTCAAAGTAGAACAGGTAAAAACCGTTTGGCAAATATTGTATCATGTTTAAATGAGCTTTTTATCAATAACTAGCGAGGCACCATCTACAAAACTCGTACCTTGACAACCCTCTTTGAAAATACAATTGGGGGTTGCCACAATAGGGGATTTATCTTTACAGTTGGAGATAGCCCCCATAGGGTCAAAAAATCCTTGAGCGTTAAGCCCATTTGAAAGGGCAACAACAAACGACTTAGGGACAACAGTATTTGTGATAGATAGTACTTGAGTAGCAGCAATCTAAGACTTATCGGCCAAAGAGGTGTCCCCTACAGCCATCCAAGTCGAGTCAATTAATATTTCTTCATATCTACTACTTGATTTTGAGTTGGAACTAAAGAAATGTCGATCTCCTTTGCCATGTGTTTCTCCTTGATGAAGTGGTAATGAACCTCTATGTTAGTATATGATCAATGTCTACCCCTCATGATTGTATGCACATTTTGTAAGGCCCCCATTATGAGGAGAAGCCAAGTGTGCATTACCCAATTGATGGGAATCCCAACTTGCATGTTGGATGGTCATATTGAACCATATAAGGTATTGTAAGGAAAGGGAGTTACCAGGGCCCCCAATTGTGGGGTTCGGGGCATCAGTGCACAGCCCCGACTGGGGGGTCCAAGGGGGCCAGTGGGCCCCCGGCTGAGGGTCCATGGGCAACACCTCCGGCATGACAATAAAGGGAATATTCCATGGAATATTCCTTGTCACAATCAGAAATCATTTATATTTGTTAGGTCTGTTCAACTGGTCTAAGACGTGTATGGCAATTACGCGGGCGGTGGCTGCCCACGCTCTACCACCCATGTATAGCCATCCACGGAAGGCCACCCATGATCCTATATATACATGACTTCTGCACTACTTGTTGAATTGAGCCAGCATACCTCTACCTTGTATCTCCCTATCTAGAGTTGTCTAGATCACCATTTAAGCTCTACCTTTAGAGCACACGGGTGGACAATGCCATCATCTTGTACTTGCTACTAGTAGAAAATTGTTGAGATTCTCCTATATCTGTTATCTTCTATGCTACTGCTCCTATGTTATATTGCGTAACTATTGTCTTACACTCTATGTGTTTGGTTCTTGCATGGAAAATAGGGTATGCTTCTAGATGCATGGAACTTACATTATCTCCAAATATGTGAGGTTTGAAACTCACAAGTCCAAAATTTGTATACAATGCTTTTAACCATATTTGTTGTCAAGATTTCTATGGTCAAACCTCTATACTCTCCTTTAATTGAGGTTAAAGCAAATATTGGTTGCTTCTTAGAAATCCATGATACTAGCTTTGATCTTGCAAATGCTAAGTAACAAGAGGTAATTCTTCTATCATCCTTAGCTTCTACCCAATCTGCATCCCAATAGATTTTGATATCCAAATGTGAAGAGTAAGGATAGAATATACCTTCATTGATTGTACCTTTGAGGTAGTTAAGTACTCTCTTAGTTGCATCCATGTGTGGTCTTCTTGGCAAGTGCATGAATTGGCTTAACACTCTTACACTATATGAGATGTCTACCCTTGTATGAGTAGCATATATCAAGCTACCTACCAAGCATTGATACTCTTTAATGTCTTCAACTTTCTCACCTTCATAAACACTAAGTTTATGATCATCTCCAAAGGTGTACCTGCAGGTTTAGTGTTCTCCATTTTGAGCTTAAGAAGTAGATTTTGAATATATCTCCTTTGATTCAAATACATTCCTTCATCTATGTATATAACCTGCATACCTAGGAATGACCTCACCTAGATCATCATAGTGTGCTCTCCTTCTCGAGAGTTGCACGACAATATCCTCGGACTACAAAATTGAGCTCGTAGGGAGAGACACAGTACTCTGCAGAGAGGCTACAGAATATGCAAAAAAAACACTGTACACAAGGAGCACAAAGACAGACTTCTTAGGTCTTATAAATGTGGTCAAACTTACAGTCTGTGGCTGACCAGGCCACTATATGTTTTATTAAAGAACATATACAAAGAAGTGTCTGATGGCCATTTGGCCTTTCACATGGACACTAACGATAACAATCTCCCATTGAAGGCCAATATGGCCAAAGTAACTATGGGAAGAAAATAAAGAATGATAAAGAATACCTGAGTGTAAGTATACAAAATATACCTCCCACCTCATGGGCATGTTACACAGTATACAAGTGACTATGTAAGATCTTGAATCAAGTAAGCCCCATCAAGTGACAGCAGTGTCGAAAGCTATCCTGTGGTAGAGCTTTAGTCAAAGCATTTGCAACATTATCTCGAGTGTGAACCTTCTCAAGAATAATGCACTAAGTGGATAAGAAATCTCTAATGAAGTGATACCTCACCTCAATGTGCTTAGTCTTTGCATGATCAACCGGATTCTTAGCCAAAGCAATGGCACTCTGACTCTCACTGAGCAAACAAGGTACATGCTAAGGTAAACCCATATCACAAGCAAGATGAGAAAGCCACAATGCTTCCATACATGCCTGGCTTGCTGCACCATACTCTGCTTCTATGGTGGAAACAACTATACATTCTTGAAGATGAGATCTCCAAGAGATAGCATCCCCAGCAAAATGAAAAATGTACCCTGACGTAGACTTATGATTGTCTATACAACTAGCACAGTCAGAATATGTGTAACCAATAATGGCACTTTCACTCTACCTAAGCGTAGACACTTGTGCTTAGTGCCACTCAGATATCTCAAAATCATCTTGACTACTTCCCAATGTTTCTTGCCAGGATTAGACATATATCTGCTCACAACGCCCACTGCAAATGCAATGTCTAGTCTCGTAGCTACCATAGCATACATGAGCCTACCAATAGCAGAATGATAGGGAATTTTGGTCATGAATTCCTTTTCCTCATTTGATTTGGGTCAATCATCCTTGCTCAATTTCACATATGTGGGTAAAGGTGTACTCAATGCCTTTCCACCTTGCATATTGAACCTATGAAGTACTTTGGATATGTACTCACTTTGAGACAAGTATATGCATCTTTTACTCCTATCATGAGTAATGTGCATGCCAAGAATATGTTTGACATCCCCCAAATCCTTCATATCAAATGTCTGACTCAACTTCTTTTTGAGAATTGACAAGTCATAAGAGGACTTCCCACCAATCAACATATGTTTGACATAAAGTATCAAGCATATCAAGATGCCATCTGAGCATCTGTTTGTGCTCATTACTTTGTGAATAGCCTTGAGACTTCATAAAAGCATCAAATTTTTGGTACCATTGTTGAGGGGACTGTTTAAGTCCATGCAAGCTCTTCTTGAGCTTACAAACTAGACTTTCCTTGCCAGGAACTACATGACCCTCTAGTTGTTCCATATAGATCTCATCTGTAAGATCGCCATGCAAGAAAGCAGTTTTCACATCCATTTGGACTATCAAGTCTCAACACATCAGCATCATCAAAAATAGCATTAAGTTCTTCAATCTTCACAATCAAAGTAGATGGTGCACGTAACTGTTTAACATACCCATCAACATTTTTTTTCATTTACCTTTAGCATTCTTTAATGCATAACAATCTTTCTTCATATGTCCTTTCTTATGACAATAATGGCATTTGATAATGCTCTTCCTTGATTTACTTCTACTCTTATTTCATTGACCATTCCTTTCCTTGTTCTTGGTCACGTTGCTGATTCTTTCCTTGGTAAGAATCAAAAACATTATATGCATCTCCTATCTGAGTGGCAACCATAGATTTTCTACAAATATCCTCACTCAATAGTGCTCCACATATGTCATCATACACGAGTTTACCACCACGTGAACTATTGCTAATAACTGTGCAAAACGTATCCCATGATGATGCCAAAGTGCATAACAACAATACTACTTTCATTTCATTATCCATATCCAATTTCTTAGTTTGTAACTGGGAGAATATAGCATCAAACTCATTTAGATGAGCAACAACTCTATCTGTGTCCTTCATGCAAAGGTTATATAATTTTCTCATCAAACACACTTTATTTGATGTTGTCCCTTTTTCATATGTATTGCATAACTTCTTCCAAAGCTCTTTTGCACTTCCAAAATCTAATACTATAAAATAAGCATTATCTACCAGGTGCAAGCGAATGGTAGACCTGGCCATTTCATCTAACTCATCCCAATCATCTTCATCCATGTCAGCAGGCTTCTTTGAAATACCATTTACTAGTTTCCATTAACTCCTTAAAATGGTCTTTGCCCTGTATAGCTCCTCCTCGGAACACTGGCACTAAACCTTGATCCACCAGATGTGTCGGAGACCTCTGATGCCATGATGGTAGAGAATTGAATAGAATGATAATGGAGCTAGAAGAGTCCAAACAACAATGACCATATATTCATAATTTTTCTGAGTTATATACGAAGTATCATAGGAATACCTTTCTCGTTGTCTTCTTACCCTGTTTGACCTTCTTGGTTCAAACTCTTCATGTGTATCTGAATACACATCTTCATCAAATCCCTGTTCATCTCCATTTCTCATACCTGATCTGATCCTGGACATACTTGCATGCATATAGTCTTCATCTCTATTCACCTGTACAATTGACTTCCCTTTCTCTTTCCTTCTTATCTCTTCTTCAAATTCTTCCGTTGTGATCTGCATACCAGCTTTTCTGTTCATCAAATGTAACATCTCTGGAAACAGTTAACTGTTTTGTTAGAGGACTCCATAACCTGTAACCCATCTGCTTTTCATCGTATCCGACGAACACATATTTCTATGCTTTTGGTTTGAGCTTATGTCTGAGTTGTGATGGTACATAAGCGTAAGCTACTAATCCAAACACTTTACAATGATCAAGTGTTGGCTTCTTTCCCCACCAAGCTTCATACGGGGTCATTCCATCTAAACCTGTACATGGTAATCTGTTTACCAAGTATGTAGCTATATTTACGGCTTCAGCCCAAAGATAGTTTGGACAATCTTTTTCCTTTAGCATAGCTCATGCAAACTCGACTAGAGTTCGGTTCCTTCTTTCTGCTACACCATTTTGTTGTGGTGTATACCTGCAGGTTATTTCTCTCTTAATACCTGCATTCCAAAGATAATCATTGAATTCTCGGGAGAAGTATTCTCCCCCTCCATCAGACCTCAGTCTCTTAAGCTTTCGACCTGTGAGTCTTTCAGCATATGCATGAAAATGCCTGAAAGCTCCAAACACTTCTGATTTCTCTTTCAAAACATAAAGAGTTATCCATCTTGTAGCATCATCAATGAATAAAACATAATACCTTGAGCCATTGATTGATCCTTCTTTTGTTGGACCCCATACATCTGTATGAATGAGTTGGAGTACTTCATCATGTTTGAATCCTTTCTTCTGGAAAGGTAACCTGTGGGCTTTTCCCATCTGACATGATTCACACTTGTGAATCATGTGTTGGTTCTGTACATTCGGTAATCCCAGTATTGACTGATTTGAAATCATAACTTTAATTCCTTTTTCATTGAAATGACCTAATCTCTTATGCCAGAGATCAAGTTCTATAATCACCTTTTCACCATGTGTGAGCAACGCTTGGCCGATGTTCCCTTGTACTCTTAAAGTAAAGAGTCTACCTTCTTTCTTACCAAAGACGATCTGATGTATCCATTCTCGGGATCTTCTACAAATACTCCTTCATTTGTAAATCTGACCTGAAAACCTTTCTCAACTATCTGTCCTATACTAATTAAATTTTTCGGTATTGTCGGAACATACAAGACATTGGTTAGCAAATCTGTTCCACTTTTACATTTCACTTTTCCAATTGAATGTACACTATGCCTCGTATTGTCACCTGTTTGAACAGTGTGATTGGAACTACCTTTTTCCAATTCTGACATTAGTTCTATATTTCCTGACAAGTGATTAGAACATCCAGAAATGAATGTAAAATACCTTTAGATCTTCGTTATCTGATGTGCTGATTGAGTTCATCATCAATGATGTATGAATTTCATTTTGAGTGTCATTTGCGTAGTTGTTGTAGGTGGTGTTGTAGGATTGATTCTGTCCCCAGCTTCTTGCTCCACCTCTACCATAGCCTCCTCTTTGATTCTGTTCTACCTCTTTGAAAATTACTATGATATCTTCCGCTTCTGCCTCTACTATTACTGTTCTGATTTTGATTTGATCCTTGTTGATTGTGCCAGCAATCATGAGCCAGATGATTATTTAGTCCACAGATCCAGCAAGCCTTCTTGTTGTTAGTCTGACTACCTCTTCCTCTTCCAAAACCTCTTGCTCTTCCTCTACTGGTGCCTTTACCTGTTGCATAATAAGCCTAAGAACTCGACTCTTCTTCATCTTTTGACTTACCTTTGTCTGCTTTCTTCTTGTTCTTCATGTACATTGCATAACTTTGTCCTTTATCTGCATCTCCTTTCAGGTCTTGCTCATATGTGAGCATCAAACCAAGCAACTGATTTAAATCTGGTACAAAATGATTTAAAGAAAGTTCAGTTGAGAGTACGAAAGGTTTCCACCTTTCATCTCCTCTCAAACCTTTTAGCAGTTGCGCTATCAATCTATGATCTTCAACATCTTCATTTATGGATCCAAGACTATCTGCTAGATCCTTCATCTTAGTAACATAGTCACTAATGCTTTGATTCGACTTCTTTTTGAACGTTGTGAATTCGGACCATAAGCTAGCCTTCCTAGCTTTCCTAGTATTTTGGAAATGATCTTCCAATGCACTCCATATGTCCTCCGCTTTCTCCAGACCTCTAATGTGCGGTAGTAGATGGTCTGAAACGGTATTATACATGTAAGCTCTTGCCGTTGCATCTTTCTTCTGCCACAGCTTCAAGGCTTCTAATTCTTCTTTTTCCGGTTGACTATCATCTTCGAAAGTCGGCTTCTTTTCTTCTCCGGTCACATACATCATTAAGTCCTTACTCATTAGTAAGGCTTCCATGCGCATTACCCATGCGGGATAAATTATCTCTGTCCAATTTATCAATTTGGATATGATCTGCCATGATCTTCTTGTTTGTGTTACTTCCGGCGAACTTTTTGAGAATCTTTTTGCTCTTCAAAATCTTTCTCGTTCTGGTTCCACTTGTTGTGGTTAACCGGCTTTGATACCAATTGTTGAGGATCTCGCAACTCTGCGACTACTTATTGATGGCCGTCGCGGCAAAGGCTTGAACCTTGTCAAGCCTACGAAAATCGCCGTGCCACCGAAAAGATGCTAAGCTAGAGTGATATTAGAACACCTCCATAATCAACAGTAGCTTAGCAAGGTTACTGCCACTAAAACATATAAGACTGCGTTTTGAATTTACTGAAAAATTCACTCGAACTTCACTGGACTGTCACTAGACTGTCACCGTAATTATACCGCAATCTTATCGGAATCAACTCCTATTCTGTTTGTAATTACTTCAAGTGAGTATACAAGAAGTAAGGAAGTGATGCGTGAACTTCCTTCACTAAGTGAACACTTTCTGAAGTTTTAGAAAAAAACTTCTCCAGTTCAAAATGTCTCTTTTCGGTTAGACTTTGTACTGTGTGTACATATCCATTTCACCGAAATCCTTGACGAACTGATAGTAGAGATGTCTATCTATAAGATAAGCTATCTCTCATACAAAACCTTAATCTATTGTGCGAGATATACTTCGTTGTTCTATCAGAAAACACGTTTTCTGAGAAAATTGTAACTGACTGAAAATGCGTTTACTGAGATAACTGTAATTGACCGAGACATTCATTTACTGAGAGAGTACCGGGGGACACGTTTACTGAATGAACTGTAACTATTAACGAACTTTCTACCGTAACACGAAAATACTCAGGTTTCTTCACATACGAACAGTGCGCGCAAACTCTCTCTCTCTCTTTGACCTCTATATGTGCTCTATTTAAACTGCGCACTCTTCTCACGCACGTTCTAGTTCGCACTTCCCTCTCTTATTTTCTTATGCACGTTCTCTCTTTATATACAGTTTGATTCGGTGTAACAAACTCTATCAAACTCTGATTCTGCAAGATTTTGTGTTGTACATAGCGGTCGTGAATTTGTCCCTTCATTAAGGCTTTTGGTTTTCTGAATATTTGATTCCGCTTCTCTTTATCTTTCTTTTTCTTTTATGTCTGTTTTTACGTCAAATTCGTGAGTGATTCTTCAACAGTAGTTTCTCTATATCAGGGTCTATCTCTACACATTCCTACAAAATAGGAGGTACCATTGTTGAGTGTCTTCCAACATCATATTTTTCTTATTTCTTGTACTCTTGTGCTTTCTATACACTCAACCCTATGTGTATCACTCCTTCAAAAGGATTGTTTCTAATTGTAATCATGTTGGCTACTATGAGCATTTTTCTAATTGCTATCATGCTAGTCTCATCCAAAGATAGTAAGTTTTTTGAGCTAGTCAATGGGCAAACCTATCTCTTTTGTATGGAGTCTTTCTCCTTGATGCTCTAAAGTACATAGTTCATTTTATTGCACTTAACACATGCCTATAAGGTTGATTTGAGTCCCCATAAGCTTAAGGGCCGGTTTTTTACCAATTGGCTGGACCAAACTTCATCACTTTGCAACTCATTTTTCTACCTCGTACAAGCTTCTTCAAGTTCTTTTAGAAGACAATTATTCTTGTACTCTATATAGATGACCTTGTGATTATAGGAAATAATGATTCACTTCTTTAAAAAATGAAAGATGCACTGAGTTTAGAATTTGAAATGATAGACGAGCTTAATGCATTATTGCTTAGGCCTTGAATTTTGGCAGGGACCAGGGAAGATTTTCATCTCTGAACAAAAGTATGCAAGAAAAATATTGAAGGAATTCAACATTAAGGATTGCAAGAAAATTTCTACACCTATGGAGTTCAACACAAAATTATCTATTGAAGATACTTCATCTCTAGTGGATATTGGAAGATACAAGAGAATTAGTTGGAAGTCTCATCTACCTGTGCAACAGTAGACTAGATATCTATTATGTTGTTGGAGTGGTAAGTAGGTTCTCTAATAAGCCTTGCTGAACTCATTGGAATACAAGCATGTGGATACTCAGGTATGTGAAAGGAATCGTTGATTATCATATTTTTTATGAAGAAGGATCATCTCTAGTTGGATACTAAAACTCAGATTGGGCAGAAGATATTGATACCAAAAAATTAGTTTCTGGATATTCCTTTTCTTTAGGATCACGGATTTTCTCTTGGATCACTAAGAAGCAACCGATTGTAGCATTATCTTCTATTGAATTCGAGTACAAAGATGCATGTGTTGCTGCATGTGAAGTAGTATGGTTGAGGTGGATCCTATGGCATATAGGAATACAAGGATAAGAGGCAACAAAGTTGGTGTGACAATCGAGTTGCATGGACATCACCAAGAATCCTGTTTCCCATGCATGTACCAAGCACATAGAAATTCAGTATCATTATGCATGAGTTGATTGAGGAAAGGGTTGTGGAGATACGCTATTGTCCAACTGAAGAGGTCCAAGGAGGTAGTTAACCATATGGTGGACATTGGGGTGGGGGTGTTAAATATGCTCAATATTCCACCCTCAAGTGACCACAAATGATCCATTGTGCTCTAGGTTGTAAGGCCCCCATTATGTGGAGAAGCCATTGTGAGAGCCTCGACATTTGTGGAACCCTAAATTCTAAGTTAAATGAGGTCTATGTGTGACCGTTGATGGTTGAAGATGATCTTTGTTAGCATACCCATTAGGTTAGGTAGGGCATAAACTTCCATGCCATTGGGTTTCCATTGAAGATAAAAATAAAGGCCATGTGGCATCGCATGGTTTCTCCATAGAACCTTAAAAGGGGGGAGTGCAGAGGGGGGAGTGCAGAGGGGGGCTTGCCCCCTTCTACGGGGTCTGAGGGGCCCATCCACCAGACCTATATGACTGAGACGATAGGACTTTTGATCGTGGAGATATTATCAGATTGTATATTTTACCGACTATTTTGTATCTCCCGACTGCATTTATCTATACTGACTCTCCTTGTAAAAGCTATATAAGCATGGCTTAGGTTGAACTTTTCATAGCATTGCACACTAGTAAGCCCTTCATCTAGAGTCTATCTAGATCGCCATCTAAGCTCCACATTGGGAGCACATGGGTGGATAGCACCATTATTGTAATCGCATTATGCTTGACAATATGAGAATTTGAGTCCTCTATCTCTTAGTTTGCCTCTATCTTTTTCCACATTTTTTCTCACAACTCTATATACTAGTCTATTCTGTTGTCCTATTATTTTCCTTACATTTTGGAATGTCTGGTGGTCATCTGAGTATGGATCTCACATTACACAAAATTTTACTTAGTGGATTATGGTGGTCAACTATGCATAAAGATGTTTGTGAACATGTCCTATGTGGTGATCCTTGTCAATGTACGAGTGAACCCCGGATGCTCGTTGATTTCCCTTACAGCCCATCTTACCTTTCGAGCCATTTCAAAAATGGGGACTAGTTCTTATTGGTCCTATTTGCACTCTGGCTACATCAGGTAAAACTTTCATTTTGACTTGTACAAACTATTGTGAACGATGGGTGAAAGTTTGGTGTTTGTGTCATTCAATTGTGCATAGTGTAGCTATAGTTTTGATCATAGAATTACTCCCTTGTTATGGTCTTCCCTTGGAGCTCATTTTGGATAGGGGTACTCATTTCCTCAATGAGCTTGTCAAGTCCTTCATGGATTATTTTCGCATTGAACATAAATTTAGTTCCCCATATTATTTTCCTGCAAATGGCTTGGTAGAAATCACCAGCAAAGTTTTATCAACTATGCTATAGGAGGTTCTTCTCGAATGTTTGAATAAATCGGAAGAATACTTATCTTTGGTTTTGTGGGCTTATCGCACTTCATATAAGGTGTCTACTGGTTTCATGCCTTTAAAACTTGTTTATGGTTTCAAAGCCATAGTATCTATAGAAATTATTGTTCCTAGTTTACGGATTGTGGCTCAACAAAGGCTTTTACTAGAAGATTCATTTCGATTTCGGAATTGATACACTATATACATGTTTTGGTTCATGAATATAAGCATCTCAAAGTCTGCTATAGGTTTATCAAACCTTGTCATGGTAGTTCTCTTCAACGTTTTCATATACAATCATTTTTTTGCATCAGGGTATTTTAATTAGTGGCCATGGCTAAAAGTTGTGATGTATTTCGTGTGTTGGTTGTTGAGGATAAGTTGGATGGTAGGAATTACCCATTATGGGATTATATGATGCATCCTATATTGGTCACAAAAGGACTATGGAGTATTGTGTAGGGTGTTGAAAAACATCCTATTACACTTGCAAATACAAGTACTAAAGTTGATGTAGATGGCATCGAAGATAGTGATATTCTCTCTCATAGTGCCTCTTTTTATGTCAAATTGCTATGCTATGGGTGCCTCTAGTCTTTGTGATGAGAATGAGCCTGCTTTGTTCGATGAAGCATAAAATTTTGGAAATTGGATGGCTGCTATGCAATCACAATATGATGATTTCATGAAAAATGGTACCTGGTCTTTATGTGACT
Source organism: Ceratopteris richardii (assembly GCA_020310875.1). NCBI lineage: Eukaryota > Viridiplantae > Streptophyta > Polypodiopsida > Polypodiales > Pteridaceae > Ceratopteris > Ceratopteris richardii. The sequence continues at coordinate 19,920,877 of CM035424.1, read as the reverse complement.
TGCCTTCTAGAAAGAAGGCCATTGGCACTAAGTGGGTATACAAGCTAAAGCATAATCCGGATGGAACAGTTGACACGTATAATGCTAGGCTTTTTGCAAAGGATTATGTGCAGGAAAGAGGCATTCATTTTGATGAGACCTTTGCCCCTACATGCCAAGTGACTAGTGTCCATAGCATCTGTGCACTTGCACGTCATCATGGTTTGAATGTACATCCGTTGGACATTAAAACTATATTTTTGAATGATGATTTGCATGAAGAAGTGTATGTTTTTAAGCCACCTGGGTTTCTGTAGAAAGGGCATGAAAACGAGGTGTGCAGTTGAAAAAGGCATTATATGGTTTGAAGCAAGCACCACGTGCTTCATATGAAAAGATACATGCCTATCTGATTGCACATGGTTTTGAGAATATTCCAACTAAGAGCACCTTATATGTTAAGCATGCAAATGATGTGCTTCTGATCATTGTTGTGTATGTTGATGACATGCTACTCACTGGTCCTCATGACATGCATATTGTTGATTTTAAGGCTGATTTGCATGCCTCAGTTGAGATGTCTGATTTGGGGCATTTGCACCATTATTTGGGCATTCAATTTATGCAAGTTGATGGAAAAATAGCTTTGCGTCAAACAAAATATATTGACACATTATTGCAACATTTTGGTCTTGAAGACTGCAAACCTATTGCCACTCTTATGGAGACATGTTTATGATTGAGTCTTCATGATGCTTTTCTCTATCAAAAGGTTGTTGGATGCTTGATTTACTTATGCATTACTTGGCCAGATATTCAATTTGTTGTCTCATAAATGAGGAGGTTTATGCATTGCCCAAGTGTCAATCATTGGTAGGTGGTTAAGTGCATCTTTTGCTACTTGAGTGGTACCTAGCTACTTGGGTTGTTTTATCCCAAGGGGGATCACTACCACCAGATTTACATGCTTTTTTTCTGACTCGAACTAGGCTAGTTGCTATGACACTTATGTGTCCACTAGTGGCTTTTGCTTCATGCTTGGTAGCTCATGTATATCTTGATTGAGCAAGAAATAACCTACTATGGCCACTTCCAGTTGTGAGGCTGAGTATAGGGTAGCTTTCACAGTGATTGTTGAGTGTGTGTGGCTCAGACACCTTATGGCTGATTTGGGTGTTGGTGAGTCTTCTACCTCCACCATCTTCATTGACAGTCAGAGTGCATTGGTAGTTGTGAGGAACCCTGTGTTTGATGCTTGCACTAAGCACATTGAGGTGCATTATCATTATGTCAAGGAGAGGTTCTCTACTAGAGAGATCTGCTTGGCATATGTGCCCACACAGGAGAACATTGCAGAGCTTTTCACAAAGGCTTTGCCTATGGAGAAGTTTGAAGCTTTTCACAAAGCTTTGGGCTTACTTCCTTTTGTGTATTGATTCCACATAGCTTGGCACTTCCTTATACATGAGTGCCAGCTCCTTGTTCACCGCATCACTCCCGGGGGGATTTGTTGATATATTTAGGTAGTGATGTGTGTGAACACACTAGGAATGTCGGGGTACTTTTTTCCTCTTTAGGAGGTTTTTTCCCTTGGCTTGTATACATGCCTATTGCCCTAATGGGTTACTTATCTTTGTACATTCTAGTGGTAATACATTTAGTATTGTGTGTTGTGCTCCAGGCTTCTTCTTCTTCCTTGTGTTGTTCACGTGCTTCCAGAGACCTCAAACTCCAATAGAAAAGGCTTCCACACTAGGGTTCACAAGGATTGAAGACATCAATACTAGAGTTTGTGGGAGAGTAAGGCATCAAGGCTTCATGTTCATGGGATACAAAGGCTTCAACACTTTAGAGATGTTAACATCTAGAAATGGAAGTGAAAGTGGAGTTCGTGCAATTGAGTTGGAAATGCAAGCACTATGGGTTCATCCACCAACCTTCAATGAAGGAAAGTTACATGGTCAAATTTATTTTCTTTTGAAGCTAAATATTATAATTATCCTTGATGCTTATGATCTTTTGGAGATGGTGTTTGGAAGTGAGAAAGGGCCAAAACCTACCTTCAACCCAGTGCATCCGACTATGGTGATTCTCATGAGCACAAAGCTTCTATACGCTTGGAAGATAAAGGAGTGTAAATGCACTATATGCCATAGTGAAGAACTGTGTGGATCTTATTCTATCTCTCATTCAGCATACATCTAAGGAAATTGAGGCATGAAGTATATTGAGGACTTGCTATGAGGTAAGAAACCAAACATACATTCGACGTCTTGTGAAGGGACCAAGAAGATTGACAAGGAGATAGCTTGTAGGTGCCTCCAAAATTCTACACCAAAGTATGATGGAAGGGTAAGGATTATCAACACTCAGGTGAGACCTCAAGCTTTGACCTTTGAGGAATTTTATTCTCTAGTGATGGAAGAGGATTTTGAGGTAAAAGCCCAAGTAGGAACTACCAATGGAGATGCTACATTCTTGATGGATGCATCATGAAAAGGTGGTTCATCAACTAAAGGGGAAAGTGAAGAGAAGAGGATTATTAAGACGGTCTCAAAAATAGTGCTTCCATTGCAAAATTAAGAGACAAAGGGTTGCAAAATCTCATGTTAAGAGGTTACATGAAGATGATAAGGAGGAGAAAATAGATGCATGTAAAGCAAAGACTCCATGCTCTTCAACACAAGAGGAAGCAATTGTGGATTCATTGGTATGAAAGTGGCACATCTCATCACATGTGACCCCTATGAGAGAGGTCAATCTAGTTCTATGTAGCTTCAACAAGAATGAGTCATGGTGACAAGGAAATGGAGATTCAAAAGCAAGATATTGTTCTCCATCACCTTCGTATATTGAATGGAATGCAAGAACCTTGTAGAGATTGTATGATGGGCAAGGTACAAAGAGACACATTTCCCCAAGAAAGGAAGAGTAGGTCAAAGACTCCTCTAGTATTGGTATATGTTAACTTGTGTGGTAAGATGTCTATACATGCCTTGGTAGGATCTTCCTACCTTGTGATCATGGAGGACCATATTAAGAAGATGTGGATGTGCTTTCTTCGTGATAAGGCTCAAACTTTTAGCAAGGTTAAAGAAAAATGAGAACTTCTTGCAAATGAACAAGGGAAATTTGTGAATAGACTTGGAATAAGAGTTCGTGGTGAGCTCAACTTAGTGGAGTTCAGAGGGTTTTGCAAGGGCAAAGAGATAAAAGTGTCAATCAATGACACCTTACACATCACATCAAAATTTCATTATGGAATGCAAGATTCATACCATTGTTGAGATAGAAATGTGTATGAGGGGAGCAAGGGGCTTCCTAATCAAGTAAGAAAGATTTATCATGAAACTTATCTTGGCAAGAACCCATCTATCTCACACTTTCAAATTTTTGACTGTGTTTGCTATGCTCTTGTCCCACATCAAATGAGGAACAATGTTGTAGAGATTCTCATCTCTACTCTTGATGAAGCAAAACCAAATTCACAGGGTGCAATACAAGATGAGCTATATATTCGGAAGTGTCATATTAATGGAAAGAAAAATAGGAAGTGGATGCTTCCACCTTACAACATGTGGAGGTTCAAGACGCCTTAGGATCATGCAGTTTTCCTATTGGTTTTGGATCTTGATACAAAGAATTCGGGCTAAGGATGTAGCTACCAAGGTTTTCAGTGTTTATCTGTTCAGTGTGAGCATGGTCATATATTTGACAATGCTAATAATGAAGCAGCAGACATTTATGGCCGACTGATGATGGGTGATTTCTTTACAATGATTAAGGGTACAGACATAAGATGATTTATTATGTGATATGATTTATTGGTCGAATCGCAAGGTTATGCGAAGAGCATGTTATATATATATTGTTCCTCCATCTTTTGAAACAGATGTACGCATGTCCGAATCCGTGGAGCAATAGTTATATTAATAGCAAATATGGATAGTGCAGTCGCAAGTTGTTTTTTTTTAATTACCTCTAACTACAGAGTTATAGAGTTTCGACTCTGAATTCTAGAGCGTTCTTTTAAGAGAGAAAAGCATCTAAAAAGGAACGACATATATAGCAAACAATTTATATATGCATATTTTTGGCGATGGAAAGCATTGACAGATCTTCTCATGCTGATCTGATAAAGAAAGGAGGACGAGCGCGTCAGAAAAAAAGGGATATCTGATCTACCGTACAATGAAAGAGAGGAGGGAAGAAGATCTGGACACACAGCGCATATAGACAGAGGCCAATTCACGAATCGGAGGGGGCTAGTAATTCACGTGGTCACAACACTCTCCTCTTGCAGTTCATCTATGGTGCTATCCGACTCTGAAGATAAACTCTGTCTGGCGATTGGCTTCTACCCCATCGAATAACAGAGGGAAGATATGCGCGTGGAGGTGAAATTATAGATCTTCTGAGGAGGACAATGACGAAGGGAGGTCGTCTTCGCAGATGATTAGAGATGGCAGACAGTTAACTTCGTCAAGTTAATATGATCAAGAATCGTTTCTGATGATGATGTGACAGCTAAGTTTCATCTGCGCTTCTCCTGAATCTAATAAAAATCTGATTTTCTGAAGTCCTCATACTCTGTGTTACCGAGTTCATACAATCACTTATTTGTTGTTATCTTTGTACTGTGAATTGCTCTCTTCTGACGTTGTGTTCGCATGTTTCCGTGAATATCTGGAGATAGAATAGTGGGTGATAAATTATAGAGTTTGTGAAGCTTCTTGTCTGAAATGTAAACTCCTCTTCAGTATGGCATCGGGTCTAGACACATATGAATATATTATATGGTCATGTATCTTCATCGAAATTTGTGTATGTTGCAAGATCTGAAGTTATCTTCAATCAGAAGATGCTCTAAGCTGCAGAAGATTAGAAAACATCTAAATGATGATTAGTATCGTGCAGTGACATGCATATTAGTTCTACGCGAACGTTGATTGAATTTCATGATGTTTTCAATTAAATATTTTAATTCTTAATTTAGAGATTGATTCGAATCTAATAACTATTGAGTTTTTGTTGTGGCCCAATCATTAGTATGATTATAGGCTTATAATCTGACAGCTTTCAACATGATGAAAAACGTCTTGCTCTGCTGTTCAAACACGGATATTTGAACACATCTCTGTATCCAAGTGCTTTTTTTTTTTTGTTTCAGCTATAGAAATTGTCCAAATGATTGATTTTTTCTCTAGCGAAACAACTGAATTGAGCAGTCATACTATTTCAAAACTGTGAAGGTTGGTATTGATGATGATCCAAATGTTGTTGCCTTGATGAATAGAATCTATCACAGACTTCCTTTGAAAGCTCATCATAGCATGTTCTGCTGCTTAGCGTAAGTTTCATGTTCTGCTGCTTAGCGTAAGTTTCCAGTCCGCCTCAGTTCTGCATTTGTCACAACTAAAATGATGTACGTATATAAATTATGGAGTAATCGAGTTGCGCAGAGTAATTTCATCGTGTTCATTTCCTAAATTCTCTGTCACAACATATTTGTGATAGATATTTTATGAGAATATATGATATTAGATGTGAAAGTGTCAATTACGTAGAGGAGATTTCAATGAATGTTCTCAAATTTATCGCACAGCTTTAAATCTACGATGAATATGGAAGGTGGAGTTTAAAGCGATGGAAGGTGGAGATAAGCGTGAAATAAGGCACTAATCAAAAAAGTTTTATCTGCATCTTGACCATTTTTTATTCAATATCAAAATGTAAAGCTTTGTCTAACGGATCCAAATCCGAAGCTTTCTAATATAAACATTATAATTACCATTAAAAGATTGACATATAAGAAACTAAACATCGGAAGTTGCTCTTTTGACGAAAGACATTGATGAGACAAAAGTGTTTCAAAGTCAAATGTAGGTAAAAATTTCGTAGTCCTCAAGGCTTATGATTGAGAAAATAGAATTTGAAGTAGGGGTTGATGAACAACATTGAACATTTAAAAGAAATTAAATGTTGTGTGTGTAATTGATGATGAATTGCTTAAATTGATCTTTTTCAAGCAAGTTCAACGAAATCTTGACATCACATTTACAAGCCACATTTGAAACGAATAAATTGAATACTAATTCAATTTTGTATGTCGAGTAATTGATTCAGGGCCTTGAAGTTCTTTTAAAATACTTGAGCATGCTTCTAAGCATCCGGCGTGCGTCGTAATTCCAGCAGTTGGCTTGATCCACCAATCGTCACTTTCACGCCGACAACAAGTTGGAACGAAAAAACAAGAGATAGATCTTCTAAGACATTGTGAAAAGAAAAGGGCTTTCATATTATTTGACCATGAGGGAAATCTAATAAAAGGGATTTGCAATGTGGTTCTATGGATCAACCACATGCAATGGAGGAAAAGATAAGAGATTTCACTTTATCATCAAGCAAAAGGAGTAATTTACTATGTACCCAGCCCAAGAGTCAATCCTACCTATCAATGAGAGGAAGCATCATCATCAGATTTTGAGAAGAGAGTCTACAAACTATTAGAGGGGGTAATCGGGCATTATGGGATGGCTGTCATTTTCACTTAGAGACTATTTCATTAAGGTTCCATTGAAGACCTGCAAAAGGGGTATTATGAAGAGTTGTAAGACCATTATGAATGGGCGCATGAAGAGGCATCAGATAATGTATAAATAAACACCTTTGGTTAATGAAAAGATCGCATGCATTTTTGGATTTTTGTTTATCGGGTACATTCCTTCTTTCTCCTTTAACGTATTCTGTGCTTCATCATCTTCATACATTGATTGCATAGTGGTTATGGATGTACCATGGCGGCATTGGAGCCATACAAAAACCACCAATAAAACTTAAAATTACCCAAAAAGATTGGTTGTCACTGCAATAGATGAAGACAAAGCTCTATGATCAGACTAATCCTATGCCAAAAACTATTGACGTGTTGGTGGTTGTTGTACTGCTCCAATGCCACCATGGTACATGCATAACCAGTATTAAATCAATCTATGAAGATGATGAAGCATAGAACACGTTAAAGGAGAAGGAAGGAATGTACCTAATACACGGAGCTCCAAAATGCGCATACTCTTTTCATTAACCAAAGGTGTTCATTTATACATTATTTGATGCCTCTTCATGCTTCCATTGATAATAGTCTCACGACTCTTCATAAAACCCCTTTTTTGGGTCTCCAATTGAAAACAGTCCCTAAGTGAAAATGCCACCCATCCCATAATGCCCGATTACTCTCTCTAACACTGGCACACACTGGACCCGAACCCACACAATGCTTACCAATGTCCTACGTGTATTACATGCAACTACCCTACGGTACATTGCTTCACCAACCTAAGTGCATGGCCCATCCATGGTATGGAAGATGAATCAAAGACCATAAGTATTCGATCATACTATGTAAGAGAAAAGTAAAGTATAGTGCCTAGGATGGTAGCCAAGATATACAAGCTACTCTTCTCTTACACAATAAGCCACCCCTTCTAAATGGAAAGTCACTTGCAATAGGTGGGACAATCATCATCGGTTCACTATATGCAACATGGTTATATACTATACATCATCATCCATCAGAGTAAATACAAAATATGTGAAAATTTCCAAGAGGAAATGATCAAGGAGTAGTGTAGACTATAAACCAAAAGTCTTTAAAGGTGATCCAAGCTTTATTTTATTATCTTCAAGTTAAAAAATTTGGTCTAATCTCTTTTTTATGAATGCATCAAGTCCCACTTCATGATATCATAAACTATCAAATATACCAATCAAGCATGGCTTGTCTCCAATGGTGAGTATCATTAATGTAACGAAATAAAAATATGTGGAATGCGATGAATGAATGAAGAGGATGAACACCCATACTCACATCAAGCATGTATCCAATAGATAGAGATTATCCACAAGTCAATCAAAAAATGCACAATGTGAATGCATTTGTCGAGTTAACACTACCTCACATTCATATACCACCCACAATAGAGTGCTTCTACCGACTTAATGCTTCCTCACACTCCCACATAACCTCATCACACAAATGAGTGCTTCTGCCAATTCAACACTACCTTGCACTCATACCTCATCATGCAAACTTGCATCACCACATAGTTAGAGAAGCCATGGTTATCACTCTTAACCCATCAACTCCTTCCATCTGCCTAGAAAAATATGTCATCCACAATGCCAAAGCTAGAGGACTAAGAACACAATCCTAGAAGTGAACATGGGGTCTATCAATCTAATATAGCCATGATAGTGAACAAGGTGTCATGAGGGATTATAAGTAAAACTGAAAGAAAAGAATTTCCATTCTATGTAATAGGAAAATTTGGTAAAATGTATGTTCCAGCAATGAATTTCTATAGTGTGCAAGGTCCACATTCAAAACGAAGTGAAAAATATCATTCACATATCTTCCTAATATAGCATATGCATACGACTAAGAATCAACATAATTAATGCAATGTACTAAAATAATTCTTAGATGATTTGTGCATGGATTCTTCTCTCTCTCTCTCTCTTTCTTTCTCGCTCTTATGCTTTTTCTCTCTCTCTCTCTACTTTTTTTTTAGAAGAAACTAAAAGATAATGGTTGTTTACTATGGTTGTTTGAATATTTGTCCAATCCATCCAATTGTAAATCCATAGTTACAAAGCTTACAGTAGATTTAGGTGGCACTTAAGGGCTTGATATTGCTCATGATTGATGATTAGCTGTTTCAAATAATTACCAAACTCTGTCAAAGAAAATGTCGATTTCAAGTGCTGATTTAATGAATTTAGAGGTAGGCGGACATAAATTGTGCAGTCAAGATGGTGAACTAATGATCTATATTTTTGTGTACCCTATATGACAACTTCTCTAGGAGTACTCAACCCTTTATGAAGCTTATCAGTTAGATATGAACTTGTGCATCAACCTATCATCGAATGCTTCTAATGTTGCAATTTTGAACCTTATCACCAAAGAAAGGGCCTCAGTTAAACATCTTAATCCTCCAGGCATATTGAGTATTCCTTAATCTTGAATTCTGGAGGCATTATCTAGATATTGTATTCCTTGTCATTAATATGAAGATTCGATTATCTACGTAGCACTTGATCAACACATCATGTGCTTATATCTTCTGAGCATGAATCATCTTCTACATGTCTTTCATGAAATAAGATATGGGCTCTCTAATACTAAAACTCAAAGATCCATGAATTGGCATCAATTTCAACATCTCAAACATGAAGTACTATGTAATGGAATCTCGCACTGGATTTTGTGTATCTGCTCTAAGTTCAAACTCTCACACTTCACTGGTATGTTAAAGTCACTAAGAAGGGAGTCAAATCATTTTTTTTTTAATAAAGGAATTTCGGCCTTATCCTACTCTCCCGGACTTGAATTAATTAAAAGAAAAGTACAAGAAAAGGGGACTAGTGTCGACGGGATCCCCTGAATCTTGATCTTGTTCCTAAGAAGGGAGCCAAATCTTGATCTTGTTCCTCCTTTCTGTTGATATATTTAGGTAGTGATGTGTGTGAACACTCTAGGACTGCCGGGGCACTTTTTTCCCTCTTTAGGAGGTTTTTTTCCCTCGGCTTGTATATACGCCTATTGCCCTAATGGGCTACTTATCTTTGTACATTCTCTAGTAATACATTCAGTCTTGTGTGTTGTGCTCCAAGCTTCTTCTTCTTCCTTGTGCTGTTCGCGTGCTTCCGCAGACGTCTAACTCCAACAATTGGTATCAGAGCAGGTCGTTGCTTCTTCTAGGGTGCCGTCGACACTCCTCCGTTTGCAGTCTCAGATTCGCACAAAATTTGGTGAGCATACTCAGGGTGTTTCCGAGATCAAAACGGCTTCGCTCTATGGTGCCGAAATCGCGATCTGAGCTCGTTTCGGCCTCCGAACGCACTATCGCAGTGCTTGTGCAGGCTATTTTGTCCTTTTGTGCCAAAGGTATATACCAGTTTCTGTTCGCCAGTTTAAGCGTCTCGAAGTCTGCTACAGGTCTAGCAGAACTCGTCTCGGCAGTTCTGTTCAACTTTGAGATACAGTCAATTTTCTGCATCAAGGTATTTTAGTCACCGGCCATGGCTGAAAGCAGTGATGTATTCCGTATGTTGGCTGTTGAGGATAAGTTGGATGGTACCAACTACCCATTATGGGCTTATATGATGCGACATGTACTGGTTGCAAAAGGATTGTGGAACATTGTGCAGGGTGTTGAAAGACGTCCTGTTACACCTGTAACGACAGGTACTGCAAATACAGGTGTTGGAGCTGATGAAGATGGTGTCGAAGATGATATTCCGCAGATTCCTGTTCGTGCTGCTGTTTCTGTTGCACCTACTGGAGAGCAGATTCGTTGGGATGGCAGAGATGCCCAGGCACATGCATTGATAGCTTTGTCTGTCAAACGTGCCATTATTCCTCACATTCGCTCTTGCAGAACAGCAAAGGATGCTTGGGATACACTTACCACTTTGTACCAGGCTAGGAATGAGGCTCGTGTTGCTTACCTCCGAAAACAGTTGGAGAGTGAGCACATGAATGAAGGTGATTCGATGGACAATTTTCTTACAAAGATCAAAGACCTGAAGGAACAATTGATTTCTGCTGATGAGGTTATACCAGATAGCTCACTTGTGCAGACCGTTCTGAATGGCCTTCCTGATTCATATCAGAGTTTTGCCTCTACTCTTCGATTGATGATGAAAGGCAATCCGAATGCCTTGTCATTTGAGGAATTAGTCTCTGTTCTGTTGCAGGAAGATCAGTCCAGGCAGAACAGGTCCATTATGCGTGTTGCAGATCAAGCTTTCCTGGCTAGTCAGAAGGGCAAAGGAAAATGGAGCTCTTCTACTAGTAAGCAGAAATTTGCAAATGCTGCACAATCGAAGAACCAGGATAAAGATGAGAAGAAATCAGAAAAGCAGAAATTGTTCTGCAAGTACTGTAAAGGAAATGATCATATTATAAAGAACTGTCCAAAACTGGCTGCTAAAGAGGCAAAGAAGAAAGAGGCTGGAATGGTTGTTGCAGAGGCCTCTACACCAAAAATAGAGTCTGCAAATCTTGTGCAGGAAGAAGAATGGGCGTTTACTACTGTCTGCAGTTTTGACCCATCTTCTCATGATCAGTGCATGTCTGCAGTAGACTCAGATGTTTGGTACTTTGACAGTGGGGCAACCAAACATATTACTTCGCAGCGCAGTTTCTTCTCTTCACTCGAGCCTGCCCCTACAGGGAATACTGTCACATGCGCCAATAACTCCTCTTATCCTGTTATGGGAGTTGGTAAGATCATTCTGACTACTGCTGATGGTAGTTCTTTCACTTTGTCAGATGCTTTATTTGTGCCAGGGATAAAAAAGAACCTGTTATCAGTTTCTGCATTAGCCAAGATTGGCTTGGTTGTGAAATTCGTTGATGACAGGTGTACAGTCCATGATCTCTCAAATGGCGATGTGATTATTGCTTCTGGCATTTTATGTCGTGGGCTGTATAAGCTCATAGACTATGAAAAATCTGTGAATGATTCGGCATGTGCAGTTCATGATTCTCAGGCTATGTCAGATGCAAAGCTTTGGCATGCACGCTTTGGTCATCTGAATTTTGCTAGTTTGTTACGCCTGCAGAAATCTGAAATGGTGTCCTCTTTGCCCAAACTTGAGGCACCTGGAAAACATGTTTGTGAAGGCTGTATTTTGGGCAAAATGCAGCGTTCTTCCTTTCCAAAAGATGGTTCAGTTCGGGCTATGCAGAAATTGCAGCTTGTACATAGTGATGTCTGTGGTCCTGTGTAGACACCCTCTTTTGGAAATTACCTTTACTTCGTGACTTTCATTGATGATTTTTCCAGGCATGCATGGGTATATCCACTCAAAGCAAAGTCCGAAGTGTTCATGTGCTTCAAACAGTTTTTGGTTTTAGCTAAAAATCTGTCAGCATGTAAAATGGGCACCCTCCGTTCTGATCGAGGGGGGGAATATATGTCTTCAGATTTTAATGCATTTCTGGCTGAACGTGGGATAAAACACCAGTGTACAGTGCCGTATACACCTCAACAGAATGGAGTTGCTGAACGAAAGAACAGGTCACTCATGGAGATGGCGAGGTGCATGGTCAAGAGTCAGGCTTTACCACATAGTTTCTGGCTTGAGGCTGTCATGTGTGCAGCATATGTACTGAATAGGTGTCCCACTAAAGCGTTGTAGTCTATCACTCCATATGAGGCTTGGCATGACCGCAAGCCATCTGTTGCTCATCTGCGTGTTTTTGGTTGTTTGGCATATGCATTAGTGCCTGAACAACATCACAGAAAATTGGATGATAAGGCAGTAAAATGTATTTTTGTTGGGTACAGTTCTGAAAGTAAAGGCTATCGTCTGTATCATCCACAGACTAAACGCATTCTGGTTAGCCGTGATGTTGTCTTTGTGGAAGATGCTATTCAGCCATTGCTTTCATGTACTAAGGAGACATCTGTTAGCTCCAAAGACATGTATGATACTTTGATGCCTCTTTTTACAGGTGGACAGGCTAGCGCTGGTCCTAATGAGGCAACTTCTCAGCCTTTGCAGGTTTCATATGATGATGCAGATCATTCCATTTCTGATGCAGATTTACATGATGCACTTGTTGATGAGAGAGTTGATATTGAACAGGCAAAAACTATGCCAAAATGGCTGGTGCAGACTTTGTGTGACAGCAAATTAGATGCACCTTTATCATATCGTACTCGTTCAGGCTCTCATAGTACCTCCTTTGCATCAGATTGCTATGCTATGGCTGCATCTAGTCTCTGTGATGAGAATGAGCCTGTTTCTTTTGATAAAGCACAAAATTCAGAAAATTGGATGGCTGCTATGCAATCTGAATATGATGCTATAATGAAGAATGGTACATGGTCTTTATGTGACTTGCCTCCTGGCAAGAAGGCCATTGGCACTAAGTGGGTATACAAGCTGAAGTGTAAACCTGATGGTACAGTTGACAGGTATAAGGCTAGGCTTGTTGCAAAGGGTTATGCGCAGGAAAGAGGCATTGATTTTGATGAGACCTTTGCACCTACATGCCGTATGACTACTGTTCGGAGCATTTGTGGACTTGCAGCCCATCATGGTTGGAATGTACATCACTTGGATATTAAAACAACATTTCTGAATGGTGACTTGCATGAAGAAGTGTATGTTTTTCAGCCCCGTGGCTTTGTGCAGAAAGGGCATGAAAACCAGGTGTGCAGGTTAAAGAAGGCGTTATATGGTTTAAAGCAAGCACCACATGCTTGGTATGAGAAAATACATGCCTATCTGATTGCACATGGTTTTGAGAACAGTCCAACTGAAAGCACCTTATATGTTAAGCGTGCTAATGATGTGCTTTTGATCATTGTTGTCTATGTAGACGACATGCTGCTCACTGGTCCTCTTGAGAAGCATATTGCTGATTTCAAGGCTGATTTGCATGCCTCATTTGAGATGTCTGATTTGGGGCATTTGCATCACTATTTGGGCATTCAGTTTATGCACGTTGATGGTGGAATGTCTTTGTGTCAAACGAAATATATTGACACATTATTGCAGCGTTTTGGCCTTGAAGACTGTAAGCCTATTGCCACTCCTATGGAGACAGGTTTACGATTGAGTCTTCATGATGCTCGAGATGCATTTGATGCTGTTCTCTATCAGCAGGCTATTGGATGCTTGATTTACTTATGCATTACTCGGCCAGATATTCAGTTTGCTGTCTCACAGATGAGCAGGTTTATGCATTGCCCAGGAGTCACGCATTGGAAAGCGGTTAAGCGCATCTTTCGCTACTTGAGTGGTACTCGGCTACTTGGGTTGTTTTATCCCAAGGGGGGATCACTACCGCCAGATTTGCATGCTTTTTCTGACTCAGATTGGGCTGGTTGCTATGACACTCGTGTGTCCACCAGTGGTTTTTGCTTCATGCTTGGTAGCTCATGTATATCTTGGTTGAGCAAGAAGCAGCCTACTGTGGCCACTTCCAGTTGTGAGGCTGAGTATAGGGCAGCTTTCACAGCGACTGTTGAGTGTGTGTGGCTCAGACGCCTTATGGCTGATTTGGGTGTTGGCCAGTCTTCTGCCACCACCATCTTCACTGACAGTCAGAGCGCATTGGCAGTTGCGAGGAACCCTGTGTTCCATGCTCGCACTAAGCACATTGAGGTGCATTATCACTATGTCAGGGAGAGGTTCTCTGCTGGGGAGATCAGCTTGGCATATGTGCCCACGCAGGAGAACATTGCAGACCTTTTCACGAAGGCTCTGCCTAGGGAGAAGTTTGAAGCTTTCCGCAAAGCTTTGGGCTTACTTCCTTTTGTGGAGTGATTTCCACATAGCTTGGAACTTCCTTATACATGAGTGCTAGCTCCTTGTTCACCGCATCACTCCCAGGGGGGATTTGTTGATATATTTAGGTAGTGATGTGTGTGAACACTCTAGGACTGCCGGGGCACTTTTTTCCCTCTTTAGGAGGTTTTTTTCCCCCGGCTTGTATATACGCCTATTGCCCTAATGGGCTACTTATCTTTGTACATTCTCTAGTAATACATTCAGTCTTGTGTGTTGTGCTCCAACTTTCTTCTTCTTCCTTGTGCTGTTCGCGTGCTTCCGCAGACGTCTAACTCCAACACTTTCTACTTTGAAGAGGTCTGTGAATTAGAGCCACTAGATCTCTTCAGACTACTAGGCAACATCCGAAGTGATAATAGGCTTTAGCCCAACAGAAACCGGATGGTGAACAGACTACTATCGGACTAAAACATTGGAAACCACTGGACTAGAGTGCACAGTGTTGGCGGTTGTTGTATTGCTCCAATGTTTCCATGGTACATGCATAACCAGTATAGAACACGTTAAACAAGAAAGAAGGAATGTACCCGATACACAAAGTTCCAAAATATATGTGCTCTTTTCATTAACCAAAGGTGTTTGTTTATACATTATTTGTAGCCTCTTCATGAACCCATGCATAATGGTCTCATAACTCTTCATGACACCCCTTTTGCAGGTCTTCAATTGAACCTTAATGAAACAAAATCTAACTGAAAACGCCACATCCTATAATGCCCAATTACTCCCTCTAATAGAAGAAAAACCATAATGGGACTAATAAGATCATAGACAATAGAGAAACATAGGTGGGATTCTGCTTGCATAGTGAGTATAGCCATGATGATTGAGATTATGAAGGACGTAATGAAGCTGATAATTGAAGATGAAGCACTTATACCTTTGACATGGAAGGAGGTTATAATGAAGACCGAAGCATGGGAGTTTGGATGCTCAATTAATGTGGCAGGGAATCACTACAAGGATTAAGGGGGCATAAAGAGGGTGGATGTGACACAATTTTATCGCTTCATGATTGTGCATTCCATGACGTTGAACATTGATCATGCACCATTGTTTAAATGATGCTAAACGCTCTGAATGATGGTAAGGTGTTGTATATCTGACAGTCACATATGTGACACAACAAGACCATTGCATATGCGACACTAAAAATGTCACATATGTGACATGAAATAATATCGCATATGCAACGGTTGTGAGGATCACATTTACAACAAATGCATGTCACTTATACAATGCTCTCCTTTGACCAAAATAAAAAAATGCATGGCTCTTTGATCATCATTCCATGTGGGTCTGATAAAAAAGCTATCCAATGTTCATATCTACATTGTGCTTATGAGCTTGAGCTCTCTCTTGCTCTGTCTATCTCTCTCCTACTCTCTCTCTCCCCCTTCTCTCCCTCTCTCCCTCTTTATCGTAGGTTATTCAAGATTTTCACCAATCATAGTGTATGGCTAATTATTCTAAGTATAATTTCTATTATTTGTATATCATTTAAATTGTTTTGTTTTCATAAATTAACATATTCACAGTTACACATTCACATACACATATACACATATACATGCATATGCATGCTCACACATGCACATACACATACATAGACATATAGATACTGATAGACATACACATACACATGCACATACACACATATACAAACACATGCACATACACATGAACATACACACACATACCTATGTACGTATACTTACACATGCACAAACATATCTACATGCATGTGCATGCACATACACATACACATACACACATAAACACATACCTATATGCATATGCATACATATGCACATACACACACACACACACACACACACACACACATATATATATATATATATATATATATATATATATATATATATATATATATATATATATATATATATATATATATATATATATATATATATATATATATATAAACATGCATCTGCACATGCACATGCAGATGCATCCACATGCATGATCATACATATACACATGCACATAAACACATACACATACACACATACATGCATACACACACACACACACACACACACATATATATATATATATATATATATATATATATATATATATATATATATATATACACCTAAATGTGCATACATACATATACACTATTGGAACATCAAGCTTAGACTATGCTTGAGGTGGATTTGATCTACATAATAAAAAAGGCTATGGTTTGGATTATGCCAAAATATCTACTGAAGCGTTCTTTTACCTATGCTCATTTATTGTATTTCCCATTGTAAAAGCTTAGAGCTTTACACATGTAAAGGGAGAAAACGAGAGCTAAACTTCCATGAATTTGAGGTGGTTGAGTTTCAATCAATGAATCAATCAATCACTTAAAAGTAGATCAAACTAAATCTTCATTTGACTTCAAAATCAACTTGTAGAAGCCGTGGAGCACTTCAAGAGTCTATATAAAGACTTAAAATCACTTGTAAATTACATGGAATCAACATACATACACTTGTGGCCATCATTGTCTTGCTCCTTCATTTTTTTGCATCATCTTCTTCAACAATAGTAAGCTTGCAGAGGCTGTTAGTCTCTCTACAGAGCTCCAAATTAGATGAATAAGAAATGCATTGGAAAGATATAAGCATCTAGTTTATGTGAAAATATTTTTAAGGCATTGGGTTCAGTAGATTGGGAGAAATATTAGTTTTTTTGTCTCAAGGTCTATCTCTGCCCATTCCTGAAAAATAGGAGGTACCACTGTTGAGTGTTAGGTTCATTCCAAAAATATATTTTGCTTATTTCTTGTACTCGTATGCATTCTATACACTGAACCCTATGTGTGGCAATTCTCCAAAAGGATTTTGTCTAATTGTAATCATGTTGGCTGCTATGAGCATTTGAAGTTTATTCTCTCATCCAAGGATAGTAAGTTTTTTGAGCTAGTCAATATGCAAAACTATTTTTTTTGTATAGACTCTTTCTCCTTGATGCTTCAAAGTAGATAGTGCATTTTATTGCACTCATCATATGCCTATAAGGTCTATTTGAGTCTCTATAAGCTCAAGCATTGGTCTTATGCCGGTTGGCTGGACCGAACTTCATCGTTTTGCAACTCACCTACCTCCTACAAGCTTCTCCAAGTTCTTTCAGTGGTATGAGAACTAGAGCAAGATGGGTGATGGATTTCCCTCAATGACTAAGAATCTTGATCAACACAACTATGTTGTTTAGCGAATCAGAATAGAGGCCTATTCGCAAGGTAGAAATCTTTATGGAATTGGTACAGGTGATGAAGTTATGCCTATTCCAAGATCAAAAGGAGGACCTACACAAGAGGAGATAGATAACCTCACACTTTGGTGTGCAAGGGATGCTCAAGCAAGGTTGTACATACTAAACTCTATCTATATATCTATCTATCTATATATCCATCTATCTATCTAACTGTCTATCTATCTATCTACCTGTCTCTCTGTCTGTCTGTCTGTCTATATGTCTGTCTCTCTGTGTGTCTATCTATCTATCTGTCTGTCTATATGTCTATCTGCCTGTCTATCATTCTGTCTATCTGTCTGTCTGTTTGTCTCTCTGACTGTCTGTCTGTTTGTGTCTATTTCTGTCTATTTGACTGTCTATCTGTTTGTCTATTTGTTTATCTCTCTTTTATCTATCTATCTATCTATCTATCTATCTATCTATTCTTTGACTTTCTAGTACCACATATTAGAGGACACAAGACATCTCAAGAGACTTGGGATGCCCTAGAGACTTTCTTTTCTACTTGTACGAAAGCAAGAAACAATCATCTTTGTGACGAATAACGACTCAAAATAATTCAATGTTATTTGACGGACTAACTAACTATATATAGAAGCATAGAAGACGCGGAAGCATGTAAAGACAAAGCAGGGAGTCAGTCGAATCATTTTTTCAAAGACTTATATTTTATAAATACTTTTCAAAACCTCCAAGAGTGATTTTTATCACTTTTGTAATATATGTAACATAGAAAAACCCTTTTTGTAGTTTATAGCTCCATTTTGTGCAAGCCGAGGAGTCCCCGAGCTTGAGGAGCTTAGGTAGAATGAGTGTACCAATTTTGGTTATTTTTAGACACCGTTTACCCCTCCAAATAGCACCTAGGACCTATTTTTTAACTATGCCGGTCACTAGATGTGAAACCGGTCAAAACTTGTCTAGAATCTATAAAAAGAGCTAGAGAGCTCATTTTTGAGGTGAGCTAGTGTAGACTTGTATGAGCTAAGGTGAGCTTGAGCTTGTAAGAGTGTTCTTGAGCAATAGAGTTTATTTCTCACCTTCCATTGTGTCTTGCTTGTCTCTTCGTAGTGTGTGTGTATGTGTGTGTGCATCTCTATGTTTCTCACCTTGACTCTCACTTCATCTCATACTCACGATCTTCATATCACTCCTATCTCTTCCGCGGATTGACATTAAGGAGGTGGAGCTTCTTAACATGGTTCTCACCATTGTGCTAGAGCAACACCAAATTTGGCGCCGTTGCATGGGATCGAGTCTAGGAGGAATGTGTGATGGTAAGAGTATAGCAAGAAGTGGCGTTGGAAGGTAAAAATTTCAATTTTTGTTGTTGTTTTTACTTAGTTTTCAGTGTTTTTCACCTCCCACACACTCCATCTTCATCACCACATCATCATCTTCCACTCCAAAAAAATCAGAAAATTAACCATATCCACCCATTCTCCTCATTTCCCCTCATTTGTGCATGCGAGAGAGAGAGAGAGCTTTGGTGCTTGCATGTGCTACTATGTTTTTGAGTTTTCTTGTAGGTACAGTGCTCTAGTTGATGGAGAGTGTTAATCTCCAAAAGAACAACCTACTCTTGAATTTAGAACACCTCTATATCAAGAGTAAGTCAAAACCTTCACTTAATTAGAGGTCCAATCTCCAAATTATTAAATCTGAGAAAATATGTGAAGAAGATGAAACACAGAAAAGTCTGCTGCAGAATTTCTTCACATTGACTTATCAAATGTGTAAAGTTTTTTATGAAACTTTGTACGAATCATCTCCTAGAGATTGCGCATCACCTCCAAGTTGAATTACTTCATAAGCTTTAGTATAACTTGAGAAATTGTCTTCACAAGTTACCTATGTCTGAATCTGCACTTCTGAGAAGTCGATTTAGACATCCCTAACTTCTTAACTTTGGTTCTCACAATATCTAACCCATTTTGCCAAATGCTTTTAGCCACGAGTAGATCACCTTCCAACTTAAAGATTAAGTGCTTGCTTGCACAAAACTTTAAACTATGGAGTGAGCACTGACCAAAAGATTAAACTCGAAATTTGCGCCTGTTTCAGAGAACTGTAGACACTCAACACATGAATGTTCCTACTCACAATTCTCCTAGCCTGTTTACAATTGGACTCTGAAATTCAGGTCACAGGCTCATTAACTAACAATTTAGATATCCTCAAAAGGATTTCACAATTGATCAAACACAGAAGGAGCAGACACGAAAAGATCGGGCGCAATATTTCTTCATTAACTCAGAAAATTACAACTGAGTGATGAGAGCTAACTCAACTAACTTTTCTCTATCTCTTGACTCCTAACTTCCTCAATCTTGGTTTCTACATATGCTCTCATACATGCCCCGACTTTTCTCAAAGTATTTATAGATAATTTGTACATGATTCTTACTGAACAAAAGATCTAAGTCATCTATGACTATGCTAATGTACATATATGTACACTTCTCTTGTCCTCTGAATGTAATCTTCTTCCACACTTTAGGAATTGATTCTTCCTTCATCATTTGATCTCCCAAGCCTTCAATTGGTGATTGGTCTGCACCAACAGCTCCCCCTCAATCATCAATTGAGGTTTTCTCTGTCTTCTTTATACTTGCCATGTCTTTGAACCTTTGTAACTTAGGTCCATCCAGACTCTTTGTCATCATATCTGCCACTTGTTCTTTTGTTGGAGTATACACCACTTCAATCTCTTTATCTAGTACCTTTTCCCTCAAGAAATGATACTGAATCTCTATATGCTTAGTCCTGGCATGAAAAACAGGGTTAGCTGCCAAATACAAAGAACTCATATTGTCTCCAAAAATTATTGGAGTACTTTGATCAATCTCAAAACTTTTCATCAAGGTCTTCAACCATATCACTTCCTTTGCAGCTTCTACCATTCCCTTATACTCAGCTTCTGTGGATGATAAAGCAACTGTATGTTGCTTCTTTGAACACCAAGACACTAACTTGTCTCCAACATAACATAGATATCCATGAGTAGACCTTCTATCATCTGAGTCACCTGCCCAATCTGCATCACTAAACACTTTGATTCTTGTGTCAGAAGTGAAACCATAATACAGACCTTCATTTAGGGTTCCTTTGATATATCTGAGTACCCTTTGGGCTGCAATCCAATGAGTCTTCTTTGGACAATGCATGAATTGTGACAACACACCTACTGCATATGATAGATCTGGCCTTGTCAAGGTAGCATAGATTAGACTACCTACCAAACTCTGATATTTCTTCATGTCATTGAACTCTTCACCTCCATACCTGCTTAATTTATGATTTACCTCCAATGGTGTAGTTGAGGTCCTGCAATCTTCCATGTTAAACTTGACTAGAAGATTCTTCAAGTATCTCTCTTGTGAAACATATACTCCATGTTGAGTATACACAATCTGCATTCCTAGAAAATAAGATAAGTTTCCCAAGTCACTTATCTTAAACTCCTTCTCTATTTGCTTCTTGAGTTCATTGATTCCTTGAGCATCTGTTCCTGTAACAATAATATCATCAACATAAATGCACATGTAAATATATCCATTTTCACTTGCCTTCACTAGCAAGCTACTATCTGCCTTTGATGCTTGAAATCCACATTCATTCAAGAACTTGACCAATCTGTAATTCCAAGCTCTTGGGGCTTGCTTTAACCCATATAAAGCTCTCTTGAGCTTACACACATAATCTGATCCAATTGATTCCATGAAACCTTCTGGTTGCTCCATATATACTTCATCTGCAATGTATCCATTTAGAAATGCATTTTTCACATCCAATTGTGATAATTTCCATCCCTTGCAAGCAGCAATAGCAATCAATGTCCTAATTGTAGACATCTTAGCAACAGGACTAAAGGTTTCATCATAATCTACCCCATAAGTTTGGGCATAACCTTTGACCACAAGTCTAGCCTTATATCTAGACACCTTACCATCTGCAAACCTCTTTGTTTTATATACCCACTTGCATCCAATGACCTTCTGATTCTTTGGTCTTGGTACTAGTTCCCAAGTTTCATTTTCAAGTAGAGCATCATACTCTTCCTGCATTGCCTTCTCCCAATTCTGTTTACCTTTGGCTTCTTCATAAGTGGTTGGATCTTCTTCTGTTTTCACAATGTAAGCATAATCTTTTGTTGTTAGGAAGGATGTATCATAACTATACCTTATAGGTTCTTTCCTTTCCCTTGTAGATCTTCTGATTTCTGCACTTCTTGAAGTTTCAGCCTCATTTGATTCTGGATCAAATCTTGGCCCTTCTTCTACATGATCCTGTACTCTACATCTAGAGTCAATTTCATCAACAATTTCTTCACAAACTTTTACCTTTGCCTTTCCTTTCCTTTGAATTTCTTCAACACCTGTATACTCATTTGGTGATCCTGTATACCACATATTTTGCTCATCAAATGTCACATCTTTAGTAACAAGAAATTGCTTTGTGGATGGACTCCACAACCTATAACCCATCTGTCTATCATCATATCCAATAAACACATACTTCTCTGCCTTTGGTTCTAGCTTATGTCTTAATTGTGAAGGAACATAAGCATATGCAATACATCCAAATACTTTACAATGATCAAGACTAGGCTTCTTACCCCACCATGCTTCATAAGGGGTTCCTCCATCCAAAGCTTTGCAAGGCAACCTATTCACAAGGTATGTTGCAGTGTTAATAGCTTCTGCCCATAAGTAATTTGGACAATTCTTTTCCTTCATCATGGCTCTTGCAAACTCTACAAGAGTCCTATTCCTCCTTTCTGCTACTCCATTTTGTTGAGGGGAGTACCTGCAAGTCACTTCTCTTTTGATACCTGCATTCCACAAATAATCATCAAACTCTTTTGAGAAATACTCTCCCCCTCCATCTGATCTTAACCTCTTGAGCTTTTGCCCTGTGATCCTTTCTGCATAAGCATGAAAATGTTTGAATGTCTTGAAAACTTCTGATTTATCCTTGATTACATTCAAAGTAATCTACCTGGTTGCATCATCAACAAACAACACATAATATCTGGATCCATTTATGCTATAGTCCCTTGAGGGACCCCATACATCTGTATGAACCAATTCAAGCATATTTGAATACTTGTACCCTGATTTGTTATAAGAACTCTTATGTGCTTTACCTAATTGACAAGCTTCACACTTGTACACCATATGTTGCCCTTCAATATTTGGCAATCCAAGCACCACCTGATTCTTTGACATTTCCTTTATAGCTCTCTCATTGAAATGACCTAGCCTTTTATGCCATAGGTCTAATTCAGATACCTTTTGACCTCCATAGGTAAACAATGCATGTCCCACATTACCTTGGACTTTGAGAGTGAACAATCTTCCTTCCTTTTTACTTGCAATTATGGTTCTATATCCCTGATTTGGATCTTGTACATAGACACCATCATTTGTGAATCTTACTTCATATCCTTTCTCCACAATTTGCCCTACACTTATCAAATTTTTAGGAATAGTAGGAACATAAAGTACCTTGCTCAGAAGTGTACTTCCACTCTTTGTCTTCACTGATCCAATGCTCTCCACTTTATGTTTGGTATTGTCACCTGTCTGAACTGTATGTCCATTCACCCTAGCTTCCATATCAGTCATCAAAGATAGATTCCCACTCAGATGGTTACTGCACCCTGAGTCAATATAAAACACTCTTTGATCTTCTCCCATTGATTCATGAGTTGCATTCAAGATAAGAGTCATGTCATCCTTCTGATCTGATGCATAATTGTAATAATTATTGTTGTAGGACTGAGATTGGAAGTTTCTTCCACCTCCTCTACCATATGATGTCCTACCACCTCTTCCTCTGAAGTTGCCTCTTTGGTTTCTGCCTCCTCTACCTCTTTGACTATAATTCTGATTGTTGTATCCTCCATTTTGATTGTTATACCAACAATCATTTGCCAAATGATTTGTTCTGCCACAAATCCAACAAGCTTTAGCATTATCTTTGTTCTTACCTCCTCTTCCTTTACCTCTGAAATTTGTCTTCCCTTTTGTGAAGTTAGCTTGATTTGAATTCCCTTCATCATCATTTGATTGCTTTCCCTTGCCATTCTTTTTCTTGTCCTTGGAGTACATAGCTTGACTTGTACTTCTATCATTGTCTCCTTTAAGATCCTGCTCAAAGGTTAGCATATGTCCTAGCAATTGATTAAGGTCAGGAGTAAAGTGATCAAGTGACAACTCTATGGACAATATAAAAGGCTTCCGCTTCTCATCTCCTCTCAAACCTGTAAGTATTTGTCTTACCAACTTTTCTTCTTCAATGTCTTCATCCACTGCTCCCAAACTATCTGCAATATCTTTCATCCTTGCCACATAATCTGAAATTGATTGTGAGCTCTTCTTCTTGAAGGTTGTGAACTCAGCCCATAGTGAGGACTTCCTTGACTTAGTTGTATTTTGGAAATGCTCTTCCAAGGCATTCCAAACATCTGTGGCACTTTCCAAACCTCTGATATGAGGTAGAAGATAATCGTTTACAGCCATGTAGATGATACTCCTTGCTTGAGCATCCTTTCTCATCCAAGTCTTCAACATTGCAAGTTCTTCCCTAGTAGGAATACTTGGATCTGCAAACTCAGGTTTTTCTTCATCTCCTGTAATAAATGATATAAGATCTTTGCTCATGAGGTGTGCTTCCATCCTCATGGACCATGCTGGATAGTTCTCCCTATCTAGCTTATCAATCTGCAAGCTTTCTCCCATCTTGTATCCACCTGTGTATTGAAAACTTCAAGCTTTACAAACAATGTATGTACCTTTACTTCGAATTGGACTCCTTTTGCCTTTCTTGATGTCAAATAGTCTTCTCCTCAAGCTTTGACTCCAAGCTTTCACTTCTTAGTCCTTCAAGTGTTGAATTTCTTGAATCTGCAGCAGTCGGGATCCTTCTTTCTTCAAACTGATGTCTCCTGCTCTGATACCACTGATGGAGAGTGTTAATCTCCAAAAGAACAACCTACTCTTGAATTTAGAACACCTCTATATCAAGAGTAAGTCAAAACCTTCACTTAATTAGAGGTCCAATCTCCAAATTATTAAATCTGAGAAAATATGTGAAGAAGATGAAACACAGAAAAGTCTGCTGCAGAATTTCTTCACATTGACTTATCAAATGTGTAAAGTTTTTTATGAAACTTTGTACGAATCATCTCCTAGAGATTGCGCATCACCTCCAAGTTGAATTACTTCATAAGCTTTAGTATAACTTGAGAAATTGTCTTCACAAGTTACCTATGTCTGAATCTGCACTTCTGAGAAGTCGATTTAGACATCCCTAACTTCTTAACTTTGGTTCTCACAATATCTAACCCGTTTTGCCAAATGCTTTTAGCCACGAGTAGATCACCTTCCAACTTAAAGATTAAGTGCTTGCTTGCACAAAACTTTAAACTATGGAGTGAGCACTGACCAAAAGATTAAACTCGAAATTTGCGCCTGTTTCAGAGAACTGTAGACACTCAACACATATGAATGTTCCTACTCACAATTCTCCTAGCCTGTTTACAATTGGACTCTGAAATTCAGGTCACAGGCTCATTAACTAACAATTTAGATATCCTCAAAAGGATTTCACAATTGATCAAACACAGAAGGAGCAGACACGAAAAGATCGGGCGCAATATTTCTTCATTAACTCAGAAAATTACAACTGAGTGATGAGAGCTAACTCAACTAACTTTTCTCTATCTCTTGACTCCTAACTTCCTCAATCTTGGTTTCTACATATGCTCTCATACATGCCCCGACTTTTCTCAAAGTATTTATAGATAATTTGTACATGATTCTTACTGAACAAAAGATCTAAGTCATCTATGACTATGCTAATGTACATATATGTACACTTCTCTTGTCCTCTGAATGTAATCTTCTTCCACACTTTAGGAATTGATTCTTCCTTCATCATTTGATCTCCCAAGCCTTCAATTGGTGATTGGTCTGCACCAACACTAGTGCATCAGGAAGGCTGCAAAAAGGTAAAATTTCACTTTCTATCAGAGATCTACCGTAGGTGTCAGACCATCGTGATGGTTTGCCAACTTCGGAATTTTTGCCAAGCGAGTTCACCACGAGGTAGGCGACACAAGTGCATACACAAATCCACACTTGCATTTGCAAAATTTTCATTTTGGTGGACCATCGTGATTGGCTCAAACCATCGCGATTGTGTCACACCATTGCGATTGGCTCACGCCATCGCGACGGCTCGGCCGGACCATCGCCACGGTCTCGCACCATCGCGACGGCTCACTTGAGCGATCGTGACGGTTCACTTAGACCATCGCGACGATCCCGTCGATCCCACGCCATGGCGATTGACTCATGCCATCGTGCCGATGCTGCCACGTGGCAAGCTAGACCATCGCGACGATACCCTCAGACCATCACGACACCTTGAAATTTGAACCATCGCGATTGGCTCACGCCATCGTGCTTTGTGACCATCGTGACGGGCTCACGCCATCGCGATTGTCCCGTTGACCGTTGACTGATGCCATCGCGATTGCTCGTCGATTAGACCATCACGACGGTTCATCTGATTGTTCACTCACATTATCGCAACGGTTCACAGATCACGCCATCACGATCATTCATTTTCGGACCATCGGGATTGTTCACTTCACGCCACTGCGATAGTTCACTCCTTCGGACCATCGGGCTTGTGCCATGCCATTGCGACGGCTCACCTGGACCATCGCGACGGTCCCAGACCATCGCGATTATCTCAAACCATCGCGATTGTCCACCCCAAATACAATTTTTAGGGTTTGATTTTTGACCAATTTTGGGGCTATTTTTGGCAAATTTTTGGGTGATTAGACTCATAGGAGACCCCTTAGCTCATATTTGGAGAAAAACTTGTTTGTCAGTTTTTACTCCCGAGGGCCTGAACGGTCATATCTTTTTCATCCGAAGTCCGTTTTTTGAGCTTTATTTTGAGGTTAACCTTGTTGGGACTAGAAAGCCAAGGGGCATTGAAATTTTGGGCAAAAAGGGAAAGGACCTTTAAGGGTTTATCTACTCAAGTGCTTGATCATCCATTTGAGAATTGGTCTAATATTGAATCTTACAGGTATAGCAAGGACAATCAAGGGCAACAAAGCAAGGCAGTGAACACAGGGCTTGCGAAGCGTTGCTTCTTGGGCATCAGAGCAACCAAAGCAACTGACTTGAGGTTGGAAGATTACTCAACCCCCTCAGTCAATTCTTAGCTTAAGCTAAACATTAGCATTGTGGATTAACGACGATAGGAACGAGCAAGTTCAAGAGATTTAATTTTTCAAGTCCAAGACTAAAGTAAAGGTGTGCGACATCGAAAGCCTAAAAGGAAAGAATTAAAGTCTGACGAAACGAGAACTCAAAAGTACCACAGAAAGTCGATTCGTGACGCATACAGTTAAGACAAGACAAGAATCTAAAAAAAATTAAAAAAGAATCAAGAAAGTAAGAAAAAAGAATCATTGACGATCTGAGCGTGTACTGAGTGTGCAAGGAAGTAAATTCATGAACCTTAGATTGGGCAAACACATAGGTAAGTCAGACCAACGAAGCCTTACATCATCAGAAGCAAGCGTAGGAACTACTGCACGATCATGGGCTCAACAATTGAATAATAGTTATCCCTACGAGTTAAGCTCAGACACGAGTGAATCAGAAATGGCTTTTAGTACGGAAAGACCAGAAGGAAGTTCAAATGTAGCGTATTTAGAAAAACCAGAAGGACCCTATAGGACTCAATTAGAATTTCTCTAAACCAACCGCTTAGGTGCTCGCATCTATGAGGATGGTTTGCGGAGACAAGTGGTGCAAATGCACAATCCTGATCAACCCATTGGATTGGAACATCTAGTGGTGAAATTCGAAAGAGACGCATACATAGACAAAGAAGGAACGATGTACATCTTAAGTACTCAGCCAAAAAATAGCAATGAGTTTGGCGTAATTCAGTTGGAAACGGAAGCGAGAGCACAAGGAAAAGAACCATTAGAAGAACCTATGACACCTAGAGGGAAATCTGTACTGACACGAGTACTAGTTCCAGATTGGACCCCTCAGGATAATAGAATCATAGAGTTGTTTGTAAACAAAGAAACTGACGAAGCATTTTGGAGATATAGAACGGAACAACCTAGTGAGGTAGGCTCCATCATAATCTACGAATTCAAGGACCCGGATACACCTGGAAAGGTTGTATACGTGGACGAAACTTCAGAAAGAGTATTTGTGGTACCAGACCACACAAGAAATACTTACACATGGAGAGGTGATTTAGTATTCCCTCCATCACGAGCAAACATAAACGCGAGCCAACAAGGGGCAGGAACATCCTCAGCCCATGGTATGCAAAGAGAGAAAAATAAAGAGAGACCTGAAGTAAGCTTCAATCATCCCATAGGGAGAGACAGAACCACCATAAACATGGACAGAGTGGATAGACAAGGAGAACCTAGAATACCAGGTGGTAGAGATGATTTTCCTCTACCTAGACCACGTGAACACACAAGAGTATTAAGACCCACTCAACTAGTAAAATCCATGAAAATCTATTTTGATGGGATAGGAGATCCCTATGATCATGTTGCGGAATTTAAGCAAGTGCTAAGGGCAGAACAAGTAGAAGACATGTTCACGCAATATAATGCATTTGGACTAACGTTAAAGAACATCGCTTTAACTTGGTTCCAACCATTGCAACAAAGGCAATTTAGAGACATCCATCACTTTTTAAGTCATTCATCACAGAATTCTCTAAAAGTGGAATCAGACATGACACGTCTTTGTTGATTCATAGCTTTAAACAGACCCCTCACGAAACAGTAAGATTGGTAGGACGTAGGTTTAGACAATATGTTGAAAGATGTCCAGTGCAAGAGTTACCTTCACAGGCCAAGCAAGTGTCATTGTTCCTAGATGGCCTGTTGAGCTCTAAGCTACGCTCCTATGTGTACTTGAAAGAACCCAGAACGCTAGAGCAGTGCATAGACATTGAGGACAACTCAGGAGATGAGTTGGAACTCTCGAAGGTCTATAAAGACTCAGATTATTCTTCTCTAGCATCTTCAAAATTGTCTAGCTCAATAGAAGATCTAGCAGAAAAAGTGGCCCAGAAACTAGGAGTTTCCAGCAAACAGATGCCTAGGGTAACAACAAACAAGCATTGTTACAAACAAGCATGGCAAATGTGTGTCCCAATGTAACACAACCGCAAGCCAACCCTAGTGGCCAGTACTATACGATTGAGAGAAGATACACAAATCACATGGCTCAAGACTTCCCCTACAACAAACAAACAGTAAGACAGAACTACCCGCAGGCATACCCGCAGCCAGGTAGGTATCAAAGTCAATACAATACTCAACCTCATTACTATAGGCCTCCTCAGAACTATCCTTATCAGGCTCAACAGAGACCTCAACCTGTTTTAGCTCAGCAGCTAACCCCACCAGCGAATGTCATCTCAGTTAAATACGCTGCTGCAGAAGAGAACTTAAGTAGGGTTGTAGTGTCTTCATCACCCTTTATCACCGAAAGTGACCCGAACTCAAAGAGTTTTGACTCTACTCATGTAGATAGTCCACCTGCGTATTACACAGAGTCACCAGAACACGTGGAGACATATCATTACAATAGTCCACCATTGGAACCTAGATGGGAGCCCGATTACGCTCATGTGATGTACACAAACCCTAATCTGCGGCCCCAATTAAGACAACAAAGACCACAGGGCCCTAGAGGACCATGCTTTAGGTGCCAAGGAGATCATTTCATAAAGGATTCCCACATCCTCCGATATCATGACAATCACAATACTATAACATACAAGGCTTTTGCGTCGATTGTGGCAAAGAGCATGTCATAAAAGATTGTCCTAAGAACCCTGCTAATGCTTCAAATGTGACACCAATCAACATGATAGGTATTGTAAACAATGCAGATGGATCCAACCCTACATACATGCCTATCCAACCTATAACAAGAGCCCAGACGCTCTTAGAGAACCAACAACTTAATCAGGAGAAAATAGCCAAAACTAGTGAAGTTGGAGAATCTAGAAGTAAAAAAACGAAATCTTGGAAAGATTCTAGAGAAAGGATTAAGCGAAAGTGGAGTAAAAGGATAACAGAGTTGGAAGGAAGTCTCAAAGAATCTAGAGCCAAAATCCTAGAATTGACTTCACAAAAATTGAATCAAGAGAACCTAGCTCAGAAATCAGGATTAGTTCTAGCAGAACCCATACCTGAAAACCTAGACATCATGTTTCGCGCATATCAAGCAAGATTAAAAGAAGGACCTCAAATAGCCGAAATGAGTAAGAACTACCCTCGAACAGACTTAGAAATTGAGAGAACTAAACTTTGTATGAAGATGGTAGAATTAGCACAAGCAATGTTTGAAGCCTCTAGATATCTAAATTGGAATAACATGGAAAAACCAGAATTACATTTTCAAGGACTGATGGAGAGGCTAGAATACTTGATAGAAAGCAAGGAGAAAAAGAATGACCATAGGAACCCTACTGTCCCAGAGACACAGGAAAGGAATGCACCATCCCTGTCTCAAGTACCCAACACAGAAGGTGAGGACAACCTGTCTTCCATACATAGATACTCACATGAATTTCTAAGAGAAATACAAGAAGAGAAGTGGAGAAAAGAACAAGGAACTCATCCTCCTATTCAAGAGATAGACGACTTGCAAGAGCAATTTCCCCAAGACATTCCCTCTATTTACGACGATGTAGAGGAAGAACAACTGAGTAAACACACAGGTTTTGAATCCAACTCTTTGCAGGAATTACCTCAGTTCACAGGACCTTGGGAAGCAAAGTCTATTAGTATGAGAGCATCCATGATAATAGTGAGGAATGAAGAATCAGTGATCCCAAGAAACACGGAAGTGATCAAGAATACCAAAGTACAGCGTAATCTCACCCTAGAAGAGTTGTTGAAGGTTAAACCAGAATTGTGGAAACATGTAGCAAATCAATTCCCAGAGCTTGCTACTACTCCCTCTCAGATAGGATCACATAAAAAGGTACCAAAG
The DNA here is from genome assembly GCA_020310875.1 of Ceratopteris richardii. Classification (NCBI taxonomy): domain Eukaryota; kingdom Viridiplantae; phylum Streptophyta; class Polypodiopsida; order Polypodiales; family Pteridaceae; genus Ceratopteris; species Ceratopteris richardii. Next base: position 19,890,164 of record CM035424.1, on the reverse strand, counting down.
ATACCCGTAGAAAAGAATGGAGATGTAAGCGAAGGAGAGGAAGGTAACACTTATCTTCCAATAACCCATCAGGGCTGCACCACGAAAGCCATCTTAGATTCAGAAGCCGGAGTAGCCATTGCTACCATCGCTTTATGGAAATGTTGGGGTAAGCCAGCATTGAGACCTACCAGAATGAAGCTACAAATGGTTGACGAACATATAGAAAAACCATTAGGCTTACTAGAAGGCATATCTCTCACCACTTGTGGTGTAGAGTTTGAGCATACCTTCGCCATTTGTGATTTTAGTAAAAATCATGCTTACGAGATGATATTAGGATGACCATTCATGTGTCACTTGCAAATTGTACAAGATTGGGGAACTAATTCTTTGTACTTGCAACATTTAGGAGTGACCACTAAAGTCAATCTATTCACATCGAGATGTACCCCCAATACAATGGAGTGAACACTATTCACATCGAGACGTACCCCCAATACAATGGAACACCATCCATAAGACTCAGGTAGAAATGGAATCGGTACACTCATTCGAGTCAGACTCCTCATGGTTGCACGAGGATACTCATTTATGGATGTGTAAGGTAGCAAAACAAGAGGAAGAACGGTTAGAAGCCAGAACTTTAGGTTCAGAACAAAATCCACGAACCCTTCAAGACCCAGCTTACGCACCTGTAGTATTTTGAGATGAGGAGTTTGAACCTCATGGTTGGGCAGAAACCCTAGCAACCATGGATGTAGCCATCAATGAAGAACAATGGACACCCCACTATGACGAGGATGGCTATGACATTTCTGTCTTCACAATAGAGCTAATCATGTGTGATTCAATTATAGAAGAGTGTGAACCTAACACTGATGCATTTGAGGATGCGAGTGACTTTGATTTAGAGTCAATTATTATGGACCCACCCTTTGCATCAGAGGAAGAATATTTCTACGAAGTAGAGACTTACCCTCAGACACACGAAGAGATTATGGATGATGTGAGGTTAGCCACTCAAGTGACTGCCAAAAGTGAAGGGAAGAAAAGAAAGAAGAAAGAAACCATGTCCGAAACAGAAGAATCTTTGTTTGAGGTTCCCGAGAACTTCAAGAAGTATGAAATAGAAGATATAAGAATCATGGTACGAATGCCTAACAGAAAAGCTGACATTGGAGAAGTATTTGATAATCGAGAGAAAACCAAAAAAATCATAGTTGCCATAGAAGGAGAAGAAGAAAAATGTACCTACATTGGGCATGATTTGACAAATGAAGAAGAAGAAGAATTAGTTGCCCTATTGCACGAATATAGAGATGTGTTCGCTTGGAGTTACAAAGATTTGAAAGGAGTAGATCCAGATATATGTTCTCATAGAATCCCTATGACTCCAGATGCAAAACCCACGAAACAGAAGCCATACACGTACAATAATAATTGCGCTGCGAAGATTAAAGAGGAGATAGATCGTTTGATAGAATCAGGATTCATTTACAAAATTGAGCATACCGAATGGGTATCCCCCATTGTGGTTGGGCCCAAGAAGAATGGAAAATTGCGTGTGTGTATTAACCCTAAAAAAGTTAATGCCGCTACGATTAGAGATAGTTATCCTCTTCCTATCACATAACATTTATTGGAAAGAGTTGCGAGCAAGGAAGTTTACAGGTTTCTTGATGGGTTCTCAGGCTATAATCAAGTAGCCATTGCTCCAGAAGACCAACACAAGATGGCTTTTGCCATAGAATGGGGCATATTTGCATTTCGTGTGATGCCTTTTGGCTTAACAAATGCACCCGCCACTTTCCAACGACTCATGTGTCACGTTTTTAAGGAATTTGTACGCAAGAATTTGGAAGTGTATGTTGATGACTTATGTGCTTATTCGAATATTAGACAGACGCATATCCGAGAATTAAGGCAAGTACTTGATAAATGTCGAGAATATCAGGTCTGTTTGAACCCAGAAAAGTGCGTTTTCATGGTCAAACAAGGCAAAATTTTAGGACACATTGTGTCAAAAAATGGAATTTCGACAGATGAAGAAAAAGTGAAAGTAATTGCAGATCTACCTAGGCCAAATAATGTAAAAGAAGTACAGGCATTTATGGGCCATTTTGGTTATTACAGACGATTCATACACATGTATGCAGTCATAGCCAAGCCTCTGTACTCTCTTTTGACCAAGTTTGAATGGACAAATGAGTGTGAGATTTCATTTAATGCACTTAAACGACGTTTGTGCTTAGCACCTATATTGACAACCCCGGATTGGAGTAATCCATTCCATGTACATGTGGATGCATCCAACTACGCCATAGGATGTGTGTTAGCACAACCCACAAATGAAGGAAATATAGATCTCCCCATAGCTTATGCGAGCAGACAACTGAATGCAGTAGAAAGAAATTACACCACTACAGAACAAGAAGGATTAGGAATGATCTACGTAGTAAAGAAATTCAGACATTATTTATTGGCAAACAAGTTCAAGTTCTTTACAGACCATCAAGCGTTATTGTACTTAGTCAATAAGCCATGTAACACGAGATGATTAATACATTGGTTTCTATTACTCATGGAGTATGACTTTGGAGTAGTAGTCAGGAAAGGAAAGACACATCTTAGAGCTGACCATCTTTCAAGATTAACCACAGGAGAAGCTCCTCAAGGAATAGTGGATGAATTACCTGATGCATATTTGTTTAACCTTGAGATAGCACCAGAATGGGCTATTGTCCCTATTCTCACATATGGACCCAAGAATCCTAGGATAAGGATCAAGGAAGGAGAGATTACCAAGTCTCAAAGATATCAAATCATAGCAGGAAGTATATATAAACAGGATAATCAAAAGATTCTTGCTTGTTGTGTAGATGAATCAGAACATGCAAATTGGTTGCCATTAGCACACATAGGTGCACTAAAGCAACATCATTCGAAACATTGTACTTTGCAGACTCTGCATAGACTAGGAGTATATTGGCCTTCTATGGAAGCAGACGTCTACAAGTTGTGTAAAGAATGCCCAGTTTGTTGTGAAAGACCAGCAGTAGAACACACTATATTATATCACGTGTCTCTCACACCAGACTGGAGTGAACCTTTAGTGACATACTTGATGACGAACACATTCCCTCACGGAATGACTTTAGCACGACAATGAAGTCTAGATCAGGAAGCTCAAGACTATCCACTTATTGGCAATAATCTATACAAAAGAGGAAGAGATGGATACCTAAGACAATGTGTTCATGAAAACGATTACTTGAGCATACTAGAGACTGCACACCAAGGGTGAGGTGGACCTTCCTACCCTCATAAACAAAGTAACTATGACAGTGAAGCTACTAGTGTGCCGTGACGAGGACCTGATAGAACCCCTAATCCTTGGCCAAGATTGGCTATACGATCACTCAAAGGACCTAAATCTTAGACAAGGCTCCTTGCAGATTGGAACCTTAGATCAGAAGCGAGTGATACCGCTTGACTTCCCTAACGGCATTCCGCTTGAGGTAGGTAACCCTAGACCATATGACATGCATGCGATGGAAGACTAGAAGATCTTTGGTCAGATGAGTCACGTTACATCTACACCAACCCATGCGGGCTTGGCGATGGACAATTGTCAACCAGAAGGACGTCAGGAGATTTTCCCTTGGGCTTCCTACAAACTAGAAGGGGCAACCACCCAACCCCTTGGTCAAATGGACACAATCAATGGTCAGGTGGGTTACATCAGCGGACAAATGGGGACCATTGCAGGTCAAGTGGACTGCATCAATAGCCATAGGGGCAAAATACCCTGTAGTGCCCATCCTTCCACACTTACTACAGACTGGCCTAGATCTGTGGTACAGAATGCCTCACTTCGTAATGGGTAGGTTTTGCAAGTGTTGGACCTCCCTTCTTTTCCAAAGCAGAGTGTCCATCCGACCTCTCAACCTCAACCACAAAGGAGTCAACCACGACAAAGGAACCCAGACCGACGACAATATCAGATGACACAAGGAGGACAGATGTATCAGCATCACAAAGCAAAAGGCACGAGACAAATATGGGTGCCAAAAGGACAGAAAGCACCGACAGATTTCAACAGTACAGACAACGATAAGAAGAAGTCAAGGCAGAAGCAGAGTCAGTATCCAACATCTCCTCAACCTCCTTCAAGTTCAAACATTCGACAAATTTGGATCGCCGAGAAGTACCTTATGAACCGACCCACACCCATGTAGATTTGGGTACCCAAATAGTGGATTATAGCTCAACCCTCAAGCCATGTAATATATACCCCTCAGAAATCCAAATCTCTTCACCCTTTAATCCCACCACATCCGATACCATCTTTTGTCTCTCATAAGAAACATTCCACCCGCTCAAAAACTCTTAGGAAATGGATACCGAAACTTATCCAAACGACTTCTTCGACCCCTTATCTAACATTACTCCCACCCGACTAAACAAGACCCTTGTAATAATTCACCCACACCTGAACCTTGTACAAATCCACACACTATAACCCACATCACTCGTAATAACAATCTCATCAAGCAATGTATGCATCATCTGAATCATGTAGGTGTCTAGAGACCTACATTAGTTTGCAACAATCATTCCATACACCACATCACAACACTCGGCTACACGGGTTACACAGCGGTTATGGAAAGGGATTGCGGTCTCACTTTAATGGGATCATGATTAATTTCCATACTAATGTGTTAATCTTTTTTAGCAGATCTACTATGCATTCGCATCATTCATCATGCAGGCAGAAGGACCATCGGAAGCTGGCACCAGTGCACCTATAGCCAATATTGGTGAACTACTTGCTGAGCCCCATCCTACGGCTCAACCACCAGAATTTCAGGGATTTCCAGGATCCATGCCGATTGACGATCCTCCCAGGGGTTAACCTGAAAAGATTCATCGCAATTCTCACTGGTTTCAAGGTCTAGCAGGCCCATTGGTAGATGCAAATTTCATCTTTGAGGCCAATTTGGCGTTTGATCACCGTACTTGGGCCAAGTACCAATTTTTGTCAAGAGAATTCGAAGGACTATAGAACACAAAAGACTTAATGCATGTTTGGGCAAGAGCAAGCTTCACATAATATTTCAGTAGATTCACCATGCCCCACAAACACATCTGGTTTGGCTTATATTTAGCATGTAATGGACCTCAAACGATAGACCTAGCAAGCTGGATTATTGATCAATTGTATCTAGCACAACATAGATGGGAAAGAAAGAAGGTAATCAATGGATGTTGCGCTCTTATGAGGATTGTATATATGTGTTTGGCATACGACTTGCCGATGAAGCGTGCAATGACAAGCGAGGAGCTGAAATCATTCAAAGGGACAGCAAAGAAAGCAAGGAAGGCTAGCAAAGGTCGAGCAGAAAAGCGCATGAGGTACTATCCCATGCCTCCAGGTCCCCGAATCACCGTCACCGCAGCCCTCTCTAGAATAGTCTCCTACAGAAGCCCCTGTACAACCTATTCGCATACGATTATCATGACTTGTCCTTATAGAAGGCACTTCTAAAGCGATTACCTCACAACCAACATCAGTTCAGGAACTAACCACCACTATAGCAGAAGTTCCCACCACTATTGGTGCGGAAGCTTTTTCTTTTCCGATACCTAACTTGGAAGCGGAACCCATAGATACAACATTTGATTTCGAAATGCAAGATGCTTTCTCCAATGAATTTCAGTTTTCAGAAGGAAAGATATTTTCTCAAGGATATGAACGGCCAAGCTACCCGACCACTCCCTCGGACCAACCGCAAGGACAAGTAGTGTCTAGTTCCAAAGACGAAAGAACAGAGACCAATGAAGATGACGGAGATGATGAAGCCAGCCAAGGCACTCATGAATCACAAGAGCATGTAGAGATAGATGAACAAGGACAACAAACCAACACCCAAGGTGATACCAGTATGCATGAAGATGAAACCTTTGAAGCAGCAACTTATATGCTGGCCATCAAAAAGTTGTATCGTACTATGGAAAAAGTTTGGGCACGTAAGAAGTTAACTAAGGAAGAGAGCCAAGCACTCATAGAGCAAGAACTTTTCTTAGGCGGTTTCGAAGAAGTATACATCAGAGGCTTCAAGGAACTTGTCAAATCAGTAGGATCCACCAAAGCCTTAAGATATTTGCAGAGGAAACTGTTACCGCAGTATGACCCTCACAGAGTCCGCTTACTAACCAAACCTGGTGAATACATTCATGTACCGACAGGAGCACAATCTTCAGAATAGGCCAGTGAAGCACGTCTCGTCCCTGAAGGATCATTGGTAGAAGAAGTTATCCTCGTCGACTCCCCGCCCCACAGTACTACTGTACATACCACCGTTGTGACCGAAGTACCCACCACCCCAATCGCTCCTCTTTCACCTCTCGTATCTCCAATCTCCCCTGTACATCCGATCTCTCCCAAACCATCCACATCTATGTATAGCACTATAGCAGAAGCCTTCTTTACTTCTATTCACCCGCCAATTCCCGCACCCATGCAACCTAGTTTTCGTCCTTGGACATCCACCTTTCTATCCAGTCCAACTTTCCCTCCATCCTTCCCATCCTTTCCCACACCTCCAAGACACCTTTTTCCATTTCCACCTCCATTAACCTTCTCCCGAGTCTCACCCCCTCAACCCACCGTACTTCCTCTTTCCCCTTTCCACCAAGGCATACAAGAGACCCCACCTATAAATTACTCTTCAACTTTTGTAAACCTTGTATTTACACCCATACACGCACCCATGGTCACTCCACTATTCACAGTCACCGCACTTGACACCGCGTCCAGTGACATGGACATCTCACCGCCCACCGCACCAACAATCACCTCCACTATTGCACCATCATATTTAGGCACTTCACTTTTTTCCACAATAACCACAGCATCCACTTTCCCACCCCCATTCCCCATTCCCCTTGCATCTACACCTAGTGCATCTTCACTTAGCACACCATTAATATTATCACCCCCCATAGACACAGCATTTCGGCAGATGTTCACGTGTATGACTCAAGTAAGAGATGAGTTCACATCTCGTGGAACTAATTATCAGCAGCTGCAGAAGACAATGAATGATTTACAATCGTAGCTCAATTCATTGACCATCGAGAATGCCTCACTAAACACCAGATACCAAGAGCTACGAGAGGCATATCACAAACTTGGACTAGAAAGTGAAGAAAAGACGAAAGAAGCGGTTATAGATATTGATAACTTGTTAAGGGCACAGACTATTCGCAATTCAATGCTCACCAGGAACATGGGCTTACTCAGACGACACTTGGCAGCAGCAAAAGAAGAGAACAAGTGCTTACAAGAACAGAACACATAAAATTTAGAAGCTCCTCTAGATCAGCCAGACCAACCATTGAGCCCTGGTTGCTTTAAGGCCGTGCTCTCAGAATCTATGAAAATGTTGTTAGATGATCATGTTAGATTGTTAGATGAGTATGACAACATGAACGAGGAGTTTTCAAAGCTCAAGGAGGAACACATGACACTCCAGCTAAGAGCACTAGTAAAACTGTTTCACACACATAAACTAGACTCTAAGAGCTTTCCAACAAGCTATAGAGTACCTCAAATGGATAAATACACAATGAGCTATGACCTCTGCAATATGCAGCTTTAATGGAGACCTTGAAACAGAGATGAACCCGAGGACACATATCACTTGCAGAGCCTACTGCTATTAACTCACAACTCCAATGAATCTTAAACTTTCCAAAATACATGTAGACTTTGAGAGCTTTCTAACAAGCCAAAGAACACATGATTTGGATACATACACAAGGAGATATGACCTCTGCAAGTTTGAGGTTTAATGGAGACTTTCAGCAAGGGGTAAAACCAGAGAACACACACTACTTGCAGAGAGTAGTGCTCTCAGCTCACAACTCCAATGATTATGAACATTTACAGGAAGAAAGTAGACAGTAAGAGCTTTCCAATGAGCTATCAAACATGCAATTTGGATATATAATGAGGGAGATACAAGCTCTGCAATCGCTGCATACAAAACTACAGCAGCATAGAGATACACATATGACTCTCTTGGACATCCCACAAGATCACGACTTTTCTCCTCTTTTTATAGCATGGGAAACTAATCTAAAACCTTCTTAATACATCTAAATTTGTGGTAGACACTTGGGTGGAGGTAGTACATGACTCAAGTGCTCAAATAAGCAAAGTATTGATGGACTTTGAGAACTAGCCACATCGACCTTCCACTAGGACACCACTGTAGCTCCCTTGTGACTCACTAATTTGACTCACCATGTTCTAGAAATCACGTGGTGTTTTGGCTATATTTTATGAATAATATGAGCCTTCTTGAAGTATTTGAAGACTTCCCAAAGGTATTTACATAATTTGAAACTTGTACCCTACATAAAACAAATGTTCGCAACATTCTCCCCCTCAAGTTTCAAAGGGTATTTCCTTCATGCCAAGAATATAGTTGAATTTTTGAAGCTTTGGTCCATCCAAGGATTTGGTGAAGATATCTGCAACTTGATCCTTTGTTCCCACAAAAGAAACTTGTACTTCATTGTTTATGGCCTTCTCTCGAACATAATGATAGTGAACCTCTATATGCTTTGTTCTAGCATGAAAAATAGGATTTGAGGTCATATGAATGCTGCTCAAGTTATCCCCATAGATCAGTGGTACATCAACCTGCACATTCAATTCATGAAACAACTTTTTAAACCACATAACCTCAGTAGTAGCCAATGCTAAACCTCTATACTCAGCCTCTGTAGAAGATAAAGCAACTGTAGGCTGTTTCTTTGAACTCCATGTTAATGTCTTGTTTCTTGCTATTACCACATATCCACTTGTGGATCTTCTGTCATCTTTGCTTCCAGCCCAATCTGCATCACTAAAGACTTTAAGAGTTAGATCAGCATCATGACTATAAAATAATCCTTTGTTCATGGTACCTTGAAAATATCTAAGCACTCTTTTCGTTGCATGCATATGAGGTACTCTAGGTTCATGCATAAGCTGTGACAATACTCCCACTACATAGCATATATTAGGTCTACTTTTTATTGCATAAATCAAAGATCCTACCATGGATCTATATGCATTCATATCATGCAACTCATCACCTTCCTTTGCACTCAACTTTACATTAAATTCCATTGGAGTAGAATCAAATTTACATTCCTGCATACCAAACCTTTTCAGCATATCACATATATACTTTCTCTGTATCAACCACATACCTTCATCGCCATACACAATTTCAATCCCAAGAAAGTATCTAAGCAAACCAAGATCTGAAATTTTAAATTCCTTTCTCAAATTACCTTTTATCTCATCATTTGCTTTTGCATCATTCCCTGTAATCAACAAGTCATCCACATAAATGCATACATAGACACACATGCCATCTACATGTTTTACATAAAGTGAAGGATCAGCATGACTCGCTGTGTATCCTTGCAGCATAAGATACTTTACCAACCTTGCATTCCATGCCCTTGGTGCCTGCTTAAGGCCATACAATGTCTTCTTTAACCTGCATACATGATTAGGACATTTTGCATCCCCATAACCATCTGGTTGTGACATATACACTTCTTCATTTAACTCATCATTAAGAAAGGCATTCTTTATATCGAGTTGATATATATTCCACCTTTTACATGCAGCTAAAGCCAACAAAGTTCTCACCGTTGCCATGTTTGCTACTGGACTAAATGTTTCCTCATAGTCCAATCCTTGAGTTTGATTATATCCTTTTGCTACAAGTCTAGCCTTATATCTTGACACACTACCATCACTATTTCTTTTAATCTTAAAAACCCACTTGCAACCAATTACCTTTTGTTTTGGTGTCTTTGGAACTAAATTCCAAGTCTTGTTATTCTGTAGTGCTTCCATTTCTTCGCTCATTGCTTTCTCCCATTTTTCATTTCCTTTTGCCTCATCATAACATGAGGGTTCATTTTCCTGCTCAAATTTTGCCATAAAAGCATAATGAGTATTCATGAAAGATTCATAAGTATACCTTTGAGGTTGCTTACTCACTCTTGAAGTTCTTCTTACCTCGAATGTAGATGCTCTTCCTTTCTTATTAGGAACCTTTGATGATTCTCCATACTCACATACATCACTAATTTCCTCTCCTTCATCATTAACTTCAACAAGTTTGAGTTTACCTTTACTTTCAACACTTGGAGGTGACTCTTGCCTTAATCTTCCATTGAAAGGTAGCCCTCTTTCTTCATCCAAATCGCTTTTCTCATCACTTAAACTTCTTGTGGGCTGAGGTAAGCATGCATCTCCTTCATCTGTATCTTCTTCATCTCCATTTATGACCTGCAAACTTTTCTTATCTACATACCATGAAAGTGATTCATCAAAGTTTACATCTCTTGAAACAACCACCTTATTGGTATGAGGATTATAACATCTATATCCTCTTTGAGTATCTGCATAACCAATAAATATACACTTTTCTGATTTCACATCAAGTTTTGATCTCACTTCACTAGGAACATGTACATAACATACACAACCAAATACTTTCAAATGACTTACACTTGGTTTCCTTCCATGCCATACCTCATATGGTGTCAAATGATGAACTCCAACAGTAGGTACTCTATTCATAATGTACACACTTGCGCTAACAGCTTCAACCCAAAAAGAATTAGGCAAACACATATCATTTAGCATGCTTCTAGACGCTTCTGCTATGATTCTATTTCTTCTTTCTGTGACTCCATTTTGTTGTGGAGTATACCTGCATGTAACTTCTCTTTTGATACCTTCATCATACAAAAAATTAGTAAAAGCTTGAGAGAAATACTCTCCCCCTCCATCGGATCTTAGCTTCTTAACATATCTTCCTGTTTGCTTCTCGACAAATGATTTAAAATTTTTGAAACAATCAAAGACTTCACTCTTATGTTTAATGAAATACACAAATGTCATTCTACTATGATCATCAATGAATGATACATAGTACTTATTACCAGCCAAGGATGCCTCTTTAGTAGGACCCCATACGGCCGTGTGTATAAGATCTAGCAATCCACTGCTTACATAGCTTGAATTCTTGAAAGGATGTCTACTCTGCTTACCCATTTGACATGCTTCACAAAGATGCACCATATGTTGCTTAGTAAGATCAGGTAATCCTTCAACAATCCTCTTCTTTGATAGCTCCTTTAACCTGTGTACATTCATGTGTCCAATCCTTTTGTGCCATAGATCAAGCTCTGCTATTCAATGCATACCATAAGAGAAATAGTTTGTATGATTTGGGTTTACCTTGAATGTAAACAATCTACCTTGTTTTTGACCTCTAGCAATTAACCTCCTTTGCTTTGGATCCTCAATGAAGCAACCTGCATGATTAAATCTTATTTGCAAACCTTTTTCTACCATTTGACCAACTGACATCAAATTCTTAGTGATCGTTGGCACATAAAGTACATCCTTCAAGCAATTTGTCTTGCTCTTATCCTGCATAACAACATCTCCAACTTGCATAATCTTATGTGTTGTATCATCTCCTGTTTCAACATGACCTTTACATGAAGGATTATGCATATTAGAAAACCATGAAGCATCATGTGACATATGGTTAGAGCAACCACTATCTACATACCATACATCACTATTGCAATTCATCTTAGTTTCTACATTCATCATAAGAAGAGAATTATAATCATCACTTTTACCTTCAATTGCATAATTTCCTTGTTGTTTACCTCTTCTTGAATAGCCTCCTCTTCGATTACCACCTTGATTATTTTCATTTTTATAGAAATCTTTGGCATAGTGTCCATACCTTCCACATATGTTGTTATCTTCACTCCTTTGTCTTTGAATGTAGTTGTAGTTGCCTCTCGTACCTCTTGCACTTGATCTTCCTCTTCCTCTTGTGTTGAAGAAGCCACTTGAAATCCCTTGATCATCACTCCTTCTTCCTCGACCTCTATTTGAACCTCTTCTTCCTCTGTTTCCACCTCTTGATGATCCTACATAAAGAGCTTGTCCTTGAGATCCTTTTTGATTTGAAGTAGAGCCATTTAGATTCATCTCCTCCATGACCATGAGAGCAACAAGCTGATCAAAGTCTGGTAATTCTCCTCTCACATAAACTGAAGTAATGAATGGTTTCCATCTCTCATCATCCTTGAGGCCATTGAGAGTATGTGCAACCAAGTCGTTGTCCTCCACATGAGCTTGAATTGATCCTAGTTGATCTGCAATCTCTTTAACCTTCAACAAGTAATCATTGACCAATGTCCTTGTATCTTTCTTTATGTTATTCAACTCATTCTTGAGTTGAATCTTCTTTGCTCTTGTACCTGTAGCATACAACCTTTCCAATGCAAGCCAAACATCTCTACTTGTGTCTAGATCTTGTATGTGTCCTACCATTGAATCTTGAATATTTTGTGATAAAATGAATATAACCCTTTTGTCTCTTTCATTCCAAAGTCTAAACTCCCTCAATTGTTGTTGATTTGGATCCTCTGGTAATATAGGTTTGATATCTGTTCCATCAATCAAACCATACAAGCCTCTACCTTGCAAGTATGTTGTGATTCTAAATCGCCATGCTTGATAGTTGTTTTTATGAAGCTTCTCTATTTGTGCATGTTGATCGCCCATTGTGTAAAACTAAACTTCCTCCTTTAACCCTCGTTTCCAATGTGTGTGATGAGAAGAAATATAATATTTACCTTGTAAATGAAGTATGTGCACCTTTCTTTGCTTGGATGTTGCTTGAGATGCCTCCTTGTGATCTTCTTCTACCTTTGTGTAGTGTTGATGATGAACTGCTTCTTTGATAGCTTCAAATTCTTCATCAAGGTATGATAACCTTCTCCAAGCCTCCAAGTACTTGCTCTGATACCAATGTTGGAGTTTATTGATCTCCAAAGTACAGCTAGAAGTAGGTGAAACCCAACATGACCTAGTTGACTTTTTCACAAACTTATATGCACATACCAGTTTTCTTGCAGAGCAAACTACTCTTTACTCACTTAGAATTTTCCAACTCTGTTTCACATACATAAACTAGACTCTAAGAGCTTTACAATAAGCTATAGAACACCTCAAATGGATAAATACACAATGAGCTATGACCTCTGCAATATGCAGCTTTAATGGAGACCTTGAAACAGAGATGAACCCGAGGACACACATCACTTGCAGAGCCTACTGCTCTTAACTCACACCTCCAATGAATCTCACACTTTCATGAATACATTTAGACTTTGAGAGCTTTCTAACAAGCCAAAGAACACATGATTTGGATACATACAGAAGGAGATATGACCTCTGCAAGTTTGAGGTTTAATGGAGACCTTCAACAGGGGGTAAAACCAGAGAACACACACTACTTGCAGAGAGTACTGCTCTCAGCTCACAAATCCGCTGATTATGAAAATTTACAAGAAGAAAGTAGACAGTAAGCACTTTCAAATGAGCTATTAAACCATGTAATTTGGATATATAATGAGGGAGATACAAGCTCTGCAATCTCTGCATACAATACTACAGCAGCATAGAGATACACATATGACTCTCTTGGACATCCCACACGATCACGACTTTTCTCCTCTTTTTATAGCATGGGAAACTAATCTAAAACCTTTCTAATACATCTAAATTCGTGTTAGACACTTGGGTGGAGGTAGTACATGACTCAAGTGCTCAAATAAGCAAAGTATTGATGGACTTTGAGAACTAGCCACATCGACCTTCCACTAGGACACCACTGCAGCTCCCTTGTGACTCACTAATTTGAATCACCATGTTCTAGAAATCACGTGGTATTTTGGCTATATTTTATGAATAGTATGAGCCTTTTTGAAGTATTTGAAGACTTCCCAAAGGTATTTACATAATTTGAAACTATCCTACATAAAACAAATGTTCGCAACACTAAAGGGAATGAGAGGCGATGCTCAAGGTGCAAGAAGCCAATACAAAGGTTAAGTTATGACTCTTTCATTGCCAAGCACTATGCCTATATGATGCAGGTTATTGGAGATAATGATCCTCAAATCTATGAGGAGGCATCAACAAAGGAGGAATGGAAGAGAGCAATGGATGAAGAGATCAAAGCACTCAAGGACAATGAGATTTGGGAATTAGTGCCTAAAACACCAGGTATGAAAGTGGTTCAAAACAAATGGGTGTACAAGACTAAAAGGAATGCCGATGGTTCACTAGCTAGACACAAAGCTAGGTTGGTTGCTAAGGGGTTCACACAAACTTTTGGTGTGGATTATGAAGAGACCTTCAGCCCCATGGCTAACAAAACAACAATAAGGACCTTAATAGCTATATGTGCAGGTAGAAGATGGCCTATATATCAACTTGATATAAAAAATGCATTCTTGAATGGTGAGCTAAAAGAAGAGGTATACATGGCACAACCCATTGGATATGAAGATGTGGATCATCCTGATTTTGTTTGTAAGTTGAAGAAGGCCTTGTATGGTTTTAAGCAAGCACCAAGGGCCTGGAATCAAACGCTTGTGGATTACCTTGAAAAGTGTGGGTACATTCAAAGCAACTCTGATCCCTCACTCTACATGAAGAAAGAAGGGAGTAAGGTGGTATTTATTTGTATATATGTGGATGATCTTATCATAACAAGTAGTGACCATGAAGGAATTAAAGACATCAAGAGGAGCCTTCGAAAGGAGTTCAAGGTATCTGATTTGGGTGAGTTAAAGTACTTTCTAGGTATTGAAGTTGTTTATGCAATGGATGGCATATACCTTTTGCAAAGGAAATACCTATTGGATGTACTTTACAAGTATGGCATGGCTGAATGTAAGGTACTCACTCAACCTATTGATGCAAATACAAAGGTAAGAATGTTGGATGGTAAAAAAACTTCATGATTTGACATTATATAGAATCTTGGTTGGCTCTTTAATATATGCAACAATGACTAGACCTGATCTTTCTTATGTGGTAGGCGTACTGGCTCAATTTATGCATGTTGCTACTCAAGAGCACTTAAATGCAGCCAAGAGAGTGCTTCGGTATGTTAAGTATACAATCAATAATGGATTGTTTTATAGGTATGGAGAAGAGCTAACTCTTAGAGGATGGAGTGATGCTAATTGGGCTGGTTCTATTGATGATAGAAGATCCAGTGTGGGGTATGTATTTATGCTTGGAATAGAGACTATCTCATGGATGTCAAAGAAGCAACCTACAGTGGCATTGTCTTCAGCCGAGGCTGAGTATAGAGCATTATCTCTAGCTACATGTGAAGCTACGTGGCTTAAAAAGCTTCTAATTGACTTGGATGTGCAGGTTGGAACAATCTCCCTTTATGGAGATAATATGTCATCTATTCACTTGGCTAATAACCCCATGTATCATGCTAGAAGTAAGCACATTGAAGTGCATTACCATGATGTAAGAGAAAAGGCTGCTTCTAATGAAGTGGATGTTCATTTTGTGACCACAAGGGAGTAGGTTGCTGATCTATTCACCAAAGGATTGGATGCATCAAAGCTAAGCAAGTTCAAGAACATGATGAGCTTGATGGACATAGACACTTACTACCTAAGCTTGAGGGGGAGTGTTGAAAAAGGAGCAAGCTTAGTGGATAATTTTGGTAATTTAGATATTCCAAATGTGCATAAATACATGGATAAAGGTAGAGCCACGACTCCTTGTCCATTAGGACTCAAAGGTAACATCAAAAGATATTCAAAGGAGTTGGAACATCAAGAAGAATGCATTGAAGAGTCAAGAGACAAGGAAGGGGTAGATGAAAGGTCATACCCTCACTCATACAAGCATAAAGGCACATTTTCGGGATACCAAGACTGAGACGAAGCATCTACCAAGTGCCCAAGGACCAGAGGAGCATGCCCAAGAAGTTTCAGCACCAGATCATCTCTGTAAGTGAGGTTTTGGATCAGTTTCTCACACTAGACCCTCTCTCTCTAGTGTAGTCTATCAGACATACCCAACTTGTAACATGTGTTTCTCTCTGTGTATAAATCCAAAAGTAGTGATTCTTGTCTTGAATGAAAGAATATCGTTTCTAATTTGTGTGTATCAATTTTTAGAGTCATTTCATATTGCTGCGCCGAGATACCTGTGTTTCTCTATGACTATAGTTTTTGCAGAGGTGGACAAACAGGTAGTCTGTTTTGTAGCAGTGAGTGGCCTGACTTATACTCATCCAAATTGAGTGTTTGTTGGCTTATTGGAAAGCTAACAGAGACTACTAAGTGTGGACAAAAGATTGGAGCCATTCGATTTTAGGTGGTGGGTCAAATTGCTTGATCCAAGTCAGGTACTTTTCAGGAGTAGGCTGGGAGACCTACTTGGGTTCATTGTGCTTTTGTTGTGCATATAGAGGATTTGTTCCTCACA
>CM035424.1:19863756-19868756 GCA_020310875.1 Ceratopteris richardii | reverse complement strand
AGTTATACTAGAAGTTGTAAGCTTTGCAACCCAACAAGAATCACTCAATTTGGACACCTAGACTAAGAGAACCACTCTTTTTATTGAGAGGCTGTCAACAGAAGCACCTTGCTTGTCTAAAAATAGACACCTCTCCTTTCCTTCTACTTTTATCCACTTTTGCTCTAACTTTGGAGATGTGAACGCCTCCACATGTTATTTTTCATAATTAATAAGATCCACAAGCTTCCATATACCATTTTTAATAATTAATAAAATCCACAAGACTACTTTAGAGTTTGTTTTTATGTAACATTGCCCCCCTCAAGCTCGAAATCCAAAGCTTTGACTTCAAGTAGTACTTTGATTCACTTAAGCTTCTGAGCATCCATTGCTTTTGTGAGTATGTCTGCTAATTGATCTTTACTTCCAACATATTGAATATCAATATCTTCATTCACCACCTTCTCTCGGATATAGTGATAGTGCACTTCAATGTGTTTTGTTCTTGCATGGTACACTGGATTAGACGCGAGCTGAAATGAACTTACATTATCTCCAAAGAGTAGTGGACGTGTTGTAGATAGATTCATATCTTCATAAAGCTTCAAATACCACATAATCTCACATGTTGCATTTGTAAGACTTCTATATTCAGCTTCTGTGCTTGAAAGTGCTATTGTAGGCTGTTTTTTAGAACTCCATGAAACCAAATTATTACCTGCAAATATTAGATATCCACATGTACTCCTTCTATCATCCTTATTTCCAACCCAATCTGCATCACTGTATGCTTTCAAATTCAAACCTTCATGATATTTATAGTTCAGACCTTCATTTAATGTACCCTTCAAATATCTCAAGACCCTTTTTGCTGCTTGCATATGAACATCTGTGGGTTTGTTCATGAATTGAGACAATGTACTTACACTAAATGTAATATCCGGCCTTGTTAAAGTTGCATATATAAGAGAACCAATCAAAGACCTGTAGATAAGTGAATCTTCTAAAGGTTCACCATCTTCAGCACTATACTTCAAATTGGGCTCCATTGGATTACTGATACTCTTGCAATGCTCCATGCCATATTTCTTTAACAAATCTGAAATATACTTTCTTTGTAGAAGATATATGCCATCTTCCTTCTTCATAACTTCGATTCCAAGAATGTACGTCACTTCCCCTAAATCTAAAATTTTAAATTCAGATCCAAGCTCTGCTTTGATCTTGGCTATCTCACCTTCATTATTTCCTGTTATTATCAATTCATCCACATAAATTGAGATATAAACAATCAATGATCCTTCAACCTTAACATACAAAGAAGTATCTGCATTTGAACACTTGTATCCCTGCTTTTGAAGAAACTTTACCAATCTGAAATTCCAAGCCCTTGGAGCTTGCTTAAGACCATACAATGCTTTCAAGAGTTTACATACATGAGTAGGCTTCTTGGAATCTTCATAACCTGCTGGTTGCTCCATGTACACATCTTCTTTTAAATCACCATTGAGAAATGCATTTTTTATATCTAATTGATAAAGATTCCATACCTTTCTTGTAGCAACACTTATTAATTTCCTTATTGTTGATATCTTGGCAACAGGAGAAAATGTCTCCTCATAATCGATGCCATAACTCTGTGCATAACCTTTACAAACAAGCCTTGCCTTATATCTACTTACTGAACCATCACTGTTTCTATTTATCCTGTACACCCATTTGTTACCAATTACCTTCATGTTAGGTTGCCTTGGAACTAAACTCCATGTATTGTTCTCATACAAAGCTGTCATTTCATCATCCATTGCTTTAACCCATTTCTTTACCTTTGATGCTTCTTTAAAAGTTGTTGATTCCTGGTCCTCAAGAAGTTTTGCAATATAAGCTTCATGAGAAAATCTTTGCGGTTGCCTTCTTTCTCTTACTGGATACCTTGATTGGCTTCTTGTCCTACCATGCTTTTCTTGCCTTTGAGTTTGATTTCTTCTTGATGTAGAACCTTCACTTTCTTCTTCTTGTGACTCAATTTCCTTTGAAATCAAATCGAGAATTTTCTTCAACTTCTGATTTGGGGGAGTTGCCTCTTCATGTGTAATTTGACTCTCTGGTGAACTTGGAGAACTTGGCTCTTCTTCGTGACTTCTTGTAGTTTCTTCTTCATCTACCTGCACTTCATGTTTATACCAAGATTTATCTTCATGAAAAATAACATCTCTCGAAACAATTACCTCTCCCGTATCTGGGTTCACACATCTATATCCTGGTTGCCCTTCTTCCATACCA
Source organism: Ceratopteris richardii (assembly GCA_020310875.1). Taxonomy (NCBI): domain Eukaryota; kingdom Viridiplantae; phylum Streptophyta; class Polypodiopsida; order Polypodiales; family Pteridaceae; genus Ceratopteris; species Ceratopteris richardii. The sequence goes on along the minus strand of CM035424.1, from coordinate 19,866,491 downwards.
ATGAAAACCATTTTTTGTGACCTTGGATCCAACTTTGACCTTAACTGTTGTAGAACATGAACAAAACATATGCTTCCAAAAATTCTACAATTAGCAATATCTGGTTTTGATCCGTAAAACAATTCATAAGGTGCTTGTTGTACATGACTTTGAGTAGGTGGTAACCTGTTCATCTCATAAACTGCCATATTGCATGCTTCAACCCAAAAAATAAGTGGTAAGTCCTTTTCATTTAACATGCACCTACCCATCTCCAAGATAGACCTGTTTCTTCTTTCGGCCACACCATTTTGTTGAGGTGTGTATCTTTTTGTAGTCTCCTTTTTAATTCCTTCTTCCTCCAAAAATGCAAGAAATTGATTAGAAAAATATTCACCTCCTTCATCTGATCTCAACCTTCTTATGCTTCGACCTGTTTGCTTTTCAACCAATGAATTAAACTTTTTGAATATGTAAACTTTGAGAAGTCATCAATAAATATGACAAAGTACTTGCTACCTGCCATGGACTCTTCTTGAGATGGACCCCATACATCAGTATGAATCAAGTCCAAAATACCTCTGCTTTGCAATCGTGCTTTTGAAAAAGGACTTCCTACCTGTTTTCCAAACTGACATGCCTCGCAAACAAAATCCAAATCTTGCTTAGGTAATTGTGGTAAACCTTCAACCAATGATTTCTTTGCAATATCTTTTAACCTACCAACATTGATGTGTCCTAAACTTTTATGCCATAAATCCAATTGACTTACTTGAATTCCATTAACCATTGTATAACCTGCATAATCTGGAACTTCAACTTCCTAAGTATATAATCTGTTTACCTTTTGTCCTTTTATAACAAAATTTCCATCCTTCTTCTGATAAGAAGCCACTGATTATTGTCAAAATCAACCTTTACTCCATTGTCCTCCATCTGTCCAACTGAAATCAAATTTCTTGTAATGGTAGGAACAAACAAAACATCTCTAAGAGTGACATGTTCATTAAGTGGACAATCACCAATGTAAACTACTTCATGCTCAGTACTATCTCCTATAGCAAATGTGACTCTTGAGTTAGGTTTGTGTAAGTTCACAAACATATTCATGTTGTGACTCATGTGGTTTGAGCAACCACTATCTACATACCAAGTTTTGTTGTTTACCTTCCTCTTATGTGTCTCTGTATGCGTAGCCATAAGAACGATTTCCTTCTATGTTTGAGCCTCCTCTTGTACTATGTTGTTGTTGTGATGCATGTGATCTTGGCCTCTTCCTCTTTGTCGTCCTCTAAAACCACCTCTTCTATTTGGATTAGAGAAACAATCCCTAGCATAATGACCAACTTTACCACAATAATGGAAGGTCAAGTTACCTTCCTAATTTGGTTGAGTCTGTTGACTTTGTTGTATTGTTCTTCCTCCTCTAGTTGCATTAAGCTTCCTCTTCCTCTTGCATTGTTGTTGAATCATCCTCCTCCTCTCCAATTTCCTCTACCTCTTGATCTATGTGATGAAGTATAAAGAGCTTGTCCTTGACTACCTCTTTGCGAATGATAAGAGTTCCCACCTTCTATGTTGATTTCTTCAGTCTTCATGAGCATTTGTAAATCTTCAAAGGATGGTAGATTCTCTCGAGTCATGATAGACGTAATGAAAGACTCCCATCTTTCATCTTCTCTCAAGCCATTTAACATGCTATTAAACTTTATATCCTCACTAGGAGATGCATCAATAGAGGCTAATGCTTCAATAAGAGATTTTACCTCAAGAACATAATCATTAACTGATTGTCGTGGCTTCTTTTTTACTCTTGTCAGCTCACCTATAAGTTGTGTTTGCCTTGCTCTGTTGGTAGTTGCAAATAATCTTTCTAGAGACTCCCAAGCCTCTCTACTAGTATTCAAACCTCTTATATACCCAAGCATAGTATTGGAAACTGTTTGTGATATAATAAACAGAACTCTTCTGTCTCTTTCGATCCATTCTGGCTCTCTTGCTTGATCTGCTTGTGTAGGAGCTTCTGGTAATAGCAACTTCACTTTTGTACCTGTTATCAATCCCCAAAGACCTTTAGACATGAGATAAGACTCCATTCTAAATTGCCACATGGGATAATTTCTCCCATCTGATAGCTTCTCAATCGATGCACTCAAATCTACCATGTTGAATTGTTGTAAACAAAGAAGATAATGCAATAAGCTGTATGAAAGATATGATAAAAAAAAAACAAAAGCTCTGATACCACAATGTTGTGTTTACAAACTTTTAAACATCAAAGTACACAACGAAACATGATAAGACCTCCCAAGATCGTCAAAACACCAACCAAATATTTCCAAACTTCAAAAACAAACTTTCCACCAAACTTTCCAAAAAATAGAAATAGGTCACTATAGCAAAATGACCACCAAAACCTCTCTGAGCCGCATTTGACAGAACCAATCATATATTCTCAAAGTCGACTGTGAGTAGCATGCTTTAAAAACAAAAAACACCAAAAAAAGGTGGAGTATAGCGCCCAAACCAACAGCTTGAAGTCAAGGTAAGAAGAAGCCTGCAATAGCAAGGTATGACTAACTGTCTGAATTGAAAATTGATGTACATAAGCAATACAACTTCCAGATCTATGCAAAATGTTGATATGGATAGAAATTATGACAGCTAAGGAAACTCCTCCAAGTGAAATCACTCAAAAAGACCTCAAAACAACTGAGATATGAAATTTTGAAGAGAGGTATGTCTCAGATGAGGCA
>CM035424.1:19833756-19853756 GCA_020310875.1 Ceratopteris richardii | reverse complement strand
ACACCTCTTCTTCTATGAATAGGTATTCACCAGAGGTCGTGTGAGAGATTCAAGAAGAGAAATGCGCTAAAGAAAGTGAAGTCTCTCCTCCCATTGAACTTGTGGATGACGCACATGATCAATTCCCACAAGATATTCCTTCCATTTATGAGGAGCAAGAGAGTACCCAATCTTAGGAGAGATTAGACTTCGAGTCTAACTCCTTACAGGAATTGCCCCATTTCATAGGCCCATGGGAAGCTAAGTCTACATGTATGAGAGCACCCACGATCATGGTAAGAAACGAAGACTCAATCATACCTAGGAACACAAAGGTAGTGAAAAACACTAAAGTGTAGTGCAACCTCACTCTAGAAGAGCTACTCAAGGTTAGGCCAGAGCTCTCGAAACATGTAGCTAACCAAGTGCCAGAAGGAGCAAAACCTCATTCCTAGGTAGGATCTCATAGAACAACACCAAAAATACCTTTGGACAAGATAGGAGATATGAGTGACGGAGAAGAAGGAAACACCTATCTTCCCATTACCCATCAGGGATACACAAGCAAGGCAATTCTAGACTCAGGCACAGGAGTTGCAATTGCTGCCACTTCCCTATGGAAGCGTTGGGGCAAGCCAACACTCAGGCCAACGAGAATGAAATTGCAGATGGCCGATGGTCACATAGAGAGACCCTTAGGGCTATTAGAAGGAGTAACTCTCACTACTTGTGGTGTAGAGTTTGAACACACATTTGCTATCTATGACTTTAGCAAGAACCAGGCCTATGAAATGATTTTGGGAGGACCATTTATGTGACAGTTGCAAGTGGTATAGGATTGGGGAACCAAATCCTTGTACTTGAAACACTTAGGTGTCACAACCAAAGTCAATCTCAAAGACTACTCTCATAGAGACGTACCCCCTATTCAATGGAATCCCATCCATAGAGCTAAAGATGATACTTAGTCAGAGCATTCCATAGGATCAGGGTCCTCATGGATGCATGAAGACACTCACTTGTGGATGTGTACAGTAGCAGTAGAAGAAGAGAAGAGAGAAAAAGCCAGAGAGATAGGTGCAAAGGAAACCCATAGATCAATTCAAGACCCAGCCTATGCACCTGTAGTATTTCCTGACGAAGAATTTGAACCTCATGGCTAGGCTGAAATTCTAGCAACAATGGATGTAGCCATGAAGAACAATGGACACCTCACTATGATGAGGATGTGTTAGAAGAAGCATTTTTTTGAAGAAGAATATTTGTAAAATGATAAAAAATTATAGAAATATTTATGCAAATGATGTAAAAATGAGGAAGAGTCTTCCTCATGTAAATTAGAATCATATGTAATTTTTATAGAATTTTTGGAAACTCCTAGATAGCATATTTTTAGGTTAGAAAGGAAAAGGACCAAAATTCAAGTGTGAAAAGGGACACTTGAAAATGTATAAAAGATACTTTCCTCTATTTTGAGAGGGTTGGTTAACTGTAATTGATGCTATCCTAGTAATGAGAAGAGTTTCCTGCAGAAGATCGTGATTCTTCCTTTTGTGTGAATTTCTTTGATTTGTTGAGTCTATTCTATGTGTATCCATGGAATCTGCAAGCTTCTATTGTGTATTTCTAATGAATGTGTATGAAGAGAGTTGTTTCATGATGTGTTGAGTGAGAAATTGCTGAAGAATAGTGCTGGAGATGAAAATCGTCAGTTTCCACAGAATCGCAATTGTCTTGTCTGAAGGTTACAGGTACCATTTTTGAGATTTGAATTCATGATTGTGTTCTGCTCCAGAAATAACATACTTTAAACACCAAGATCATTGGAAATGATGTAGTATTGCTCAAGATAATCAAAACCCTAGAAATTCCTCTTCATCTTCATCATTTCTCAGAAATCCAACCAGTTTTCTCTTATTTCTTGGATTCTATCATCTAGAAGGGGTTGTGGTCTCTTGTATACTTCCAGGATTGACAAATATAAGATGTATTGTTGATTCTTTATGCTAAAATGACTGGAGAGGACAACTCCAAAGGTTAACAACAAACAGGATGGCTATGACATTTCAGTATTCACAATAGAGCCAATCATGGGTGATTCGGTTCTTGAGGAATGTGAACCTAGTACTAATGCATTCGAGGATGCAAGTGACTCTGATCTAGAGTCAATCATTATGGACACACCTTTTGCATCAGATGAAGAATACTTCTATGAAGTAGAAGTTCACCATGAAGAGCTCACAAATGATGTGAGGTTAACCACCCAAGTGACCGCCAAGAGCGAAGGTAAGAAAAGGAAGAAAAGAGAAGTCACACCAGGAGGAGAAGAATCTTTGTTTGAGGTCCCTAACAATTTCAAGAAGTATGAGATAGATGATAGAAGAGTCATGATAAGAATGCCTTAATGTGAGGCACAATCAGGAGAGGCCTATGATAACAAAAAAACCACCAAGAAAATAGTTGTAGCCATAGAAGAAGGAGAAGAAAGATGCACTTACATAGGACATGATCTGACGGAAGAAGAAGAGCAAGAGTTGATAGCCTTGCTAAGAGAATACAAAGATGTATTTTCTTGGAGTTACAAGGACTTGAAAGGTGTGGACCCTAACATATGCTCACACACGATTCCCATGACCTCAGATGCCAGACCCTCTAAACAAAAGCCATAGACATATAATGATAATTATGCTACCAAGATCAAAGAGGAGATAGATCGCTTAGTTGAAGCCGGATTCATCTATGAAATTGAGCACACTGAGTGGGTATCTCCCATTGTAGTGGTGCCCAAGAAAAATGGAAAGTTACGTGTGTGCATTAACTTGAAGAAGGTTAATGCTTCCACTATTCAAGATAACTATCCGCTTCCTATCACTGAGCATCTGCTAGAACGAGTAGCAGGCAAGGAAGTGTACAACTTCCTTGATGGATTTTCTGGCTACAATCAAGTAGCCATTGCACTAGAAGATCAGCATAAGACAGCTTTTACCACAAAGTGGGGCATATTTGCCTTTCAAGTAATGCCATTTGCGCTTACCAATGCGCCAGCCACATTTCAAAGGCTGATGTGTCATGTATTCAAAGAATTCCTGAGGAAGAACTTGGAAGTCTATGTGGATGATCTCTGTGCTCATTCCAACATTAGACAGACACATATACCTGAACTCAAGCAAATCTTTGACAAATGTAGAGAATATCAAGTCTTCTTGAATTCAGAAAAACGTGTTTTCATGGTCAGGCAAGGCAAGATTGTAGGACACATAGTGTCAAAGAATGGCATATTCACTAACGAAGAGAAAGGGAGAGCTATCGCAAAACTACCTAGGCCAAAGAATGTCAAGGAAGTACAAGCTTTCATGGGGCATTGTGGTTATTATCGACGTTTTATACATATGTATGACATCATTGCAAAGCCTTTGTACCGTGTTTTGAACAATTTTGAGTGGACTGATGAATGTGAGAACTCCTTCAATGAGCTTAAGCGACGATCATGTTCAGCGCCAATCTTGACTACACCAGATTGGAATATGCCCTTTCATGTTCACGTGGATGCATCCAATTATGCTATTGGATGTGTGGTAGCACTACCTACAGGCGAAGGTAATATGGATCTTCCAATTGTCTATGCTAGTAGACAGCTAAACGCAGCTGAAAAAAATTATACCACTACTGAGAGAGAAGGATTAGGCATGGTTTATGCGGTTAAAAAGTTTAGACATTATTTGCTTGCAAATAAGTTTAAATTTTTCACTGATCATCAGGCATTACTATACTTGGTAAACAAGCCATGCAATATGGTAGATTAGTAAGATGGTTTCTCCTACTTATGGAATATGACTTTGAGGTTGTGGTAAGGAAAGGCAAGACTCATTTGAGAGCAGACCATCTCTCTAGGCTCACATCTGGAGCGTACTCATCCTCTTCCACACAACAAGATAATATTCCTAGGTTTGTATGCTGTTGAGAGTGATGGATGGATGCACTCAGGAAATCAGTTGGTGCTGCAAAACCTGCTTCACATCTGCCCTCTTTTCTTTCCAGATATGCTTAGTACACAAGCTTAGCTTCCTAATGACATAAAGAAACCATATATGTACTTTGGAAGTGATTTGGGTAATGACCAAATCAAAACAGATAACTTGGTACTTTACAAATCAAGCAAAACCTTCTATTTCTGTAGTGATACCTGCTCAGACTTTTACTCAGTGTGTCCAGCACACTTAAAATTGGCACAATTCCTTTTGGGAGTATCAATATACCTTAGTAAGCTACCAATCACAAGTGGAATCACTTCAATTGACAAACTATGCACTGAGAAATAAGTTTAGCAAAATTATAATCACCCCCGACTTTTCAGGAACTCTGCAGACAAATACCAGTGTGCACCTCGACTTGATTTTCTCCCAAATGGCTGAATGGAATCCTTTGAAATTTTGTATGCTTGTAGTCGACTTTGAGCTGGTTCCAATGAGCTATAGATCTCTTGATTTGGTTCAGTAGATCCAGAGCAATGCCTCTTTGAAGTTGACAGACTTGGAGTAGGTGACTCAGACAAAACAGAGATGATGAATGTATACTTCTATTGATATATGTGTTTGTACAATCTCATTAGCTTGCCAAGCAGAGCTAGATGAGGTATTGTGGTGTTGGCTATGGAGTAACCTTCACACACAATGAATTACAATAAAATTTTGCCTCGGGGAGTGAGCTAGAATGGCAGGACTAACCGCGACTTTTTGATTGTGTCTTTTATAGAGAATGAGTTGAGATTTGAATTTGAATTCAAATTCAAATCTCCTATATTCTCTACTCTAGATTTAAGGAGATATTCTCTCCAATCATTCCACCCAAAAAATCCACGACTTAATCAATTAGGTGTGATGTGAATGAATGCCAAGTCATATAGACATTTTTACAATGAGTAAAAGATAATAACTCATAAGTGTGAGTTCCTATGCTTTAGCCTTCATGTAGAGATATCCTTCAATGGTTCCAAGTCCATCTTCCAAGGTTCCAAGATTTCAAGCCAATGTGTGAAGGCTTGATATGCACCAACAGCTCCCCCTCAAGCCAAACACTTTGGCTTAAGTCTTCTTCTTCATTCTTCAATTACTTCCTGCAATCCAATCATAGATTTGAATCTGCATAACTTGGTTCCATCCAATGCCTTTGTAAGTAAATCTGCACATTGCATATTAGTAGATACATATGTCAATTGTATATCTTTACTTAGCAATTTCTCTCTCACATAGTGGTAATGAACCTCTATGTGCTTTGTTCTGGCATGATAAATTGGGTTTGCTGCAAGGTGAAGAGAGCTAGTGTTGTCTCCAAATATGATAGGTGGTCTTGTATGTAGACCTAACTCTGTGTAAAGAAGCTTCAACCAGATAGCTTCTTGAGTAGCATTTGCAAGCCCTCTATACTCTGCTTCAGTGGATGACAATGCCACTGTAGGTTGCTTCTTAGCTGACCAAGAGATAGGCTTATCTCCTGCAAAACAAATGTACCCTGAGGTGCTTCTCCTATCATCCTTGCATCCTGCCCAATCTGCATCTGAGTAAACCTTAATGTCAATATCTGATGTATAAGGGAAATACAAACCATGACTTTGAGTTCCCTTGAGGTACTTCAAGATCTTCTTTGCTGCCTCTAGGTGAGGTATCCTTGGTTTGTGCATGAATTGACTGAGTACACTTACTCCATATGCTATGTCAATTCTTGTCAAGGTAGCATAGTTCAAACTACCCACCATACTTTGGTATCCTGTAATGTCTTTGATTTCTTCTCCTTCATGAGCACTTAGCTTTTGGTTAACCTCCATTGGAGTAGTAGATACCTTAGCATCCTGCAAACCAAACTTCTTGACCATATCCTGTACATACTTCTTTTGAGTGATGTATATACCTGAGTTTGTGTAGATCAATTCAAGACCTAGGAAATATTTTAGTAATCCAAGATCACTAATCTCGAATTCTTTCATCATCTGTCCTTTGATGTGTCTAATCCCATTGACATCATTACCTGTAATGATGATGTCATCTACATAAACACATAAGTAAATTACCTCTGTATTACTTCTCTTTATAAATAGAGAAGTGTCTGCTTTGCTCATCACAAATCCTTGGTCTTGGAGGTAGGTGGTCAATCTGTAGTTCCATGCTCTAGGTGCCTGCTTCAAACCATACAGAGCCTTCTTCAATTTACAAACATAATGTACCTTTCTTGGATCTTCATAGCCAGGTGGTTGTGACATGTAGACTTCTTCAGATATCCATCCATTTAGGAATGCATTCTTCACATCCAATTGGTACATGTTCCAATTCTTGGATGCAGCTACACTCACCAAAACTCTGATAGTTGGCATCTTGGCCACAGGAGAAAATGTCTCCTCATAATCAATGCCTTGGGTTTGTGCAAAACCCTTGGCTACCAACCTAGCTTTGTACCTGTTAATTGTTCCATCTGAATTCTTCTTCAATTTGTAGATCCATCTGGATCCTATTACCTTCATAGTGTCCTTCTTGGGTACCAAGTCCCAAGTATCACTCTCTTGGAGGGCTTCTATCTCCTCATCCATGGCTTCTCTCCATTCTGGCTTTGTAATTGCTTCTTCATAGGTACCTGGTTCTTCATTCAACAAGTCTTTTGCAAGATATACAGAGTGTTTAGTTACAAGTGATGTGTCATACCCAAATCTGATAGGTTTCTTCTTCTCTCTCTGAGATCTTCTCATAGCTTGAGTAGAAGTTTCTGCCTTGTCCTCCAATTGCTTCATCTTCATCTTTCCTTTGGATTTCCAAGCCTTGAACTCTTCAAGGTTGATGGTATCATCATCTGAGCTTGAATCTTCTTGCTGAGTTGGCTCTTCCTTGGTAAGCTTTGGAAAATCTTCCTCCATGTCATAGGGTAAACTCACTTTCCTGCATTCATTCTCATACCATGAGTCATTCTCATCAAATATGACATCTCTGCTTACCTTGAAGCCTTTGTTTGTGGGGTTGTAGAATCTATATCCCTTTTGGTTCAGATCATAACCAATGAAGATACATTTCTCTGCCTTTGGGTCTAGCTTTCCTCTTACCTGTGAGGGAATATGCACATATGCTATACAACCAAAGATTTTGCAATGATCCAGAGAGGGTCTCTTACCATGCCATGCTTCATATGGTGTCATGCCATCAAGTGATTTGGATGGCAACCTATTGATGAGGTAAGTGGCAGTGGACACACTCTCTGCCCATAGGTAATTTGGCAACTTTTTCTCATTGAGCATAGACCTAGCTGTTTCCACTATAAGTCTATTCCTTGTTTCTGCTACCCCATTTTGTTCAGGTGAATACCTTGTAGTGATCTCCCTCTTGATGCCTCTTTCCTGCAAGAAGTCTTCAAACTCATTGGAGAAGTACTCTCCTCCACCATCTGACCTTAGCCTCTTCAAGCTTCTACCTGTTTGATTCTCAACAAGTGCAAGATACCTCTTGAAACAATTAAACACTTCATCTTTATGCTTCATAAAGTATAAAATGGTCCACCTGCTATAGTCATCAATGAAGGACACATAATACCTTGAACCAGAAATGGAAGGGTCCTTGCTGGGTCCCCAAACATCTGTGTGTACCAAGTCTAGGTAGTCTTCATGCATGAAACCTTTCCTTGAGTAGGGTAATCTGTGAGACTTACCAAATTGACATGATCCACATTTGTAAATCATGTGTTGCTTGGATACATTAGGTATCCCAAGCACACATTGATCCCTGCACATTTGCTTAAGAGTCCTTTCACCTATGTGCCCTAATCTCTTATGCCATATCTCTAATTCTGAAAGGGTCTGATCCTTGTAATTATACAAAGCAATGTTTTTTGTATCTTCTAGCTCAAATGTAAATAGTCTACCTGATTTCTCCCCTTTGGCTATCCTTCTGAATCCTTGTTTTGGGTCCTCCACATATGCTCCATGTTGTGTGAATCTGACCTGCAAACCTTTCTCCACAATCTGACCAACACTCATCAAATTCTTAGTTATTGTTGGTACATAGAGTACCCTGCTTAATAGGTTCTGATTGCCATCACATGTCTTCACATTTCCAACTTTGACAACAGAGTGTTTAGTGTCATCACCTGTTTGTACCTGATGTTTGCCCTTGGGCTCTTCCAAATCAGAAAGTAGTGCCACATTGCCAGCTACATGGTTAGAACATCCTGAGTCAATGTAAAATAAATGATCATCATTTGTACCTATCTTGGAGGTCATGTTCATGATCAATAAGGAGTCATCTTGCTCCTCTGTGTAGTTGTTGTAGTCTCTTCTATTTCTGAATCCACCTTGGTAGCTTCCATTGTGGTTGTTGTTGTAATTGTTGTTGTACCCATTGTAGCTTTGATTGTGGTTGAATCTGCCTCTCCCTTGAGAGTATCCACCTCTTGAGTAGCCTCTTCCTCTCTGATTTTTGTAGTTCTTGTAGCATTCATCTGTGGTATGATTGGACAACCCACAGATGTTGCATGGTGATGAGTTGTAGGGTCTCCCCCTACCTGACTTACCTCCTCTGCCTCTTCCTCTAGATGACCTACCTCTCCCTGCATAATTGGCTTGAGAGGTAGAGCCTTCTTCATCCTGTTTCTTCTTGCCTTTATCTTTAACTTTCTTATCAGTATAGAGAGCAGAGGGGTTATTACCTTTTGATTGATCTCCAGCCTTGGTGAACTTTGCTTCATGTGTAAATAGTTGGCCCATGAGTGTTGTGAGATCAGGGGTATGCATGTCCATGTAGAGGTCCATTGCAGTGGTGAAACTTTCCCACTTATCATCTGCCTTGAGTCCATTTGTCACTTGCCTGACTATTTGCTCCTCTTCAATTTCCTCTCCAATGCTTGCTAGTTGGTCTGCCACATCTTTGATCTTTGTCACATACTCTGAGACTGATTGCTTGGGCTGCTTCCTAAGGGTTGTGAACTCTATCCATAATTGATTCTTCCTAGCCCTTGTGTTGGAAGAAAAATAGTTTGACAAGGTTTCCCAAGTCTCTTGGGAAGTCTTACAGTTCCTTACATGAGGTAAAAGAAAGTCAGATATAGAGTTTAAGAGATAAGACGTTGCCAAAGCATCCTTTGCACACCATTGGTTAAGTCTTTCATGCTCATCCTTTGTAGGTAGTCCTCTAGTCTTGAATGAGGGCAACTCCTCATCTCCTGATATGTATCCAAATAGACTTCTCCCTTGTAGATAGGTCTTCATTCTCAATGACCAAGCTTGATAGTTGTTTCTGTCCAATTTGTCAATGAAAGAAGGGAAACCATCACCCATGATTACCTTGTTTTGCTCTGATACCACTGTTGAGAGTGATGGATGGATGCACTCAGGAAATCAGTTGGTGCTGCAAAACCTGCTTCACACCTGCCCTCTTTTCTTTCTAGATATGCTTAGTACACAAGCTTAGCTTCCTAATGACATAAAGAAACCATATATGTACTTTGGAAGTGATTTGGGTAATGACCAAATCAAAACAGATAACTTGGTACTTTACAAATCAAGCAAAACCTTCTATTTCTGTAGTGATACCTGCTCAGACTTTTACTCAGTGTGTCCAGCACACTTAAAATTGGCACAATTCCTTTTGGGAGTATCAATATACCTTAGTAAGCTACCAATCACAAGTGGAATCACTTCAATTGACAAACTATGCACTGAGAAATAAGTTTAGCAAAATTATAATCACCCCCGACTTTTCAGGAACTCTGCAGACAAATACCAGTGTGCACCTCGACTTGATTTTCTCCCAAATGGCTGAATGGAATCCTTTGAAATTTTGTATGCTTGTAGTAGACTTTGAGCTGGTTCCAATGAGCTATAGAGCTCTTGATTTGGTTCAGTAGATCCAGAGCAATGCCTCTTTGAAGTTGACATACTTGGAGTAGGTGACTCAGACAAAACAGAGATGATGAATGTATACTTCTATTGATATATGTGTTTGTACAATCTCATTAGCTTGCCAAGCAGAGCTAGATGAGGTATTGTGGTGTTGGCTATGGAGTAACCTTCACACACAATGAATTACAATAAAATTTTGCCTCGGGGAGTGAGCTAGAATGGCAGGACTAACCGCGACTTTTTGATTGTGTCTTTTATAGAGAATGAGTTGAGATTTGAATTTGAATTCAAATTCAAATCTCCTATATTCTCTACTCTAGATTTAAGGAGATATTCTCTCCAATCATTCCACCCAAAAAATCCACGACTTAATCAATTAGGTGTGATGTGAATGAATGCCAAGTCATATAGACATTTTTACAATGAGTAAAAGATAATAACTCATAAGTGTGAGTTCCTATGCTTTAGCCTTCATGTAGAGATATCCTTCAATGGTTCCAAGTCCATCTTCCAAGGTTCCAAGATTTCAAGCCAATGTGTGAAGGCTTGATATGCACCAACATATGCTTGTACATACTTCCGACCATGATATGGTACTTTTGGACTTTTACTACCTCCCTATCTTGAATGTTTACTACTGGGTGATTAGGCCCGTATGTCAATACTGGCGCTAATGTTTTAGCCCACTAAGGTAAAACTTCCAAATTAAACAAGTAAGCATCAGGAAGGTCATCTGATACTCCTTGTGGGGCTACAAGCTTATAACTAAACAAAAGTATAAGTGATCTATGTCTTCACTAATGTACATATGTGTACATGTCTTTCAATCAGTGAATGTATCCATCTTCTATGCTTCAAGAATTGTTCTTATCTCCATCCTTTTTCCTTCAAATATTCAATTGGTGATTGGTCTGCACCAACAGCTCCCCCTCAATCATCAATTGAGGTTTCTCTTATCTTCTTTATACCTGCCATGTCTTTGAACTTCTGTAACTTTGGTCCATCCAAACTCTTTGTAAGCATATCAGCTATCTGATCTTTTGTTGAAGTATGTATAACTTCAATCTCCTTATCCATCACCTTCTCTCTTAGAAAGTGATACTGTATCTCAATGTGTTTGGTCCTGGCATGAAAAATAGGATTAGCAGCTATATATAATGAACTCATGTTATCACCATAAATGATAGGTATTATCTGTATAGTGTCAAAACTCTTCATGAGAGTCTTAAGCCATATCACTTCTTTTGCAGCTTCAACCATGCCTTTGTACTCTGCTTCTTTAGATGACAAAGCAACTGTATGTTGCTTCTTTGAGCACCAAGAGATTAACTTATCTCCCACATAACACATGTATCCATAGGTTGACCTTCTATCATCTGGATTACCTGCCCAATCTGCATCACTATATATTTTGATATTTGTATCTGATGTAAAACCATAATACAAACCCTCTTTGAGTGTTCCCTTAATGTACCTCAACACTCTTTGACCTGCAATCCAGTGCTCTTTCCTAGGACAATGCATAAATTGAGACAACACCCCAACTGCATATGATAAATCAGGCCTAGTTAATGTAGCATAGATAAGACTACCAACCAAACTCTGATATTGTTTCATGTCCTTGAACTCTTCACCACCATATCTGCTTAATTTGTGATTCACCTCCATTGGAGTAGGTGCTACCCTGCAATCATTCATTTTAAACTTGATTAACAAGTTTTTCAAATACCTTTCTTGAGTCACATACACTCCATGTTGAGTGTATGAAATCTCCATTCCCAAGAAGTATGACAAATCTCCCAAATCACTGATTTTGAATTCTTTCTCCATTTGCTTCTTTAGACTTTGAATGCCTTTCTCATCTGTTCCTGTAAGAATGATATCATCAACATATATGCACATGTAAATAAACCCATCATCACTTGCTTTGACAAGCAAGCTACTATCTGCTTTTGATACTTGAAAACCAAGTTCTTTCAAGAACTTTACAAGTCTATAGTTCCATGCCCTTGGGGCCTGCTTCAAGCCATATAAAGCTCTCTTGAGCTTACAACACATGATCTGGATACCTTCCATCTCTGAATCCTTGAGGTTGCTCCATGAAAACATCATCTGAAATATAACCATTCAAAAAAGCATTCTTCACATCTAATTGACACAATTTCCAACCTTTACATGCAGCAATTGCTATAAGTGTTCTGATGGTTGTCATCTTTGCCACTGGACTATAAGTCTCATCATAGTCAATACCATATGTCTGAGCAAACCCTTTAACAACAAGTCTAGCTTTGTACCTAGACACACTTCCATCTGCAAATCTATTTGTCTTATAGACCCACTTGCATCCAATGATCTTCTGACTATTTGGTTTTGGAACCAAATCCCATGTTTGATTCTCCATCAATGCATCATATTCTTCCTGCATAGCTTTTTCCCAAATCTCTTTACTTTTTGCCTCTTCATATGTAGAAGGGTCTTCATCTGCTTTAACCATGTAAGCATAATCCTTAGTAGTCAAGAATGAAGTATCATAGCTATACCTTGTAGGTTGCCATTTGTGCCTTGTAGACCTCCTGAGTTCTCCACTTCTTGAGGTTTCTGGTTCTTCACATTCAGGATCAAATCTTGGTGTCTCTTCCACTTCAACCTGCACTTCATGATTCTCTTGTTCATCAAATATCTGAATCTTTGATTTTCCTTTCCTTTGGCTCACAATTTCTTCATCATCTGTATTAATATTGATAGTACCTGCATAACAAGTACCTTGCTCATCAAATGTAACATCTTTTGATACAAGAAAATGTTTTGTGGATGGATTTTACAACTTGTATCCCATCTGCTTATCATCATAACCAATGAACACATATTTTTCAGCTTTAGGTTCCAATTTATGCCTTAGTTGTGATGGCACATATGCATAGGCCAAACATCCAAATACTTTGCAATGATCTAATGTAGGTCTCTTACCCCACCATGCCTCATATGGTGTCATACCCTGCAAGGCTTTACAAGGTAGCCTATTGACCAAATAAGTAGCTATATTTACAGCCTCAGCCCACAAATAATTTGGGCAATTTTTCTCCTTCATCATGGACCTTGCAAACTCAACAAGAGTCCTATTCCTCCTTTCTGCTACACCATTTTGCTGAGGAGAGTACCTGCAAGTAACTTCTCTTTTTATACCTGCATTCCACAAGTAATCACTGAACTCATTAGAGAAATACTCTCCCCCTCCATCTGACCTTAGTCTCTTCAATTTATGTCCTGTAATTCTCTCTGCATACATATGATAATGTTTGAAAGTATTGAATACTTCTGACTTATCTTTGATCACATAGATAGTGACCCATCTGGTAGCATCATCAACATAAATCACATAATACCTTGAACCATTGATACTGAAATCCTTTGATGGTCCCCACACATCTGTGTGTACCAACTCAAGTTTCTCTGAATACATAAACCCATGCTTAGAATAAGATTGCTTATGAGCTTTACCTAATTGACATGCCTCACATCTGTATGTCATATGTTGATCTGCAACATTAGGCAATCCAAGCACTGAACCATTATTAATCATGTCTTTAATACCTCTTTCATTGAAATGTCCAAGCCTCTTATGCCAAAGATCTAACTCAAAGATCTTATGTCCTCCATAAGTGAACAAGGCATGACCAACATTACCTTGAATCTTCAATGTGAACAATCTTCCTTCTTTCTTCCCTGAAACAATTTGTTTATACCCATTGCTAGGGTCTTCCTCAAACACTCCTTCATTAGTGAACCTCACTTCATAACCTTTTTCCACAATTTGTCCTACACTTATCAAATTCTTAGGAATTGTAGGAGCATACAAGACCTTACTCAATAAGGTGCTACCATCCTTGGCCTTCACTGATCCAATTGACTTCACATTGTGCTTTGTATTATCACCTGTTTGAACAACATGATTAGATACCTTATTCTCCAAGTCAGTCATCAAGGCTATGTTACCACTCAGGTGATTGCTACACCCTGAGTCAATGTAGAAGACTCTTTGATCTTCACTCTGCCTTTCACAAGTTGCATTCATTATCAATGTTGAATCTTCCTTTTGATCTGAAGCATAATTGTAGTAGGTATTGTTATATTGTTGACTTTGGAAACCTCTACCTGCATTTCTTCCAAAGTAACCCCTACTACCTCTACCTCTGAAATTACCTCTTTGATTTCTGCCACCTCTTCCTCTTGAATTATAGTTTTGATTATATCCACCATTACTCTGAGTGTTATGCCAACAATCATTAGCTAAATGATTTGTCTTACCACAAATCCAGCAAGCTTTGGATCCATCTTTGTTCCTCTACCTTTGCCACCTCCTCTTCCTCTTAGGAAGTTGGCTTGACTAGTTGTGCCTCCTTCTTCATTTGCTTGTTGCTTTCCTTTGTTAGCTTTCTTCTTGTCTTTAGAGTACATTGCATGACCTGCACTCTTGTCAACATCTCCTTTGATATCATTCTCAAAAGTTAGCATATGTCCTAACAATTGATTCAAATCAGGAGTGAAATGATCTAATGAAAGTTCTGTAGACAAAATGAAAGGCTTCCACTTCTCATCTCCTCTTAGTCCTGTGAGAATTTGCCTTACCAATTTATCCTCCTCAATGTATTCATCAACTGCTCCTAATGCATCTGCAATGTCCTTCATCTTTGTCACATAATCAGATATTGATTGTGAAGCCTTCTTCTTGAAAGTAGTAAACTCTGCCCATAATGAAGCCTTCCTTTATTTGGTTGTGTTCTGAAAATGCTCTTCCAAAGCATTCCAAATGTCACTTGCACTTTCAAGACCTCTAATGTGAGGTAGCAAGTAGTCATTGACTGCCATATAGATAATGCTCCTAGCTTGAGCATCTCTCTTCATCCAATTCTTCAAATCTGACAATTCCTCCCTAGTTGGAACACTAGGATCTCTGAATTGTGGCTTTTCTTCTTCTCCTGTAATATAGGCTATCAAATCTTTGCTCATTAGATGAGCTTCCATCCTCATTGACCATGCAGGATAGTTTTCTCTATCCAATTTCTCTATCTGAAGAGAATCTCCCATCTTCGCTTTACCTGTGTACTGAATTCTTCAATCTTTATAAAGTATAAGGTTACCTTTACTTCGAATGACACTCCTTTCGTCCTTCTTGATGTCGTATGATCTCTTCCTCAAGCTTTTCCTTCAAGCTTTCACCTTTTAATCCTTCAGATGTTGAATTCTTTGCAACTACAGCAGTCGGGATCCTCCTTTTCTCAAATTTGATGTTTCTTGCTCTGATACCACCGATGGAGAGTGTTAATCTCCAAAAGAACAACCTACTCTTGAACTTAGAGCACCTCTATATCAAGAGTAAGTCAAAAATTTCACCAATTTGAAAGATCAATGACCAAATATCAAATTCTTGAACAAACTGTGAAGAAGGAGATTACTCAGAAAGTCTGCTGCATATATCTTTCTCATTGACTGAGTAAATGTGTAAAGTTTTTTATGAAACTTTGTACAAGGTGTTGCCTAAAGATTGCACACCTTCTCCAAGTCAAATCACTCCAAAAGATTCAGTAAATCTTGAGAAATCTACTTAGCAAGTTACCTATGTCTAAATCTGCACTTTTGAGAAGTCGATTTGTATACCCCTAACTTTTAACACATAGTTCTCTCAGTATAGAACCCGCTTAAGCAAATGCTTTTAGCCACAAGTAGCTTACCTTCCAACTTAAAGATTAAGTGCTTACTTGCACAAAACTTTAAACTGTGGAGTGAGAAATGATCCAATTATTAAGATCGAAATTTGCGCCTGTTTCAGGAACCAGTGAATACTTTCTCACATGTAAATGTTCCTACACACAATTCTCTTAGCCTGATCACAATTGGAAGCTAAAACTTTGTATAGAGATCAATCAACTCTATACTTAGACTTGTACAAAAGCATTCCACAGAAGATCTATCACAGAAGGAGAAGACACGAAAACTTCGGGTGCAAATTTTCTTCTATTCCTCAGAAAATTACAACTGAGTTATGAGAGAGACTTCTTCTCATTCCTATGAACTCTAATGAGTCTTACAACTTACAAATGCACTATTCTCATACTCTCCTATTTTCTCCTCTCTTGCCCCGACATTTTTTCAAAAGTATTTATAGGCAAAAATGTACAAGCTTATAACTAAACAAAAGTATAAGTGATCTATGTCTTCGCTAATGTACATATGTGTACATGTCTTTCAATCTGTGAATGTATCCATCTTCTATGCTTCAAGAATTGTTCTTATCTCCATCCTTTGTCCTTCAAATCTTCAATTGGTGATTGGTCTATACCAACAAGATAGATAGATAGATATATAGGTAGATAGATAGATAGATAGATAGATAGATAGATAGGTAGGTAGATAGATAGATAGATAGATAGATAGATAGATAGATAGATAGATAGATAGATAGATAGATAGATAGATAGATAGATAGATAGATAGATAGATAGATAGATAGATAGATAGATAGATAGATAGATAGATAGATGGATAGATAGATAGATAGGTAGATAGATAGATAGATAGATAGGTTGATAGATAGGTTGATAGATAGATAGATAGATAGATAGATAGATAGATAGATAGATAGATAGATAGATAGATAGATAGATAGATAGATAGATAGATAGATAGATAGATAGATAGATAGATAGATAGATAGATAGATGGATAGATAGATAGATAAGTAGATAGATAGATAGATAGATATGTCACGAGGAAGGAGATAAGGAAGAGAGCTCACACACACACTCTCACTCTCAAGGAGAAGCACACACACAGATTGAGGCAAGGAAGAATGATCTTCTTCTTCTTCTTCTATTACATAAAAGGAGTGTACAAGAATGACCTAAAAAACAAGAATACAACCAGTGCAATATATAAAGACCAGTACATAAGGAAAAACCTAATGTCCGGGAATGAGTGAGCTGGCAAGAAACAAATGTGCCATCACTCTCGGTAGATAAATCTAATAAAGCTCAATGAAGTATCCCTGACATATACTGGCGTGACCACTATACATGTCAGAGAAACAAAAAACTGGTACGTGTCATCCTGGATCACCACATGTTGAGCTTGATATCTCAACAATCCCCCTCAAGCTCAATGCCATATCCTGTAATCCAAGCATCTTCCCAAACTTCTTCAACTTCTCAGCTCCAAGTGCTTTGGTGAAAATATCAGCAACCTACTCATCTGTTCTCACATAAACAAGATCAATATCACCTGCTAATACCTTCTCTCTTATGAAGTGATAATGTACCTCGATATGCTTTGTTCTAGCATTGAAAACAGGGTTCCGTGCTAACTGTATGTTGCTAAGATTATCACAATAGATAGTGATAGGCTTTTGCACTTCCACACCTAAATCTGCAAGCAACATCTCCAGCCATGATGCCTCACATGCTGCCATTGCAACACCTCTATACTCAGCCTCTGTACTCGACAAAGCAACAGTGGGTTGCTTCTTACTGCTCCATGTAATAGCTGCACCTCCAAGTGAGAAAAGAAAGCCACTAGTAGATCTTCTATCTGGAGTACTACCAGCCCAATCTGCATTTGTGTATCCATGAACCTGCAAATCTACACCAACTTCATAAAACAATGCATAATCCAAAGTAGCACTCACATAACGTAGAGTGCACCTCAGAGCATCCAAATGTGGCTTCTTGGGAACCTGCATAAACTGACTTTCAAGTCCAACAGTATAACTTAGATCAGGCCTTGTAATTGTGAGATATATAAGACTTCCCACAATTTTCCTATACATAGTAGCATTTTCCAATGCTTCACCTGATGTAGTATCCAATTTCAAATTCTGATCTAATGGCATAGAAATTGGCTTACAATCAGCCAGACCATACTTTTGCAGCATATTCAAGGCATATTGCCTTTGCGACATCCATATACCTGTTTCTGTATGTATAAACTCAATGCCCAAGAAATAGCGCAGCACACCAAGATCTTTCATGTCAAATTCCTGCATAAGAAGTTTCTTTACCTCTTTGATGCTTTCTTCATTATCACCACCTACAATCAGGTCATCAACATAAATAGCCACAATAGTGATGCCATCATCAGCCTTCCTTGCATATAGTGACTGATCTGCATCACACATAGAGAACCCAATGCTGGTTAAGTAATCAACAATCCTTGCATGCCATGCACGAGGGGCTTGCTTCAGCCCATACAAAGCCTTTTGCAACCTGCAAACATATTCTGGATGCTTTGAATCTTCATATCCTTGTGGCTGGTCCATATATACTTCTTCCTGTAACTCACCATGTAGGAAAGCATTCTTCACATCCATCTGATGCAAAGTCCATCCTTTTGTTGTAGCTAATGCAACAAGTGTTCTGACAGTAGACATTTTAGTTACAGGGCTAAATGTTTCCTCATAATCAATGTCATATGTCTGTGCATAACCTTTAGCTACCAATCGTGCTTTATACCTGCTTATGCTACCATCAGCATTATGCTTTACCTTGTAAACCCATTTGCAACCTATGGATTTCTTTCCTTGCGGCAATGGAATTAGCTTCCATGTATCATTTCCATAAACTGCAACCATCTCCTCATCCATAGCTTTTTCCCAATCTGCATTACCAATTGCATCTTCAAAACAAGAAGGTTCAGCATCTTGTATTACCTTTGTCATGTAGGCACAATGGCGAGCCATGTAACTATCATATGTCAATCGTTGCACTGAATTACGCATCCTCCCAGATCTTCTTGGTCCTGGGTCACTTCTTCTTGTATCATCTACATGTGCCCTTCTTACTCCTGGAGTCTTCACAGAGGGCAATCCAAGTTCCTCATCAAGACTCTTTTCTGAACCACTTGAATCTCCATCAAGATCTTCAAAACCTGCACCTGTTTTACTACTAGGAGAAAGCTTTTCTTTACCTTTCTTGGATGTATTTGATGAATTTGCTGGACTGAAATTTCCACACAATCTTCCACTCCATGGATTTGGGTTGGAACTATTGCTTGGTGATGCATCCGGTCCACTCAAAACTTGAGATTCTGCACTAGATTTTTTAGCATTTTCTTTGTCATTTGGTTCAAGATTCAGTCCTTCTTTGGCATCTGCATAGAAGCTTGACATTTCATCAAATACCACATCTCTGCTCACCTTCACCTGTCGTGTGAGTGGGTTATAACATTTGTACCCCTTTTGCTCAAGGGAATATCCAATGAAGACACATTTTTCTGCTTTCGGATCAAGCTTCGTCCTCAACTCATCTGGAACATGTACATATGCAATACAGCCAAAACCTTTCAGATGTGATAAGTTTGGCTTTTTACCTGTAAACTTCTCTTCAGGTGTAACTTGATGTACAGCAGCAGTCGGAGTTTTGTTCATGATGTATACAGTAGTATGCACAGCTTCTGCCCAATAACAATGAGGCATATTCTTCTCAGCCATCAAGGTTCTTGCTATTTCTACAATATGTCTATTTTTGTGTTCAGCAACACCATTCTGTTGTGGTGTGTACTTGCATGAAAATTGACGCCGAATTCCATGATTTTTTAGAAAACTGCTGAACTCATTTGACATGTATTCACCTCCTCCATCAGATCTTAATGTTTGAATGCACTTCCCTGTCTGCTTTTCGACCATAACTTTAAAATTCTGGAAGTGGGTAAACACCTCGCTCTTCTCTTTCATGAAATATACCCATACTTTGCGTGTATGGTCATCAATGAAAGTAACATAAAACCTGCAACCACCCATAGATGTTGTCTTTGCTGGACCCCAAACATCTGTATGTACTACTTCTAGTACATTCTCACTAACATGCTTGTCATGTGGAAATGATGCTCTTGATTGTGTACCAAATTGACATGCTGCATATACCTTTTGCATTTCTGCAACTTTGAAATTTGGTAGTCCATGGGCAATCTCCTTTGAGTGCATCAGTTTCAGCCTTTGCAAGTTTGCATGTCCAATCCGTTTGTGCCATATCTCTATATCTGCAATAACTCCTGCACCTTTTGCAAACATGGCTGCATTCATTTCAGGAATCTTCACATTTAAGGTGAACATCCTACCCACTTTGTTTCCTTTGGCAACCAATCGTCCATACTACTTGTACACTTC